>OY744481.1:180102913-180621439 GCA_963556165.1 Tipula helvola | reverse complement strand
CCTTTACGTAAACTTTCAAAGTTTGATCACCCTTAATAACAAACTTATATTTTTGCAAATGAGTTCTATATTTACATGCACCGTATGCAACTACATTATCATCAAATGTTTTACGAATGGTGTGAAATCTAACTAGGCAATTATTTTCTGCCTCAATTAATTTGTTGTTTAAAAAAAATCGAATAGTCTCGGATGTGTAATTTTTTAATTTTTCGAAATTTTCGTGAAAATTCAAGTCTCATTTTGGCCTCCTTGTGGGCTTTGGTTTTTCTGATCAGACAGAGAAATAAATGTGCTACGAATTTTAAACTTCAAATTGCGGTTTTGCAGGAATTTAATTAAGGGCCAATAACGGCCGTTGCCAGAGATTTGGACTCAAGTTGTGATAGTTCAAGAAATAGCTGATTAAATTCCCCATCCATTGAGCTATGAAGGTGTTTCCTAACCAGAGAAACATGAGGCCAATAACGGCATTTTGGCGACAAATTTGAACTTAGTTTCTGATATTACACAGAATACCTGAACAAATTCGCAACCTTTTGACGTTTATTCATATTTTATAAACTAATTGTTTGCTAACATTTTTTTTTTTGGTGTAATTTGTTTTTTCTATTGTAGTACATAATTGTATTGGAAATAGAATTGTTATTGGAATAAATTTGTAATTTGTACTAAACCAGTTTGACGTTTATTTAATGGTTCGGAACTTTGGTTTTAAATTTAGTACACTTATATTTGATCGAAATAGCTCGATAGGTACTAACAAAGTAAAATTAATTTAATAAATTTAATTAAACTAATTTAATGTTCGGACTAAGCTATAGAAACAATTGTTTTGTTTTAAAAAAACGCTAAATGTGTTTGTTTTATTATTTTATTCTGCCGTGAGGTTTGAGTAATTCAGTAAAATAATACACGGTTATAGATCATGTTTAGCACTTGTACTAAACCTCAACTTCGCCATCATTTACGCTAGGTGCGCTAGTGTAAATTATCTCATTTGGTATGGAAAAGATAATTCTCACTAGCGACAATTGCGGTACTAAAATGAACAAATATCACGATCTATAGCGCAAGTTAACATTATGATATTTCAAAATAAATGAGCTTTGTGGTTCACATTTTACAAATTTTCTTATATAAGTTTGAATTAAAATTATGTCCGTTTGGTACATTGATTTTAATCGAAATTTAATTTAATAATATTACATTTATAGAAACATTTTGAATTCTTAACAGTGTACAATAAGCACCAACACATGCGAAATTCAATGAGAAACCAATAGAATTTTGTTTATTCCAATAGGATTTGTATACGTATATCTGGGAATAAATGGGGAAAACTTCACATCCATCGTTTCTACTGGGGTTTCTAAAGAAAAAGCGAACGAGCAAAATAACCGACCCAAAAAATGTAACAAAACACAAAACTGCCAACTCTGTTTAGGTACTACAGAGAAATTAGAAAAATGTAGGAATTGGCATTTCTTATGTTCTGTATTGCAATAAAATTGTATTACATTCAAATAATTTTATTTAATAGATAACCTACAGTTAACCAAATAAGGCTGCCTACGCCGCTTGAGTACAAGAAAAATCATAAAAATGTCTATCTAAATCTATTTTAAATAAAAATATTTATTAACAAAAATAAAAATTGTACTTACATAAAAGAATATAAACAAATATAAATTCATAATTTAATTATGCTTAATAAAAAAAAAGGTTTTATTTTTAAATGACAAAATTCATTACAAAAAAACTCTGCGTACGATCTGATGCGTCACACTGTTATTTGAATTTGGTTCTGAATAACGGTAAATCGAATAAATTTAAAATAGTAGTAGTGACGCAATACATTTTGTTTCTAGTAATTTAAGTTGGATTGCAGGGTCAACATCAATAAAATATTTAAAATAAAAACAAAAATGTCACACCGGAACTGTGAACTAACTTTGGAGTTGCGCGAATTAATACTTAAATTGAGGAATGAAAATAAATCTTTTGGGAAAATTGCCGAAATAACTAAAATATCGAAGTCCACTATTCAAAGAGTTATTCTAAGCTATAATAAAACGGGATCGCTCTTGCCGAAGCCTCGATCTGGACGACAAGTAAGCTGACTATTCGTGAGCTGCGTGATTTGCTGAATATAATTAAGTGTACTCCAAAAGAAAGTGCTTCAAAAATTGCATTAGTGGTTGCCACAACCTATCATAAAAGAATAGAATCGCATACCGTTCGAAATTTATTCCGCAAATATGGGTTGAGAGCTCGTGTTCCAAGAAGAAAGCCACTAATCCCAGAAGCGAATCGAAAGGAGCAAGGCAACATCAAGGCTAGTAGGATCAATCAAAAAAAGACTCGAAGCCGTTATTCGTGCAAAAGGAAACCCGACAAAATACTGAATATTGTTATAATGTAACAAAACATTAAAGCATCGAACAAACGTACGAAGAGTTTTTTTGCAATGAATTTTGTCACAATGTTGAAATTTAAATTTCGTTCCTTGCTTCACTCTCTTTTTGCGAAAGGAGAGAAAAAATATTTTGTTTTGTTTCTTTCCTCTGGAACGACATCCAAGATCCAACAAAATAAAATATCTCTTTTCTCCTATGCTTCGTGTTTTATATTTTACGTTTTTCGATTTAGTTTTCGGGGAAAGAAACAACAAAAATATTTTTTGTTTTCATTCACAAAAAAGAGAGAAATAAAAGATAAAAGAAGGGAACGAAAAAATGAATTTAAACACTGAAATAAAACCTTTTTTTTATTAAGTATAATTAAATTATGAATTTATATTTGTTTATATTCTTTTATTTAAGTATACTTTTTATTTTTGATTGCGGTTGTAATTTTGAAATAAAATCAGTTAGACATAGTTATTCGATAATCGAAGATGCGCAATACAAAAATATTTTTTTCACGTGGTAATAGGACATATTTACTGACATTTGGTAACAACTTTAGGAAAATATTAATGTATTAATATATCATACAATATACATTAATATTTTCTTAAAATTGTCCGTATTTAAAATATTTTTAATATATTATTATTAATATTGAAATTTAATACAAAAGTTGATAAATAGTGAAATTCTTATATTTTGTCTAAAACATGATTTATATAAATTTCTACATAATGAAAATCAAACCGCCATTTAATTGTCTGTCGAGTATGTATATGTAAACATGTATTTAACTGTCATTGAGATAGGTGATTTCTTCAAGTTACTAACTCCGTTTTCAACGGGTAAATTGGCAGAACTTCTTGCGTACATCACGCCAGAAATCCCATTTTAGAAAACCCACGTTTTCTATATATAATTCGCACCATTGGGATTGTGCAATTTGGTGCCTGTGATTAGAAAATTTGTGCATAGCCTACTTTAGGAACCAGGGTGGGATTTCTCACGTGATTATCACACCAGAAATCCCATATATACCGTTTACGTAATAAAACATATTTTTCAATTTA
Source organism: Tipula helvola (assembly GCA_963556165.1). NCBI lineage: Eukaryota > Metazoa > Arthropoda > Insecta > Diptera > Tipulidae > Tipula > Tipula helvola. The sequence goes on along the minus strand of OY744481.1, from coordinate 180,617,958 downwards.
CAATGATTGTGCAAAATTGTGCGTTACTAAACTTACCTTAAAAAAAGTTTATATTGGCCAGAATCGGCCATAGAACATCCACAATTTATCAAATTGTGGTTTTTCAAAGAGGTTGTATGGGTGATTTCCAGAAATCCCACCTTTTATTACAATTTGAATTAAAACATAGTATAGTCAATATTGTGGCCAAGATTCACGTTTGTGCATATTATACTTTAGCCAGAATCGGCCATAGAACATCCACAATTTATCAAAATTGCGATTTTTCAAAGAGGTTGTATGGGTGATTTCCAGAAATCCCACCTTTTATTAGCATTTGAATTAAAACATAGTATAGTCAATATTCTGGACAATATTCACGTTTGTGCATATTATACTTTAGCCAGAATCGGCCATAGAACATCCACAATTTATCAAAATTGCGGTTTTTCAAAGAGGTTGTATGGGTGATTTCCAGAAATCCCACCTTTTATTAACATTTGAGTTAAAACAGTGTATTTAATACTCTGGCCAAGATTCACATTTGTGCATATTATACTTTAGCCAGAATCGGCCATAGAACATCCACAATTTATCAAAATTGCGATTTTTCAAAGAGGTTGTATGGGTGATTTCCAGAAATCCCACCTTTTATTAGCTTTTGAATTAAAACATAGTATATTCAACACTCTGGCCAATATTCACGTTTGTGCATATTATACTTTAGCCAGAATCGGCCATAGAACATCCACAATTTATCAAAATTGCGATTTTTCTAAGAGGTTGTATTGATTTCCAGAAATCCCACCTTTTATTAGCATTTAAATTAAAACATAGTATAGTCAATATTGTGGCCAAGATTCACGTTTGTGCATATTATACTTTAGCCAGCATCGGCCATAGAACATCCACAATTTATCAAAATCGCGATTTTTCAAAGAGGTTGTGTGGGTGATTTCCAGAAATCCCACCTTTTATTAGCATTTAAATTAAAACATAGTATAGTCATATTGTGGCCAAGAATCACGTTTGTGCATATTATACTTTAGCCAGAATCGGCCATAGAACATCCACAATTTATCAAAATTGCGGTTTTTCAAAGAGGTTGTTACGGTTAGCACAGCTCTGTAGCTGGTTTGGGGGACCATGGTTAAGACTCGAACTGAGTTTTCAACTCCCTCAGTAGCCAAGTTGCCCAGGCTACTCCTGGAAGAAGCTGAAACTTCCGAACGAGCCTACACCAGGTCATCGTGATACCCCTATCTGATCACCCCTTCGTGCCACACGTTACCGTGGATGGCACCCTGGAAGGGGTGATAGACGAACCAGAGACCGAACCATGCCTCCCGCAGCCAGAATATCTCGGGCAATATCACCGCGGCTTTGTGTCCTGCTAGCACAGTCTTTAGGGAGTGGTGTTTGGTGATATCGAACCGAAACTTATGTTAAGCCGCTATGCTGTCATTGTTATTGCTGCAATTAGTTCACTGCACGACACTCACTTACCGGATATTATTCACATACACACATATTCCCACACTGCCATTGAAATTCCCTGGTATAAAAAAAAATTAGCAGCACATGTTATTTCGGAAACGTTATAAATATCTTTTATTATTTCTTTTTATTTTTTTTATTTTATTTAAATTACAAATTTTGTTTTCTTTGAATAGTTATACGGAGATCGTAGCGTAGCAAGCCAAGCTATTATTCCCTTCGCCGACAGCAACTACTAACATGTAGCGCGCAACCTGGGTTGACCGATCTTTGAAAAGTCGGTGATCCACGGGCGAAGAGCTCTTTTACCGGGACCACTGAAATGATAAAAAAAAAAAACGAGCACACCAAAAAAAAAATCTTTAACCCACCCAGAAAATAATATGCCACCACTTGTTAATAATTACTTACTGTCGTTCCCCTTTCGTTACTTACGCCTCCTACGCTACGTTGCCGCAAACCCAATCCGGAACCCAGCAATCAGTCGCAGGAACTTGACTAAAATTATCGCCAACCGATGAGCAATGATGATGATGTTGATCGCCTGTTCACCAAAATGGGTACCCCACGTGTGGCTGAATTTTCACAAACAATATTTGGTTTGTTTCTGTTTCCTTGGAAATTATTCGTGTATTCTTTATTTTGTATTTTATTTATTTTTGTGTCGTATTTATCATATTTTTGTATTATTTATTTTGTGTCGTATTTATTTTTGTATTATTTTGTATATTATTTATTATCGTTTGTCGGGTGTCTTTGTTGCCTTATTAGGATCCGGACGAACACAAAATGCTTTCACCAATGCAGTGCACAGAAGAAAAAAAAAATCCAAATGGCGTCACCAACAACTAACACAAAATACAATAAACAATACACCAAAATTTAGTATACACTGAGAAATATAATGGTTTTAATTTTCTTTTCTATGAATTAAACTTTTCCTTTTCAGTGTTATTTTTATTTATATTTTCTTATTTTTTTATTCTTTTCGTTTTATTGTTAATTTTATTTATATTTTTTTTTTCTTCAGCAAAAATTGTCCATCACGAATGGCGTTTTGCCACTCTTTATATACTTTTTTTTTAGTTCCCCCTATCGATTACCATGCCTCTATCATCAACCACCCCTTACTTCAAAAAAAAAATGTGCACGCAACCAAAATAATTAAGTACCAACAAACAAAAATAAATAAAACAGAAGAGAAGAAAAAAAAAACACCACCATCTGTCGGTCGTTATCCTCCCTGTTTTGTTGGTGTTGTTGTTGCTTGTTTGTGAATTGTGACAGGTAAGTAAATTTATTATTTCCAAAGTTTTGTTTTTTATGGTATTTAATTTTAATTATATTTTCTTTTATTTTCAGGAACTACGGGGATATGAAAAAAAATTAATTTAGAAACCAAGTCAGATAAGTACATCTGATTTTAGAACCAGATTCTTTGTGTAACATATTTATGTTTTCAGGTTAGAACTAATGGAATTTGGAACTGGACATGAGCAACAAAAACAAATGACGTGAAGTGAGAAAAAAAATTACTGAATTCAAAATGTAATGGAATTAAAAAAAATACACAAAAGAATTACTGTTTTAAAAACAATGGAAATTGGAGACGATGCCACACATCGTAACAAGGTTGTATGGATGATTTCCAGAAATCCCACCTTTTATTAACATTTGAATTAAAACATAGCGTATTTAATATTCTGGCCAAGATTCACGTTTGTGCATATTATACTTTAGCCAGAATCGGCCATAGAACATCCACAATTTATCAAAATTGCGACTTTTCAAAGAGGTTGTATGTGTGATTTCCAGAAATCCCACCTTTTATTAGCATTTGAATTAAAACATAGTATAGTCAATTCTCTGGCCAAGATTCACGTTTGTGCATATTATACTTTAGCCAGAATCGGCCATAGAACATCCACAATTGATCAAAATTGCGATTTATCAAAGAGGTTGTATGGGTGATTTCCAGAAATCCCACCTTTTATTAGCATTTGAATTAAAACATAGTATAGTCAATACTCTGGCCAAGATTCACGTTTGTGCATATTATACTTTAGCCAGAATCGGCCATAGAACATCCACAATTTATCAAAATTGCGATTTTTCAAAGAGGTTGTATGGGTGATTTCCAGAAATCCCACCTTTTATTAACATTTGAATTAAAACATAGCGTATTTAATATTCTGGCCAAGATTCACGTTTCTGCATAGTATACTTTAGCCAGCATCGGCCATAGAACATCCACAATTTATCAAAATTGCGATTTTTCAAAGAGGTTGTATGGGTGATTTCCAGAAATCCCACCTTTTATTAGCATTTGAATTAAAACATAGCGTAGTTAATATTATGGCCAAGATTCACATTTGTGCATATTATACTTTAGCCAGAATCGGCCATAGAACATTCACAATTTTGATAAATTGCGATTTTTCAAGGAGGTTGTATGGGTGATTTCCAAAAATCCCAGTTTTGCATTTTTGGATGGCCCATTTTACTTTTTCGAGCAAGAAACCCCTATCGACAATATGCTGTGTTTTATTTCAGTATTTTTATCTATATTTTCGAAAAATGGCGCTATTTCGGTTAATTATTGCTTAAAATTAATTTAAAAACATCAAATTAAAAATAATTTTATCAGAAAAAACTTTTATTTGGGCTACCGTTTTGTAGAAGCCATATTTTCCGAGCAAATAGAGAAAAATCGATATTTTTTATTAAAACTGCACTTCTTACCCCTACAGTTTTCCGCGGATTTTATACCTTTTGAACTATGGCAAGGTCTGCACAATTTTTTTCGAGTTAAAATCAAGTTTTCCTGTACTAATATGCACGATATAAAACACGATTCCTATATTTTATTGTGATCATTTAGCTTTCCCCAGGAAGCACCACGTGGAGGCGATCAAATTTACTTCCCTTTCATTTACAGTCTCTTTGAAAAATCGCAATTTATCAAAATTGTGGATGTTCTATGGCCGATTCTGGCTAAAGTATAATATGCACAAATGTGAATCTTGGCCAGAATATTAACTACGCTATGTTTTAATTCAAATGTTAATATAAGGTGGGATTTCTGGAAATCACCCACACACACAACCTCTTTGAAAAACCGCAATTTTGATAAATTGTGAATGTCCTATGGCCGATTCTGGCTAAAGTATAATATGCACAAACGTAAATCTTGGCCAGAATATTGACTATACTATGTTTTAATTCAAATTGTAATAAAAGGTGGGATTTCTGGAAATCACCCATACAACCTCTTTGAAAAATCGCAATTTTGATAAATTGTGAATGTTCTATGGCCGATTCTGGCTAAAGTATAATATGCACAAACGTGAATCTTGGCCACACTATTGACTATACTATGTTTTAATTCAAATGCTAATAAAAGGTGGGATTTCTGGAAATCACCCATACAACCTCTTTGAAAAACCACAATTTTGATAAATTGTGGATGTTCTATGGCCGATTCTGGCCAATATAAACTTTTTTTAAGGTAAGTTTAGTAACGCACAATTTTGCACAATCATTGTTAACTGAAAAATATGTTTTATTACGTAAACGGTACATATGGGATTTCTGGTGTGATAATCACGTGAGAAATCCCACCCTGTTTCCTAAAGTAGGCTATGCACAAATTTTCTAATCACAGGCACCAAATTGCACAATCCCAATGGTGCGAATTATATATAGAAAACGTGGGTTTTCTAAACTGGGATTTCTGGCGTGATGTACGCGAACTTCTTCTACCACCATTGCTTTTTAATCAAATTGAGTTTTCATAGAAATCGATAGGGGATTGTTTTTCAAATAAATACAAAAAATTATATATTACAGGTTTCGGACACGGTCTAGAATGTTATTCAATAAACAAACCGTTCATTAAATTATGGCCCATCCTTATAATTATTAAATAATCACGTTCCATAATTTGTTACAATGCAATATAGGTAATTAATTTTTATTCATTCTAATTATGATGATGATGTATTGAAATGACGTTTATTACAATTTTATAATATTTTTTTATACCTTACTAAATAACAAAACCCGTAAAATACCATCATTAAAATATTTTTATTTTCCGATAAATAAAAATCTATTGTTATGCGACATCATAAATATGACATAATAGAATATTGTAAAAAAAAAATGTAAAAATTAGCATTATATTCTTAAAGCTCTAACAATGCAATTTTTTGTTAATCAATTAAACCTGTTCGAGGCAAGTTTTTTAATTTATCCTACCTAATCTGAATATAGCAATATAACATAGAAAGGATTACGTAATTAAGACAGAAAATAGTTCGATAGAAATTTTAATTAAAATTTGATTAGCTACGTTTCACAAAAAAAAAAATGTTTTCTTTGATGTAGGAACTAGTAAAAATTTATTTATGCTCCTCGACGTAATACATAATAATAAGGTAAATTAAGCTTTTACATTTTTTTTTGTATTAATGTTTGTTATTATTCGAAGCATCATACCTAACCAAAATACATACATATTTTTAACATAAAATTTTATAAAATATGTAAATTACTTGAGGAATAGATGTAACCAAACTTTGGTAAGAAGAAATAAAACTAACATCAAATAGTCAAGTAGTAAATATGTAAAACATACACACACATACAGTATAAATTTTATTTGTATTCCAAAAAATAAATAAAGAATCATGAAAACACATGTGCAATAGGTAAAAATAATTCTTGGATATGAGAAGATGTTAACTTACCATGATTCTCTTTAATTTTATGCTATTAAGTTTTTCTTTTTTTCTTTGGAAGAAAAAAAAATTAGGTAAATGATGCAAAAATACAATATTAAAAAAATATTCTCTTGAATTTCGAAACCATAGAAGAAAAGATATTTTAAATTAACTTTAAATGTAAGACAATATATTATACTTATCCTCATATCCATTTGTGTCTGTACAGGGTCTAAATAAATAATTATAAATATACTTAGGGCCTTCCAGGGTTGGCAGGGAGCCCACGCTAAATAATTGAAAGGGGGTCCCATAAAAATAGAACAAAACAACCTTAAGTAGAATTAGAATTAATGCTGTAGGGCCATGTGGGCGCCCTCGCACTGCGACCTAAAAGATCTTTTGTGCTCCAAGCCCTGCTTAATTATCCGTCTAGTCAATATTCAGGCTCTTAATGAACCTGATAATACTGCCGGCCGGTACGTGAAACATCCTAGATATTTACTATTGAAAGTACTTCTACACGCGATACGTACGATCTGGGCTAATTGCTCTCACTCCTAGATGTTTACTGAAGGAAGTTCTTCTACATGCGATACATACTATGAAGGCTCATTGCTCTCCCTCCTAGATGTATACCATATCATTTACTTGTGCTAGAAAAGCAGTAGCATTGGGACTCAAGGGCTTCGAGAGGGCAGTCCCACTCTCATATATTCCTACCCGTGCCTCGTCTACCGTTTTGATTTAACTCTTGCGAGTTGCTGGGAATAGAAGGTCGCCTTTACCAGTGGTTGCCACGAGGAGGCAGTACGTACACTTGCGCCTACTGGAAGGTTACGGAGCTGGAAGACTAACTTTGGTCCTCCCTCCAATAGACGCCAAAACACCAAAAAAAAACCTTAAGTACATGTCACACAATTCAATATTACCCTTATATAATTTATTTATTTAGCACCAACTTATACACTGGTTACTTTTATTAAAATTTAATAAAACTATCTAATTCAATTATTTCAAATATTGCGGCGCGTAAAATATGATTGGGTCCACGTCGATGAATATGCCCCCAATAGTTGATTCGTTAAATTTTAATTTTTTTGGTGATTGTCCTACCACTTATAATATCCTTGATTTTACGCGTAGTTGGTTTATTAGAGGCAAACTCAAAGAGTTTTCGCAATAATTAAAATTCATACTGCCTCACTGAGAGAAAAAAACACTTAAAATCAATGAAAATCACATTAAATCAAATAAAAATCAATATGAAAAACACGCAATGACGATTTTTGTAATTTCAAAGATGTTTTTGATTGATTTTTACTCAATAGCGTACATCAATGTTTCAAATATTTCCAACTTTAAAATGATAACGTCTTTTTTGAATATACTTTGCGATACCTTTTGAAGTGAAAGAGTTCTACTTTGATTTGATAGTTTGGTCGTATTTAAATTTACGAAATACATAATTAAATTAAATTAGATATTGAATTGAAGCATGAGTGGGTGCCAATTAAATCAAAAAGTTATCGACTTGATGTAATATTGTTTTTACTAGAATATAATGCGTATTTTTTGATTCAATGAAGAATTTCAATTGAATCAATCATGAATTATTGTTCAATTAAATTATTATTTTTTTAATTTGATTTAATTTTTAAATGTTAATAGTTTTATTTGAATATTTTATTCTACTTACATAATTATGTTTGGAGTATCAATGTCTCATTTGCCAGTAAAATATATAATTTGTAACAAATAATATTTTATTTCAATGTATTTAAAAATTTAAAAAAAATAGACAGTATACAATAATTATACTGAATGTTATAATACTTTTCCTAAAAGTTTATAATCTAAAATAAAATTATTAAATATGCTTATTTTTAACATAAGTTTTACCATTATTAATTGAATATAAATTCAAAGGTGGAGTAGTAAAATAATTAATGTTTTTAATAAAAATATTTTCACTATTAATCGATCCTACTTCATAAGACTGAAAATGCTCTACAAATTTTTTAATTTTAATTTCATTACATAAAATAAATAAATCATTTTCATATAAAAAACATACTATTTTATATAATTCAAAGTGAGACTTCTCATATTTTGCTAAATAATAATTTATTTTATAATCACTACCTTTATAATTTATAGAATCATTGTTTATTTGTACCCAATTATAATTAATATTTGGAATTTGTAAAATTTGTGTAAAAAAAACTTCGTTTATTAAATTTTTAAATTCAAAATTTTTAGTATCAAGTAATTCTCCAAAATCATTTTCATTTTCTACTAAGAATTTTGAAAATTTCAATCCATATTTTATAGCTAACGATCATGAGGGGTTTAAACGAGATGTGATACTATTCATATACATTTTTGATTGTTTGTGCTTATCTTCGAATCGCATTGCCCAGAGATACTTCAATGGTCCACATTTTCTTATTGCTGTGGTATAATGGACTAAAAAGTGATGTTTAGGCTTTAAAGTTGGTCCATAAAGCTTAATATACAATGAATGATGTTTACTGACTAAATCGCTCAAAAATTCTAAATCGGTTAAACTGTAACTTGACCGTTGTAGAAAATCAATAATTTGTGAAAGAATAGTAAATAATTTCCAGTGCTTATTACCTACTGGTATTAAATCACCAATCATCAATGGTAAAAAATGTACAAAGTTCATAATTTCACTGGCAGTCATTTTCAAATTATAGGATTTTATTCTATTGAAATCCAAAGGAGGCGATACATTTCCAACCTCCTTTTCTCCAAAAGTAAATAGTCCTTTCCTGTTATTAATTACATCCAAAGAGATTATACGTTCATTTATCAAAGCCTGTAAAATATTACACCCTCATAAATATCATGCATAACAAACACCCTCATAAATATCATGCATAATATCAAAACATGTATTTTCGTAAACATTAAAATAGGTAAGGGTGTCAAAAATGCAACTTTCTTTAATACCGGTTTCTTTAAAGTTATTTTCTGCTAAATGTTTGTTATAATTATCTTCATTTCTTAGGTACATATTCATTTCAGTTATATCACTCTTCATTTCATCTCTATCTCTAGTACAAACCCGGCAAAAACGTTTCGCATTAAAAGATTGAACAAAACCTAGCATGCTGTTGACACCCAAGTTGTCACCAAGTACCACTCCTAAAATAAAATGAACTTTACGTACTCCAAAAGAAGTATTAATGTCAATTCCATTCTCTAAAATTTTAAGTTGTTCAACTAAATGATACAAAGCATTTTGGTTACCACACTTTTTTAAATCAGCGGATGAAATAAATGCTGCATGAAAAATGTACTCGAGTCTAGATAACAAATACTGTGGCATTGTAGGAAATTGATAATAAAAACCACAAATCGATGAAGTGTGGCTACCTAACGGATTATTAATCTGAAAATCATCAGAATAAAGGACATAGGGTAGAACTATTATTATTATTATTAGTTGAGGGCCATGTGGGCGTTCAAGCCACCCCGCACTGCGACCTAAAAGATCTTTTGTGCATGGACCCTACTTAATGAGCCGTCCAGTCAATATTCAGGCTCTTAATGAACCTGACAATACTGCCGGCCGGTATATGGTGCATACCATCCGGGCTCATTACTCTCCCTCCTAGATGTTGTAACCTTTTGCAGAAAATGGCTGGGCAATGGCACAGAACATGTTCCGCTGATTCCGCTTCCATGTCACAGAAGCGACATCTATCCGTCGGACTTAGGCCCATTTTCTTAAGGTGATACCTTAAGGGGATGTGACCTGTGAGGAAGCCGGTAAGCAGCCTCAACTCAGGTTTCCTAAGTACGAGACATTCCTTGGCCCTGGCCGACGAAGGTGAAATAAATTCCTTCGCCTGTCGCAAACCTGGAATTCTGCGCCAGTAAGAGGACTTTTGCACATCCTCCCAGCGTTTAACTGCTGCCCTAAGGTGCCCCTTAGAGACGCCGCAGAAGGGCTCTGGTCCAATTAATGGAAAGGCAGATCCCTCGCGGGCGAGGACATCAGCTGCCTCGTTTCCCACAATTCCAGTGTGCCCTGGCACCCAAACAAGTGTTACCTTATTTGAGCTTGCCAGCGATTTAATAACCTTCAGACAATCCCATACCAGCCTTGACTCAATGGTAAAAGACCTAAGAGCCTTTAAGGCCGATTGGCTGTCTGATACGATATAAACCTTTGCGTCGTTTAGGCCTTTAGAAATGCCTATCCTAGCACAAAGTTCTATAGCATGCACTTCTGCTTGAAAGACGGTTGCATTGGTACCCAAGGACTTCGAGAGTGATACTCCACTCCCATGTATTCCTACCCCCGCCCCATCTTCCGTTTTTGATCCATCTGTATACCACACCAATGACCCTCGCTCAAAGGATGGTCCCCCTGTACTCCACTCCTCCCGGTCAGGTAATCTAACACAAAAGGGTTTGTGGAAATCCAGTTTGGCTGGCATACAGTCGGAAGGCATTCCTATAGTGGGATCTGTCTGAAACTCCTTAAGGATCTCCAGATGGCCCACCATATTGCCTGGTTTGATGTTACCCTCCGCCTGCATCTTAAGGGCCATATTAACAGCATCCTTTTTTACATGCAGATGCAATGGAGTTAGTCCTAGGAGTGTCTCCATTGCTGCGGTCGGACATGTTTTCATTGAGCCCGTAACCCCAATGCAGGCCATACGCTGAACCTTATTCAATAAAGTTTGCGCTGTCCTTTGTTGAGTTTTAGGCCACCACACTAGCGATGCGTAAGTGATCATAGGCCTAATAATTGTTAGAAATGACCAGTAGATCATTTTTGGTTGTAGTCCCCAAGTACGTCCATAGAGTCTCTGACAGGCCCAAAAAGCCTTAGTGGCTCTATTATGAATTTTTTGTATATGTTGTTCCCAGTTCAGTTTATTATCCAGGATAACCCCTAGATATTTAACCTCTTTGGAAAAGGCAACAATAGTACCGTTTAACGAGGGAGCTACAAGCGAGAGCTTTCTCCTCCTCGTAAAAGGGACAATGACAGTTTTGTTTGGATTGACACTAAGTCCTTCCTTGTTACACCACTGCCATATCAAGTTGAGTGCATTTTGCATGAGATCAGAGATGATATCATCAAACCTGCCTCTAATCACGATAGCCACGTCATCCGCATAGCCCTGGACATCAAACCCATGGCTATTCAGGAGGACCAGCAGTCTATCAATAACCAATGACCATAAAAGAGGAGACAGTACACCTCCTTGGGGACAGCCCTTTACGGCCCTGATGGTTACTGACTCGCCACCTAGTGTGGCTGTAATATCGCGATATTTCAGCATGGAGCGGATCCACCTAGTTGTAGACGGCGGAACCCCCTTCTCCATAGCTGCCCTCTCTATTGAACCATAGGAGGTATTGTCAAATGCCCCCTCAATGTCCACAAAGGCACACAGGGCAATTTCCTTAAAAGCCACCGCTTTTTCAATCTTCGTGACTAGACCACTAAGAGCCATCACAGTGGATTTGCCAGCTTGATAAGCAAACTGGTTCCGATGCAGTGGGTTATTTACAAGGATTTCATTTCTTATTTGATTATCCAGGATTTTTTCCATCGTCTTCAATAGAAACGATGTTAGGCTAATTGGCCGATAAGCCTTGGGCTGGGTGTCCAGACGACCCCCTCCCTTTGGTATAAAGACCACATTTACTTTCCTCCATAGTTTCGGAATATAGTTAAAAGCATAACTTGCCCGAAACAACTGGACCAAGCTGGGGAGTATTTCCTCAATACCTCTTTGAAGTAAAGCCGGAAAGATACCATCCCCTCCAGCAGATTTGAACGGTTTGAAAGAGCCAATAGCCCATCTCACCTTGCTGGGTGTGAACATTTTTCCAGAGAGGCTCCAGATCCTACTGTGGGGTGAATAGTCTACCTCACTTGAAGGGTCATGCGGGTCCTCCTGGGTACCTACCACTATTGAGTCCGGAAAGTGGGTACCTAATAGTAACTCCAGGGTTTCCTTCCGGTTTTCAGTGAACATCCCGTTTTGCTTCTGAAGAAGCCCCAAACCATTTGAGTGATCCCTAGCAAGGACTTTCTGGAGACGAGCTGCAGAGGGTAATTCAATGATTCCCTCACAGAAGTTTCTCCAGGTAGCCCTTTTGGATCTTCTTAATTCCAGATTGTATTCCGTTAAGGCCATCCTATACTCGCCCCATTCCCCGGTGCGTTTAGCCTTATTGAATAACCTTCTAGATTTTTTCCTCAGCTTACTCAGCGCCCCGTTCCACCAAGGGACCAACTTAATGGACTCTCTTCGCTTAACTGGGCAGCTGTTTTCGTAAGCCGAGTGTATAGAATTATGCAGCTGGTTTGAACAGAATTCCAAGCCCTCTGGAGACTCTATGTTCCCCATTACCGAGGGCATTTCTGATTCGAGTGAGACTCTATAAGAGTCCCAATCGGTCAGTTTTGGAATTCTTATCTCCTGCCGCTGCATGGCCTCGGCCGCCAAATCGAATCTGATGTGCAAGTGATCCGATAAGGAGGCCTCTTCAGACACATGCCAATTTTTAACAAAATGACTAAAATGCGGACTAGCGAGGGTCAAATCTAGGACCTCCTGCCGAATCGCATTTATGAAAGTAGGTTTCCTTCCCCTATTGACAATATCTACATTATTAGTAATTATATACTCAAAAAGGTACTCACCCCTATTATTGATGTTTGTGCTGCCCCACACCGTGTGGTGCGCATTTGCATCGCATCCTATTAGGTAAGCCAGCCCATTGCGCTGGCAATGAGCTATGAGCCGCCTAACTTCAAGAGGAGGTATCGTTTCCGAGTCTCCAGGAAAGTAGGCGGAGGCCATTATAGCCTCCTGTTTCCCTCTTTCACCCAGAACCTCCACCATTACCGCCACTAAGTCCCTGGAGATGAACTCTGAAATGGGAATAAAATTAATTTGCGAGCTGGCCAAAATGGCCGCCCTTGGACTCTCAGTTCCATTACAATAAATCAACTTACCCATTTGTTTTGGTATACCTTTAATTTGGTTACCTATTACCCATGGCTCCTGTATTAGAGCCATGCCAATTTTCTGGCAGATAAACCTACGACAAAGGACGTCCGAAGACGCCTTTGCATGATGCAGGTTTATCTGTAGGCAGGTTAAGTGTGCCATCACTGCAGCGACGTCTGCTGAAGGCCTGCATTAGCCTCCTTGCTCGCACCGCCATTGCCAGATGGCGAATCCATGTCCTCCATCTTGCTGCTGCTGTCCACAGCTGACTGAGAGCCACCAGGCTTCACCAGTGGCTTGCGCGGGGTGACCCCTCGCGGGGCCATTCCCCGTACAACCGCTGACGCCTTCCTCTCCCTTTCCCTCCTTCTCCTCGCCTGTCTCCTGGAAAGGGCCGCCACACCAGTGGTTTTAACCACAGGTGTGGCCCCGATAGCCGCCACAGGTGCGGCCTCGATCGCCTTCACAGGTGCAGCCACGATGTCCTCCACAGGCTTGACCACTTGGGGCCCGCCTCTGGAACCTAGCTTTCCACCACCCTGGCCCCCCTTGGGGTGCAGTTGGACAATCCCAAACTTAAAATTGATTTTGAAGTCAATTTGTTTGAGCTTCTCAACCGATGAGTGGTCCATGGAGAACGTGCAAAAAGCTGAAGTGCCTTTCGCCTCTCTCCTGACCACTCTCCAGTTGATCGCCTGCATGCCCTCGTTTTGGCTTCTGATAAAACCCAGAAGCTTATCCGTGGGCAATTCGGCACTGTTTGGGAAGGTACCAAACACGATCCTAGCTCGAGGCAGGTTTCCCGCCTCAGCTACAATCAGCTCTGCACCTTCCCATGGCTTAATAGTGCCTATGGTCTCCCTGAGCCACTGTACAGTGGCCCGGTCGGCACAGGTCACTACCAGCCAACCAAGCCGAAGCTGACTGCCAAGGAACTTAGGTTTAAGCTCCTTGGCCTCCTGCTCCAGCACCTTATCCAAGATTCCCTCCTGGACAGCTTTAAGCTGCTCTCCAGTGAGGGCAACCTCAGGAAAGCCAGAGGGTAAGATCCCAATGCTCTCTGATTCCGCAGCCTGCCTGAAGGTAACTCCAGGCCGGACCGCAGAACCCGAGGTCACCAGGACATGTTCTTCCCCCCTGGCCTTTTTTTGTGCCGGTGAAGTGCCGTCCTCCGAGCGGTCCCTCTTTGGCGGTTGGTCCATCGTAGGAGCGCAAGTCTCCTTCCGTGGCCGCACCGCCAGAAGCCTTGTCTCGCTACCGGGCGCTTTGCCCTCAGCCAGAAGCTTCCTGTACCGCTTTTTCGCAGCCCCACACATTTTTTTCACATGAGGAGCCGCAGCAGGTTTGATGATGTCAACCTGCTCCTTCCGACACTCCCCGACGTCCGCACTTTCCCCTGTTTTCACAGAGGAGATCCCCCCACTTACGGGGGCCAGTTCCTCATCTCCTGAGGTTACCATATCGGAATTGAGATTTAAGTTCTCAATCTCCGAACGGATTTCCCCATCCGATGTGTCAACCATTGAGGATTCCACAGCGGAGAGAGGACCTGAGCCCTCGAAAGCCACCGCAGAATCCTCGCTGGTCCGTGACGCTTTAGGAGCGTTACCATCCTTATCATAATTTTTTATTTTTTTAGGCATTTTATTCCCACGAGTATTTGGGAAATGAAGGTCACCTGTGGGACACCCAGCTACCACAGGAAGGCTAAATAAAACTGGAGGGCGCCTGGTATCCAGAGTCCGCATATTTGGGACTGATTAACCTATCAGTCATTCATCCATCGGCATATGCTGTTCCACCTTAGATTAGGGTTTTTTGTTAAGGTTTTCTCCATTAGCGCCGTACTTTGGCATGAGTCAACTAGAACAAAACTGTAATAGACGACATCAGTTACCGACGATTGCCACGTGGAGGCAGTACGTACACCTGCGAATTGTGGCAAGGTTACCCCTACCACAATCGTACTCATCCCGCCAGCTGCCTGAAACATGACCAGAACAGCTCACGTGAAGAGCACCCTACTGAAGGTTACGGAGCTGATCTAATCAGCTGATCCCCCCACCAGCAGACGCCAAATCGTCTAGGGTAGAACTAAAGATGTTTTTAATTTTTGTTGTTTCAGTTTAAAAATGTCTCCTAAACCAAAATTTGTGATGTTTTGAACATTTAACATATTTTGGTTAGTGTTTTTCAATGTAATATCTAATATATTCGGTAGCTCAAATAAAACCTTAAATTGAAAAACTAACGGCATTATTTGGATACTAATAGATTTAGAACCTAATATTGGATTGCCTATTAAGTTAATTGTTTCGCTTACTCTATTACTTATAACATAAGTCCTATGATGTTCATACAAATTTAGATCTTTTAAAACTTTAAAAAGCCGATGTTCTGACTGTATTTCTGACTGTAAAACTTAATATCCAAATCATTTTCGTTTTCTTTCACAATATCATTTTCTTTTATTGAATTTTTTATTGCAATAGAGACATTTGTAAGTAGACTTTTTATTAAACCACAAATAATTACTTAACCAGATGAACAAGTTGCCTTGGAAAAAAATGTAGCTGAAGTAAAATACACAAATTTTGTAGGGGAAATGTTTGTATCTCGAACGAAAGGCTATATACAATCGAACTAAAATTAATTATCTCTTTTCTTCCTTCGGCATTTAAATTACGAAAAAAAATATTTCATGAATCTATAGAAATGAATCCAAGCAATCAAACAAATACAAAGTAATTTACTTTGTCTGTATGCTAAATTTTTATATTCGTATTTATCAAGCTTTGCTATTGGCTTTGCTGATGTATGAAAAAAATCAAAACCTAAACAATTTACAAGGAAAAAATAAAATCTAGTTGTGCCTTCTGCGTTAGTATTTGTAATCTTTATGAATGAAAAAGGCGTAAGCTATTGGCGAATTGTTGTTGTCTATGTAGCTTTATGCGAATGTATAATAAAATCACTGAAAGAATACGTTGTTCATTTTCTTCTTTTACAAGAATTTAATTGAAATTTTTAGAACGGCCTGCCTAAATGAAATGAAATCTTACACAAATGAAATATACATAAGTAAAATTGTGTGTATGTGAAAATACATTAGCGAATTTAATAAAAATTCGGTTTTAAAAATTTTGGTTCTACAAAATTTCGTTTTTTCAAAAATCATAAATTTACAAATCTCGGTTTACAAAATCTCGGTTTTTAAAAGTTCGATTTTCAAAATCTCGGTTCTAATCGCGGTTTCTATTTAGTTTTTCAAATTAAATTCCCCATTTTCCAGAATTTATAATTTTTGGTTATTTTCGTTTTGAAATTAGGGAGCATCTCAAAATCTCGGTTTTCAAAATCTCGATTTTAAAATATCTAAATATCTAATCTCGGTTTTTGAATCTGTTTATTTTAAAATTAAATTCTCCATTTTCCAGAATTTAATATTTTTGATTATTTTCGTTTTAAAGTGAAAATCCCCATTTTCCAGAATTTATAAAAACCGAGATTTTGTAGCACCGAGATTTTGAAAACCGAGATATTATAGCCAACCGCAACAAGATACATAATCGCAAACCTGATCTCAAAAGCTCGGTTTTGAAAAATTCATTTTTATTAATTCGGGCGGCTCAAATTAATAAAAATTTATTTTTCAAAACCGAGCTTTTGAGAACGGAGATTTTCAAAATCGAGATTTTAAAAACCTAGATTTACAAAACCGGTGTTTTGAAAACTGAGATTTAAACACCGAGATTATGTAGTCGTGTGCTAGATAAATAAAATAATAAAAAAAGATAATTATTTTATTGCTCATAAGGAAATGATAACGAAATTGAACGAATATGATTGAACAGATTTAATTTAGGATTTGCATCCTAAATGAATTTTGGAAAATTACCTAAGTAAATAGCAAAGAAAATAATAAGATATCGTATGTACATATTGTAAACATCTATTTTGTACATAAAGCAAAAACGAGAGCATCTCGAAATCTTAGTTGACAAAATCTTGACGTTGCCAAAATCTTGGTTTTTTGAAAACTTTAATATTAAAATATCCATTTTCCCGAATTTATAAAAAACAAGATTTTGAAAACCAAGATTTTGTAAACCAAGATTTCGTACCCAACCCAGCAAAAATAGTAAAATATTCTAAATAAATTTAGAAGTAAAGAGTGTAAATAGGATAAAGCTATGTACTTATATCATAGTTCGAATATCTCATTTGAACATATGGATGCTAATTTATTTTACTATTTCTGAAATAATGGGATCTATCTCTTTCTATATTTTGCCACATTTCCATTTGTAAATGGAACAGATATAAGAGTAGGTCTAAGCCTACTATGATCCTTTTCGATGATGATAATTCATTTCGAGGGAACCAAAAACGCGTCAAAACTTACAAACACTATAATAAAATGATTTATAAAAAAAGTACCTACGTCAGCTGACTTTCTTTAAAAAATATCATTGTGTCGAGAATGTTTTTATTAGGGGTTTTCAGTTATTACACACATGAACAGAATTACACATACTACGATCCTTTTTGAAAATAAACAATTAGTTTCAAGAGCAAAAAAAAAACTCAAAATGTACTTTTGAATTTTTTATATCAATGACGCGATATTTTTCCTATTGTAGTCATTGTATAATTCTGTGAAATTTACAATAACAGGATATCTGCAAACAACAGCCAGATAAGCCATATTTTGAAATTAATAAAAGGAACACTTTTGCTCAATAGGATAAACACTTTCTATAGTGAGTCTTACTATTATTTCAATCGCTGGATCAATTTGTACCTGCACCTATTAACCGCAAAAATTGGTTTGTTAAATTCATCCACAAGCTGGTGTGGATTCAGGATTAATAAAATTTAATATTTTCGATTTTATTCCAAAAAAAAGTGTAACGCTTAATTCATTCAATATCAATAACCAAACAATTCTTTTCTTCATTATAGATAGGTAGATACAGAAATTTTATTTAAACAAATATGAATTAACTTTTTCCAAACAGACAATTTTATTTTCTGATGTTCGATATTTTAAACAATCTGTTATTAACAACAACAATTAATTACACAAAATTGCGCATTTATAATTAATGAAGCCAAAATAGGATAATATCATACTCCAAACATAGGTTTGCATTTGATTTGCCAAGGCGTTGAAGGTGAAGCCCCTATGCGAACACCTCTATGATTACCTGTTAATGGATAACACAACAACAGAATTAAATGTACGAGTATTATTTAGGTACTTCAGGTTTGTAAATCGGCAGCTCATTGCCAGAGGATCGCGTGACAAATTTGTTTTGCTTAAGAAATAAGAGAAGACTGCGCTTCTGAATTAGTTGTTTCATTTTCGTGCTGTTATATATTAAATAATTATAATGAACAAATGTACAATCCGAGAACATACAGTAAAAATCTAAGATAACAACTCGCCCTAATGCCCGTATTACAAAATCCAGAATGAACAAAATCCTGTAGATCACAAAAAATCCTTATTACAAAATCCCGTAATATGAATTATTTACGGGATTACGGGATTAATCAAATTATAAAGCAATTTTGGTTTTCAGTAACTATTTTTTGTGAATTTTTTTATTATTATTTAATTCTACATAAACTAAATTATTCGTAATCTATGTATATTAATAAAAATGAAAATCTGTGTATGTATGTGTTTTATACGTTTCCACATGGATCATCTAATCAAATTGAGTTTTTGCATAAGGGTGTAATACTAAAATGACCAGGTTTTCGTAGTATTTTCGAAGGGGACGAGCCCCTGGGTCTAGGTGCACCCAAACAAATTGTTCGTAAAATTTAGAGGGTGTTAAATTTTGTTGACATTTTATTACCATCTTTTACTTAAGAGCAGATTTTCGTGGTATTTTCGAAAGATCGGGCCCCTGGCCGGACACTCCAATTAAGTTCAAACGGCTACATCCCGCTCGAATTGCGCTTGCTATCACCATCAATAAGGCACAAGGACAATCGCTGCAGACAGCTGGAATAAATTTAGAATCTAAATGCTTCTCTTATAGTTAATTATGTGTGGCTTGGTCCCAAGTTAGCTATCCATTAGGTACCATCATTTAATCTTATTTATTTAAATATATTTTATTACTAAAATGTTGTCATCGTTTATTTACATCAAGGACTTCGATTTCTTTATACTTCGAAACTATCATTATTTAATTTTATTTGCTTTAATAGGTACAGATGAAAAATTTGAAGTTTATTACTTTGCTAAAATAAAACAAACAATATTTTTTTATTCCCGGGAATAGCCGAGTACTCCAGCTAGTTCTTTTATAAACATCAGTTTTATTTTTTATTGGAGTAAACTTTATGTTTTTTTCTGATCCAAGCTCCTGCCTGCCCCTTGTAATTTTTTGTTTTTTATGACCCATACACAAATACACACACACACACACACACATACACATACACGACCACATATCTCGTATTCTATCATGATACATCGGCTTAGGTTAGGTTAAAAATCGCGCGATTTTTAACCTAACCTAAGCCGATGTATCATGATAGAATGCGGAATTTTGGCATACGGGATTTTGTAATACGGGATTTTGGAATACGGGATTTTGTAATGCGGTATTATGTATACGGGATTTTGCAAACGGTATTTTGTCATACGGGCAACTGTACCCAACCCGAAATATGTTTCTTGAAATTGGCCATATTCCAGAACTTCTTCTAAATATAATTGGAGAATCCCATTTCTACAATTCTAATTTCACCATAATCAGATAAGGAATTCTAAATTGGTCATATTTGGCCATTGCTCATATATGATTAACGATATAAGCAGCACCAAAACGCCAGTGGAAAGATATATTAAAACAAAATACAAAACTTTCCCGTGAGCATATTATGCACACTATAAGAAAATAGATACATTAAGAACCGTATCCTAATATCATCCTCAATTACTATTTAGCAGTTTATTTAAATGAAATCTTTAAACACCAAAATTGAAAAAGTCAACAAATTGAAATAGGGTTACAACGAAATTATGTAACATTACGGCAAGTGTGATTTGGAAATTCAGAGAATTATTTTCCTGATTTGAAAATGTATTTATTATAGGTAGGTCAATAACCCACATAAATAAATGAAACAACAACAATAAGAAAATCCTGTGATTGATCAATGATTATGATTTTCCCTTAAATCAAAAAATTAAAGTCATTCAAGCAAAGATGATAATGAAAAACAAATATAATTATTATAAAAATAAAATGAAACTAAACTTTTGTACTTAGTCCCTCGATTTACAGACGCTCGATTTACAGATATTCGAAGTTGCGGACATGACAAATGTATGAACAACGTTCCGGTATACAGATGAAATATTCGCAATTTCGGACAGAATATTTTTGTCTCATTTTCTTTTTGCATGACTTTCAGGGACTCTCGAAAATAGATTATGCGGGGGATAAATTAAACTTGTATTGAACTTACATATATGAAAATGTCTGAAAAGCGAACAGCGATAGAGGTACAATTTGTCAATTGTACAAAGAGATACCTTTAACCGCAATAATATTTCAAAGTAAAGAACTAAGGTAATGGAAGAGATGGAGCAGTCACTTAGTGCGTGGATAGACCATCGAACTACTGGAATATACCATTAAGCACCATGATAATTCAGGAAAACCCAAAGCGCTATCCAGAGGAGTTTTTAAAAGTTGTACAAGCCGGTGGATGAATACATATTACAGCAGGTGTATAATGTCAATGAGACGGGTAACGCCAAAGAAAAAAAAAACAGCTCAGGATTCAAGGCAGCGAAAGATCGAATTGCAATTTTGATTGGAGGAAATGATGCCGCGGTCATCAGAATTTAAAACCGGTTCTAATCTGTCATTCAGAAACTCCCTAGGATTTAAAAAATATTAATAAGTCACAACTTGGAATTATTTGGCACTCAAATAAAAACGGCTGGATAACTACACGAATTTTTGAGGAATGGTTAAATAATGATTTTACAAATTCAGTTAAAAAATCCAAGACTGACCAAATTTTTCAAATAGGGCTCTGCTAATCGTTGACAATGCCCGTAAGTACCGTAGATATTTTTGAACTCTTGGAATTTGATAATGAGGATATTTCCACTAAAGAGTTGTTCATGCCAGTTAAAGAAACCACCGATGCACTTCAGACGGTAAACTCAACTTCAACTTGATTTGTGCAAGTAAAATGTCAAACGCTTTCCATTTTTTTCTAAAACTAATGAAGCAAATGCTATTGAAAAATGTGTCGGTGCAAATTTTAGTGACAGTTCTGATGAACAGTTCAGCAGTACAGACGATTAATTGTAAACTTCGTTAGATTTATAATTTAGATTTAATAAAAGTACAAATAAATTATGATTTGTATGAATTTATTTGATTATTTTAAATGAAAAAATGGTTTGTATTTCGTTGCAATTTACTATTCTTTTGTATTTTTTACGGTTCCCTTTATAAAAGTAAGTTCAGTGAAACGCAGATGAAAAACACGTATTTTATTCATTATTTATGGTAGCTAATTTATGATAAAATTCGTTTCGTTTTTCGGATTTTATTCACTAGTTAGAACGCATCTATAAGTTTTCAATAAGATCCCATAGTAATAAACGTTTCATTTTATGGATTTTCGGTTTACGGACAGTTTTTGGGGAAATCATCCTGTCTTTAAACCAGGGGATTTGTTTATGCATTTCCTTAAAACCAAATAAAAGTCGTGACATTCATTGAAAAAATCTTAATTGTTTTTATTTATTTTATTGAATTGTTTTGTTATTTATTTTATGTCGAATTTGTAAGCACACTGGAAAAGTTCCAAAAAATGCATTCATCTAGCTAGTTATTTTCCATACCAAACATTAGCAAGGATAAATTCTGTGAAATTAACCAAATCTGGATACCTGCAAAAAACATTTTTTTAATTTTTTGATGCAACTCGTTTTAAAATTTGAAGCTGTATTCAATAACCTAAGTCATTTTACATAATTTTTTATATTTCTCGGGAAAATTTTCAACAAAACTATCATAGTTATCTGAAATCTAAAAAAAAAAAATTAATCAGAAAACACTATGTATGTGAAGTTAGCCCGAAATTCAGCCCGAAATATTTTTTTAGGATTGTGTCTCGGCTAAATTTAATACAAATTTCGGGCTGGCCCGAAATTTTCTTAATATAAAGACATTTTTTAGTTTCATCCCGAAAAAAATTAAAATAATCAAAAATGAGCTTGATATTTCACCTAAATCTTAAAAGCATTGAATTTAAAATTATTTGATAAGAAATTATTCCATACCAAAAAACAATTTGTATATATGTATAATTTTGTACTAAAATAAAATATAATGAGGAATAATAGTGGCTACAGGGATTTCCAAACATATGTGCTGATGCCAAAAGGTAGTTTTGTCTATCCTGAGTGCAACCTATATATCGCCAATCCAATATGAGTTGGCTACAATGTCTTTAGGAATTATCCAAGAAAGTTCGATTCATATAAAATTTTACTGAGATACGTATGAGAATATTTGCTTACGTGGTCGTGGCCACAGGGATTTCCAAACCTATGTGCTGATGCCAAAAGTTAGTTTTGTCTATCGTGAGTGCAACCTATATATCGCCAATCCAATATGAGTTGGCTACAATGTCTTTAGGAATTATCCAATAAAGTTCGATTCATATAAAATTTTACTGAGATACGTATGTGAATATTTGCTTACGTGGTCGTGGCCACAGGGATTTCCAAACATATGTGCTGATGCCAAAAGTTAGTTTTGTCTATCCTGAGTGCAACCTATATAGCGCTAATCCAATATGAGTTGGCTACAATGCCTTTAGGAATTATTCTAAAAAGTTCGATTCATATAAAATTTTATTGAGATACGTATGAGAATATTTGCTTACGTGGTCGTGGCCACAGGGATTTCCAAACATATGTGCTGATGCCAAAAGGTAGTTTTGTCTATCCTGAGTGCAACCTATATATCGCCAATCCAATATGAGTTGGCTACAATGTCTTTAGGAATTATCCAATAAAGTTCGATTCATATAAAATTTTATTGAGATACGTATGAGAATATTTGCTTACGTGGTCGTGGCCACAGGGATTTCCAAACATATGTGCTGATGCCAAAAGGTAGTTTTGTCTATCCTGAGTGCAACCTATATATCGCCAATCCAATATGAGTTGGCTACAATGTCTTTAGGAATTATCCAAGAAAGTTCGATTCATATATGATAAAATTTTACTGAGATACGTATGGGAATATTTGATGGATTTCATGCATTTCCAACCAGTCTTTTGTCGTTCTTGCTGAGTATCGCCTGGCATTGTCGTGCATATTAAGACGAATTCTGATCCAATTTGTGACGATAATGGAAGCACGATAGGTTCCAGTATCTTACTGATGTATCTGGCTGCCGATAAGTTACCTCCTGGAATATCGAGATCAGTTTTTACCAGTCATAATTCCAGCCCATACCATAACAGAGTCTCCGCTGTATCTGTGCACTTCTTCTATATTTTTTAGCCTCTCGGCCTTACCATGCTGTCTCCATATTCTTGTTCTCCTAGTATCTGGGTGAAATCCGAATATTGAACCATTAGTGAACAAAACTTTGGACCATTCCCTATCTGTCCAATTTCTATGATTTTGACACCAACCACTTGTAAGCTCTCGATTTATGTCGAATCGGTCGACTTCTCAACGGGCGGCGAACGTGGAGGTTGTTTTCATGTAGTCTACTCCTGATGGTTTGGACACTAACATAAATGTTTTCATTAGTCCACAAGCGTGACTGTAATTGCCGGCGGTTAAAGTTGGCTTCCGGCGAATTTGCAGTTGAATATAACGCTTCTGTGCTGAAGTTGTAACTCTTTCTCGACCTGGACGCTGCACGTACGGACTCCCAGTTTGTCATACATTGTTATAACGCTCCGGGGCACATTGAAATGATGGGCAATATCTGCTTGGCTTCTTTCACTTCGAAGCATTCTTACTGCTTCGTCCATTTCACTATGAGTTAGATTATGACGTGTTTTGCTGTACTCCATATTTCTACACAAAATTTTAAATTTCAAAATTTTAAAATCTCTCTTTTAGGAGCTAAAACAGAATAAAGTCTGAGATAACAATTCCAATCAATAAGACTAAAAATAATTTTTTCGATAAAACAATAACTGGTTTTACCGTTATCCCTGAAATTTTTTGATATTGTATGTGCAATCGATGTATCTTCTAGAAACAAAACCAAAATCGAACCAAATTAAAGGGGATGACAACCTAAAAACCATGTGTTCCTTGTACACTTTTGTTGTGTGTATCCCAGTAAAATTTTATATGAATCGTGCTTTCTTGGATAATTCCTAAAGACATTGTAGCCAACTCATATTGGATTGGCGATATATAGGTTGCACTCAGGATAGACAAAACTACCTTTTGGCATCAGCACATATGTTTGGAAATCCCTGTGGCCACGACCACGTAAGCAAATATTCCCATACGTATCTCAATAAAATTTTATATGAATCGAACTTTCTTGGATAATTCCTAAAGACATTGTAGCCAACTCGTATTGGATTGGCGATATATAGGTTGCACTCAGGATAGACAAAACTACCTTTTGGCATCAGCACATATGTTTGGAAATCCCTGTGGCCACGACCACGTAAGCAAATATTCTCATACGTATCTCAATAAAATTTTATATGAATCGAACTTTTTTGAATAATTCCTAAAGACATTGTAGCCAACTCATATTGGATTAGCGCTATATAGGTTGCACTCAGGATAGACAAAACTACCTTTTGGCATCAGCACATATGTTTGGAAATCCCTGTGGCCACGACCACGTAAGCAAATATTCCCATACGTATCTCAATAAAATTTTATATGAATCGAACTTTCTTGGATAATTCCTAAAGACATTGTAGCCAACTCATATTGGATTGGCAATATATAGGTTGCACTCAGGATAGACAAAACTACCTTTTGGCATCAGCACATATGTTTGGAAATCCCTGTGGCCACGACCACGTAAGCAAATATTCTCATACGTATCTCAATAAAATTTTATATGAATCGAACTTTTTTGAATAATTCCTAAAGACATTGTAGCCAACTCATATTGGATTAGCGCTATATAGGTTGCACTCAGGATAGACAAAACTACCTTTTGGCATCAGCACATGTGTTTGGAAGTTCTTGTAGCCACTATTATTCCTCATTATATTTTATTTTAGTACACAATTATACATATATACAAATTGTTTTTTGGTATGGAATAATTTCTTATCAAATAATTTTAAATTCAATGCTTTTAAGATTTAGGTGAAATATCAAGCTCATTTTTGATTATTTTAATTTTTTTCGGGATGAAACTAAAAAATGTCTTTATGTTAAGAAAATTTCGGGCCAGCCCGAAATTTGTATTAAATTTAGCCGAGACACAATCCTATAAAAATATTTCGGGCTGAATTTCGGGCTAACTTCACATACATGAAAACACTGCGTTTGTAAATCAGAACAATGTGAGTTTGGAAAAAACTTATTTTTTTAACTTATTCAGTTTCTCGCAATTAATAAAGTTGCAAATAAAATATCAAAAATGCGGTATCTAGATAGGTCCCATTATTTCAGAAATAGTAAAATAAATTAGCATCCATATACATATGTTGAAATGAGATATCCGAAATATGATATACATAGGTTTATCCTATTTACACTCTTCACTTCTTTCTAAATTTATTTAGAATATTTTACTATTTTTGCTTTATGTACAAAAGAGATGATTACAATATGTACATACATATATCTAATTATTTTCTGTGTTATTTATTTAGGTAATTTTTCAAAAGTTGTATTAAATGGGTTGGCTAGTGGCTACATAATCTCGGTGTTTAAATCTCAGTTTTCAAAACACCGGTTTTGTAAATCTAGGTTTTTAAAATCTCGATTTTGAAAATCTCCGTTCTCAAAAGCTCGGTTTTGAAAAATAAATTTTTATTAATTTGAGCCGCCCGAATTAATAAAAATGAATTTTTCAAAACCGAGCTTTTGAGATCAGGTTTGCGATTATGTATCTTGTTGCGGTTGGCTATAATATCTCGGTTTTCAAAATCTCGGTGCTACAAAATCTCGGTTTTTATAAATTCTGGAAAATGGGGATTTTCACTTTAAAACGAAAATAATCAAAAATATTAAATTCTGGAAAATGGAGAATTTAATTTTAAAATAAACAGATTCAAAAACCGAGATTAGATATTTAGATATTTTAAAATCGAGATTTTGAAAACCGAGATTTTGAGATGCTCCCTAATTTCAAAACGAAAATAACCAAAAATTATAAATTCTGGAAAATGGGGAATTTAATTTGAAAAACTAAATAGAAACCGCGATTAGAACCGAGATTTTGAAAATCGAGCTTTTAAAAACCGAGATTTTGTAAACCGAGATTTGTAAATTTATGATTTTTGAAAAAACGAAATTTTGTAGAACCAAAATTTTTAAAACCGAATTTTTATTAAATTCGCTAATGTATTTTCACATACACACAATTTTACTTATGTATATTTCATTTGTGTAAGATTTCATTTCATTTAGGCAGGCCGTTCTAAAAATTTCAATTAAATTCTTGTAAAAGAAGAAAATGAACAACGTATTCTTTCAGTGATTTTATTATACATTCGCATAAAGCTACATAGACAACAACAATTCGCCAATAGCTTACGCCTTTTTCATTCATAAAGATTACAAATACTAACGCAGAAGGCACAACTAGATTTTATTTTTTCCTTGTAAATTGTTTAGGTTTTGATTTTTTTCATACATCAGCAAAGCCAATAGCAAAGCTTGATAAATACGAATATAAAAATTTAGCATACAGACAAAGTAAATTACTTTGTATTTGTTTGATTGCTTGGATTCATTTCTATAGATTCATGAAATATTTTTTTTCGTAATTTAAATGCCGAAGGAAGAAAAGAGATAATTAATTTTAGTTCGATTGTATATAGCCTTTCGTTCGAGATACAAACATTTCCCCTACAAAATTTGTGTATTTTACTTCAGCTACATTTTTTTCCAAGGCAACTTGTTCATCTGGTTAAGTAATTATTTGTGATTAAACTTTGAATTTCTAACACTTGTTTTCTAGACATTGAATTATTTGTATAGAGGTTTAAAGACAAACTTAGAGCATTTTTTTTTAAGCGCGCGAATGGTTTCTTGAATTGACATCGTAACATCTTTAGAACTAGAAGGCACCGATTGTTCAATTTTAGTTTGAGGTTGTTGCTCTAAAAATGTATGATTTGATGAAAGTACAGGTACATCTATTTTAATGTTAATATCAAAACTATGGATTTTCTCCAAATGAGAACGAAGATGTTGGAAGTTGGAAAATATCTGATTGCAATAATTTTGTTTACATTTTATTTCAAGTAGTTTGCCTGAAATTAAATGATCATGTTTATAATGTCGGATCAAATTTATAGTTGATGAAAATAGTTTTGGGCACTTGAAGCATATATACATTTTAAATTTTATTTATTTTTATTTATATTTTTAAATTTTAATTTGAGTTGTCAGCCATATGAGATAGAAGCGAAGTCAAATTTTGCGTATTAACATCAAATTTGGTTTCAATATTAAAAAAATATTTTTGGATGAAAGTCCATGGATACTGACAAGCTTGTGGATATTGCAACGATAATATTTGAAAGATTTTAAAACAAATGTCTAAACTTTCAATAAAGGATGATAATTTATTGATTGTGTTATCGAAATAAACATAAAATTTGTTTAACAATTTTTCGCTACCTTCAACTATGATAAATGGTTGAATCGACAATCCAATGTTGTAGTACTTGTCGGTCAGCTCTGAAATTTTAATTTTATAGTCGTTTATGCATTCTAAACGTACAATAAAACACTCCTGTGCGTCGGCAATTGTCGCTTTACGTTTATTCCTACCACTTCGGTCCTTAAATCGCGCAGTCGGCAATAATACTGAATTTAATAAAGATGTGAGTAAATAGTCTTCTGTGTCTGAAATAATATTACTATTATAGAAAATATTTTAAAATGTTTTTAGAAAAATAGTATATGAACTTTTGTCTGTAGTAGTTTTTGCGAG
Source organism: Tipula helvola (assembly GCA_963556165.1). Lineage (NCBI taxonomy): Eukaryota > Metazoa > Arthropoda > Insecta > Diptera > Tipulidae > Tipula > Tipula helvola. The sequence goes on along the minus strand of OY744481.1, from coordinate 180,589,565 downwards.
TTTAAATAACTGCTTACATCTTCCGTTGTTGATGTTTATTTCATAAAACATTGCAATTTTAGTTTTAAAATGTTCCCACTTAGAAAATAAACACAATGATCTCATAGGATACAAAATTTTAAAATCAATTTCGATCTATAATACAAAATAAAGAAGGAATTAATAACTGAATGTTTACACTATCCATAAACTTACTAGTTCGGGGGCTCTGCTATCACTAAACTTCGACCAAGCAGTAAAGAACTCAATGTTTGATAATGTTTTAAGCTCTTTTTGACGAAGACTGAATGTTTTCAACCATCTATCTTTAATTTCTTCCCAATTGGAACTATCTCTATTTAAGGCCGTTTTAAAGGCAATGGCAATCGATTCGTCGACTTCCACGAGACTTTCTTCTGCTTCTTGAATACCGCCACTATCATGAGTTAATCGTCTTTCTTTTGATCGTATATTAGAATATTTTTGATAAAGTTTTCCGGTAGGATTTTTTTTATTTTTTCGTGGTACGTAATAATAATCCTGATTATAAATTTAATTGAAAATATATAAATAATGAATCAAAATTGAGTTAGATTTCAAAGATATAATTAATATACTTTTGTATTTAGTTCGGATGGAAACACATCCAAAATTTGATTCACGATAGTCGGAAAATCGTAAGGCTTTAGCACTTTATTTGTTGCCAAGATGTCCTCTAATATAATTAGAATAAGTTCATCGCGATCACTGTTAGTTAATTTTCTTTGATCTTGATATCTTTTAATGAGAAATTTTCCTTTGGTCGTTTCGTTTAATAATTCCAGCACCGTCTGAAATATACAATAAAATAAGAACAATATTATTAATTTAAAAAATTTCATATTTATTTCATTAGCTCTCATTGCAAATGTTAATTTTGTTATCATCACATACATTAGAATTATGTATTTATATTATACAAATTAATTACCTGTTGTTTTACGTTGGCATGTAAAAGAGTATTTGCTGAGCTTGATGAAGCTTGGTGATTTTCTCCATTGGAAGTGCCATTAAGCCAATCACCTACTTTTGACGAAACTGTTAAAGTGCTGTCATCCAAACCGAACTGAAAAGGCAATTATTTTGAAAATGTTCGAAACAATTATTATTACTGAAAAATATACCTTCTGTTTCCGCCAGTGGAATAATTTATACCGAAATTCTGCACGTAATGGAATGTTCTTAATAATTTCTTTTATATCTTCGCTTGATAGATATTGAAGACTTCGGTATGTGACTTTTGATTCTAAATATAAAAAGACATTTTTTAGATTTTAAGTACCAATATCAAGTATTTATTTTGGGCCGGTATTATCCACACAAATGCTTATAAAACAGTATAATAAAGCCAAATTGATTTATATAATGCAGGGTTTCTCTTTCAAAACGAAATATCCAAATGATGTATCACTCTTTCAATCTCTTATTCGGTATGAAGATTAGAGACTGAATGTACCACATACGTTACGTGGGTACGCCAACTTTATCCGACAACATTGGCGTGTTTTATCTTTTTTAAGGTAAGCCGGTAGGTTTTCGAATTGGCCAGTATGCTTCGTTTTCGTTGGACCACACTGAATATGGTTAAGAATGATTTTCTTTAGGTGTCAAATTATAAAACTAATTATGATTAGATCACTGTAATTAAAATTATAGCAATAGGATTTATAACATCAAATGTTTTATAGACTTAACGCAACGGTAATATATTTATAAAATTACAATTTTTTATTCTAACCTTACTTTTATCAGAAAACCCTTATCGATTTACAAAGATAATTAAAAATCGATTTTAGATTATTTTCGTTTCGGACTAATTATCGAAATAATTAAAAACCCAGCAATACGAAATCAAATCATCCATATAGGAAACTCATGTTTTTGTAATGATAATGCCACTTAATCAAATTTGAACTATTAATTACTGAACTACACTTACAGAAAGTTTAAACTCTTGCAAAATTTTTTCTAAATTAATTTGATCTTCAATGCATACATTTTTTGAAATTTCATTATTAATTGCACTTTCACCTTCCACAATTTCAACATGTACATCACCCAAATTTGTTAACTTTGTTTCGTTGTCATTTATTATTTGATATATTCCACCAATAATATAAATATATTATTTGGTATAAAATGAATACAATTCATTTTGCGAAACATGTGGTGATGTTGATAATGAATCGACAACTTCCTCGTTATTTTGGGAATCCGATTCATTTAAATTCACTATATCCATAATATTATTTAATGAATTGATTAAATTAACTTTTATTTGTAATTAAATAAACACTTCACTTTTTATCACAAAAATGTAAATTACCTTATTTTAAAAAAATAAAAAATCTTTCACTGACAACTCTCACTAGACGAATGTTGAAAATGGAGAAGAAAAAATTTGATCTGGTGCAATATGTACAGTTACTCTTCAAATTAAAGCCAATGTAAAATTAATGTCATTTCTAATTTTAATTATGTTGGTCAAAAATTGTCAACGTATATTTAAATACGAATCTATATAGATTTAATTTATTTTATCTTACGTAATCAAATTATGGAATTACGATATTAATTCAAAACGAAACTTTTTAAAATCAATAATATTTGTTTTTATTATTTTAAATAAAGGGGTAATCTATTGGTTTAATATGACTTTCATAGTAAATCAAAAGGGAATTTTCAAATTAAAAAGAATAAGTAATTTATTTGATTTTACTATGCGTTCAATTAATTTCATGGTGTGTTATTTCTCTGAGTGCTTAAATGCCGTCGGTTGGCACTAGTTAGGGCGGCAGTTTTCAACCCATAGGTTATCATTGGTACAATTGTTGTGTTATATATAACCAAAGCCAAAGCTGCTTGGAATGATATATTAAAACTCGTGATGTAACTCTGCATCATTCTGGTTAGGCCTAGCGCATTATTCTTATGGTGAATGGGCGGCTAAGACTACTGGTTAATTCGGTCCCAAGATATTGCATTCGGTTGACTGTCTTGAATTGAATGTTGGCTATAGTTATGATGGATGGTGGTTCAAGCTGCGATTTGAGGTCCCGTACTAGCATCGAACACTTTTGAGGATTTAGTCATAACCTAGCAAATTCTAATACGGTTATTAGCTCCTATGTTAAAGGCTCCAAGATAGAAGGATCACGGGCTAACAGAATGATGTCATCGGCATAAGTCAGTATTAATTGTAACTTCAAATGGTCACGTTGTTCCAATTGGAGCTCGGGAAACTGATCAGCTACAGTTAGAAGAACTTCATTCAGTACAAAGTTAAATAGCCTGGGAGAAAGTGGGAATCCTTGTTTAATACTATTATTCTTCTTTACCATATCGGTGGTTTGCTGATACCATTTAAGAGAAGTTAGTTCCCAAAAACCAGTACGAATAATTCGATTGACTAAGTAGGTAGGTACTTGCTGGTTGCTGCTGCAAACACTCGGCCATCATGTCTAAACACACAGTGTCAAACGCATTGGCTAAATCAAGCGACGGGATACTTTAATGATGTCCTGCATGCCATTCTTCATCAAGAACTCATCGTATGGTTTACATATAATCATCAGTAGAATGATTATCCAAAAAGGCAGCTTGATAGGTGGCTAGTGATCCTAAAGGTTCGTCAAGCTTATCCAGCAAAAGCTTAGTATAAATCTTATATCCTAAATTACAAAGAGAATTTCTACATTACTCATTTATATCGTATGGTTTCCTGGTTTTAGGAATGGGAATCTGAACGTCTCAATCCATTCCATAGAGGGCTGATTCTTTATCCATGCATTACTAATTATCTCATGGAATGCTTTGATAAGGTAATCTGGTAGATGTTTGAATAATTCAATTGCGGTCCCTACAGTACCGGCAGCAGTTCCAGAACGAATATGCTAGATGGTGGAGCGACGAGCGAATATCGGCTTCAGTTGGTGGTAATGTAACGACAGACCAACCCGACTCACATGCCAGTGAACCGCAGTTGGACCGTCACTAACAGAATTTACCCAGGTGATTCCCGGCGGCAGCTTTTTGCCGACTAATACTCAGTCTGGGGTGGGTTTTCTTTTGCCGGGAACCAACACTGGGTCGAGATTGCTGCCTGCACTCACCCCTTCGCACACCTACACCATGGCTTTCACTCAATTTCGTTCACCTCCTGAAAATCAAAAACTTTAAACAACCATGTTTAATTTTCTTTTCAAAACATTCTAAAAAAAAATTTTATTATCATATACGCGTCTTCTTGAAACGTCGACCGTAACTTTACATTAATATTTTTTTTCTTTTTTTTTTTTATCGATTATATTTTTTTCCCCTCGTTGCCAGCAAACAACGTCACAACCTGGATGAACCGTATCGGTCGAAACGAGGAGCTCACCGTTAGGTACCCTTACGTTCACCTGAAATTAAAAAGAACAGAAAAAAAAAAAAACAACCAAACCGTTGTTGGTGATGTTTTCGATTATTATTTTTGTAAGTAGCAAGAAGACTGATATATGATAAAAGCAGAAATTTTAAATAGAAACAAAAAAAAATATGGTTTTAGTTTACTATGCGGCAGCGTTGAATAGGATAGACAGCAACCAATACTCTTGAATAGTAACTTCTGGAACACGGAAACTCTGCTAATAACGCGACCTCTGCCTACGTCAGTCTGCTCGATACGGATCCGGTTTCCGACGACGGGAATCAATCCTTACACGTGATCAAAAATCTGGTTCCTTTTGTTTTAATTTTAATTTTTTTTTATTTTCCTTTAGTGTTACTGACACGTGCAATACTAGGTTTTAAAAAAAAAACCAAAAAAATACACTCGGGTTTTAATGTATAACCACGAGACACTGTGTAATTATTTTTATTTATTTTTGGTTTTTGTAAACACGTGAAACAATATTTTATTTGCACACCAACTTTTAGAACACCACGCAACAAAATAATCCTGTCGTTCCGAACAGAAAGTAGGTTTTCACTTGCTGGATAGTCCGATTTCACGTTTTTCTTTATTTTTTTATTTTTATTAATTGATGTTTGCTTACTTTGTGGCTTTGTTGTTTGTTTTTGCTTTATTTATTTATTAATTTTTTTTTTATTTGCCAAATCGAAATTTTCGTCCGCTCTCCAAGAAGCTTGTATCCCAAAAAGAAAGTTTTCCTGTCAAAATCGTTTATTTGCTTCTTACGATTTTCCTATGGTCCCGCCATCTCTTCGTCACCACACATAAACAAACCCTATCTGCCACCGTATTATACCATTAAAAATAAAAATGAACCGTATAAGTCACCCTTTAACGAAAGAGAAATCATTTCGCTTGTTTATACTCGTCCCGGTCTAACTTGGATTTTGTTTATTTACGAATGAAATGACATTTTAAATTGTGTGGCCAAAAGAAAAAAAGTAAAATTTTGCCTAACACGTAACAGTAATCCTATCTGACAACTGATATCTTCTTCTAACAGTGCGAGCTACGCTTCCTCGGTTCTTCGTAATTCCTGAACCCACGCTGATATTGGAATATACTGGCCTCTAGTAGTTTGGTTAGCCCTTTGATACTGCTTTAGAAAGGTGTAAGTTTTACGCAATCTTTCGTAAAGCTTGACAAACTCCGCAAAAATTGTTGACAAAGATTGTGAGTCTTGCACTTTGTTTGTGGCTACAGCCTGATTATATAGCCCACTAGCGTTCCTAAGTTGAACATGTGCAACAGCATCCTGAGGATACAGGTTTTTCTGATATAGTGTAATCTTAAATCGAGCTAAGGCACGCCTTGTAGGTGGTGTTAAAGTAGCACGCCTGGTTAAGGTTTGCTGTGCAGCAACTTTGATGCGTGATACAAATTTTTCCCATGTTTCGTCCTGTAACAAGGACAAATCCAATAACTTATAGGAATATGATGATGCTGAAGTAGTTACTATATTCTTAATTTAGGACTGTTAATAGAAGGTGTCCTCTTGCGCAAAGTGCAACTTATCCATACCAAGCGATGGTCGCTTATTGTTGATTGAAATGATCCTGCTTTGACTGCTTTCACATAATCATTATTATTTTGCCTTCGAGTCATATTTGTGAATAGACCCATCCTTCAGTCCAGATCGTAATAGTCCTTCGACGTCCTTTAGTTGTTTGAATGAAAAGGCGTCCTAAATTCGCAAGAATCGTCAAAGCAATTAATATTTCCATTTGCATTAGAGGTTAGATGATACAAGTTAGACCCGACACTTTGTCCTCTTTGAGCATCAAGAGACAACGATCCACAATTGACTGTAATTTGGTGAATATCTTCGAAGATAGTCTCCGATTACTGGTAGAGTTTTGTGTGGGCACATACACGGAAACCAAAAGTACGTTGCCATAGTGCGATATATTGACTAACATTTCTTTTTACTATTATGGCCACACCTGTTCTCTTGGTCCTCGGGCTATTGGCACAATACCAAGTATAGTTACTACTAACACAGGAACTGGTACCCATGTTAGTATCAACATTTATATATGGATTTTTTGGGATCATATCCTAGAACAAAGTCTGGAAACACATATCTATTTACCGTACTGGATTCATCTTCTTGATTCGCATTGTTATGCCATATACGAAGCGCTAATGCTGCTTCAGTTTGTACAATTTTAGAGAATAACATATTTCGTTTATTTAGTACACCTGAGACTCTCTTAACGGATAATGGACCACAGTTTTTATCTAAAACGTTCCAGCACTTGCACAAGATTTGGAGTAAAACATATTATCACTCCTAAATATTCAACGCAAAGCAACGCTAGCGAAAGAGCCAATCGCACCATATTGTCGGCGGTTCGAGCATACATAGGTACAGATCATCGTGAACGGAACCATCATATACAAGAGATTGGTACCGCAATACGTAATTCTAAACATTCATCTACCGGTTATTCTGCTCATTATTTGGTGTTTGGCTAACACATGGTTATGAATGGATCCGAATAAAAACTATTAAGAGAACTAAAATATTTGGAAAATTGTTCTATAATTATTCGACCAGCTGATCGCTTATCATTGGCGCAAGAACAAGTTTTATTACATCTCAATCAATCGCATCAAAATAATGAATTGTGGTATAGCCTTCGATCTCGTGAGCATCATTTCAAACCTGGTGAGATAGTTTATTGTCGTAATTTTGCACAGTGATGCTGCAAAATATTTTTCTGCAAAACTAGCAGCAGAAGTGGAAGATATGAATGGCCAGGTAATGGGTACATATTATATGAAAGACATTAAAACGTAAACAAATTCTTTTTTTCTCTTGATGTATTTTTATTGATCGGTGATTTTGTTTTAGTTACCTGGCTTAATGAGATTCATCTCAGGATGTGGGACAGCCACACGATTGTAACATCGCATGGTAATGGTTTGTTGCAAGTTAATTATGCATAATCAATTGCAAATGTAACTATTTATTGAGATATTAGGTTTATCGGTACAAGCCAAATAATTTATATTTTATGCGGAGGTCCGCGTAACTATTTATCGGGATATGTTTTTTTATATAACCTATATCTTTGTTTTTCTTTGATTTGTTTTTCTTGTTTACCTAAACCTGAGGAAAGGAAAAAGCACATCCCATCAATGTGTTATGATTTAACGGGTGGTAGTATTTATAATTAACCATTAAGAGACACACTGGGTTAAATTAACCCAGGTCATTTATTTAACTCGTGCCATTTTAAAACGCGTGGTCCTTGGACCATCGGGCCAGTGGATTAGGGAAGTTTGAAATGTCCACTAATATCCCCCCTTAGGCCAGATAAAGTGCATTTATAGAAGCTGAGCAATGAATGTCGCAAAAACAGGTATGGGTAAAAATCACCCAGTGTGTCTCTTACGTTAGAAAAACGTCTGATTTAAAAAATTATTTTTGTTAAATATTGTGTTTGTGTTCAACTTATTGCCAGTTAGGAAGAAACTTGGCCATTTCTTATCCGATTTTGATAAAATTCAGCATGTGCGATGGAAATGGGATCCTTAAACCAGTTTTAGATGAAGTTCTGGAATATGGCCAAGTAGGAAAGAAATGGTCCATTTCTTATCCGATTTTGATGAAATTCAGCATGTACGATGGAAATATGATTCTCAAATAATTTTTAGATGAAGTTCTGGAATATGGCCAATTAGGGTGGAACTTGGCCATTTCTTATCCGATCTTGATGAAATTCGACATATGCGATGGAAATGGGATTCTCAAACGAGTGTTACATGAAGTTCTGAAATATGGCCAAGAAGGTAAGAACTGGGCCATTTCTCATCCGATTTTTATGAATTTCAGCATGTACGATGGAAATGGGATTCTTAAATGATTTTTAGATGAAGTTCTGGAATATGGCCTATTTGGAAGGAACTTGGCTATTTCTTATCCGATTTTGATGAAATTCAGCATGGTCGATGGAAATGGGATTCTTAAATGATTTTTAGGTAAAGTTCTGGAATATGGCCAATTAGGAAGGAACTTGGCCATTTATTATCCGATCTTAATGAAATTCCGCATGTGCGATGGAAATGGAATTCTCAAACGAGTTTTAGACGAAGTGCTGGAATATGGTCAATTTGGAAGGCACTTGGCTTTTTAAATCCGATTTTGATGTAATTCAGCATGTACGATGGAAATAGGATTCTCAAATGATTTTTAGACGAAGTTCTGGAATTTATTCAATTAAGAAGGAACTTGCCCATTTATTATCCAATTTTAATGAAATTCAGCATGTACTATGGAAATAGGGTTCTAAAATTATTTATAAAACAGGTCATCAATTGCATTAAATCATATTAAGTTCCTTCCTAGTCGGTCATATCCAAGAACTTCATTTAAAAATAATTTTAGGGTCCTATTTTCTCCTACTTCCTAAATTTCATCAAAATCGGATAAGAAATTGCCAAGTTCCTTCCTAATTGGCCACATTCCAGAACTTCGTCTAAAACTCGTTTTATAATCCCTTATCCATCATACATGCTGAATTTCATTAAAATCAGCTAAGTAAATATTTTTAGAATCCCATTTCCAACGTACATGCGGAATTTCATCAAGATCGGATAAGAAATGGCCAAGTTCTTTCCTAATTGGTCATTTTCCAGAACTTCACCTAAAAATCATTTTAGAATCCCATTTCCATCGTACATGCTGAATTGCATCAAGATCGGATAAGAAATGGCCAAGTTCCATCCTAATTGGCCATATTTCAGAACTTTATCCATTTGAGAATTTCATCAAAGATCGGATAATAAATGGCCAAGTTTCTTCCTAACTATCATTTAAGAATCCCATTTACATTGGGAATGCTGCATTTAATTAAATTCGGATAAGAAATAGAATCCCAATAAAATTCTTATAAAAAAAATCACAAATCCTCAGTTCAAGCACCTCACTTCAATGGACAACTTTTTTGGTCCCGTCGATGTCCGTTATAGTGAGGTTTCTCTGTATATACATATTTTAGTTCAAATCAAACAGACAAAAATTATACTCCTATATGTTTAACACAAACACACGATATTTAACAAAAAAGGATTTTTGAAATAAACATGTTTTTCTGACCTTAGAGACACACTGGGTAATTTTTACCCGTACCTGTTTTTACGACGCTCACTGCTCGGCTTCTATAAGCGCACTGTATCTCTTCTAAGGGGGATATCGATTATTAATTTCAAAAACGTTTTTTTTTCACGCAAAATAGCCAAATTTTAGATTTTACCTCAATTTTGCTGTTTTCAAAAAATTCCTATTTTCGATTTGCAAAAAAAATATAGTTTTTGCAATGGATGGTAAAACCCATAGTACCATCTTAAGGTTCAACTCTTTAGCTTTTCATCGGTCACCTACAGAGTGTCAAAATATAAATTTTTGATAGAAATATAAGCATTTAAAAAAAGACGATTTTTAAAAAAAGTTCCGTTAGTTTTTTGTAAATATTTTTGCACCTAATTATTTTATCGCAACATAATTATGTTTTTATGTTCTTGAGAAAATTTTATATCAATTGCAAAAAAATTGATTGAATTTGATCAATTTGATCACGAGATATAAGCTTTCAAAGTATCGCTGGGTAAAAATCACCCAGTGTGTCTCTTACGTAACTTTTTGATAGTGTGTCCCTTAAGAGGGTTCTTTACGGCTCCACGAATTAAAAAAGGCTGAATTAAAAAAAGTGTTCTTTAATGAAATAAAAAAAGCGAATCTTGTATGAAAAAGTATGAACACCTGTTACTTTTTTTAATTCATTTTTTTTCACAAATTTTCTGAAATAAAAAATGTATTCTTTTTCATACAATATTCGTTTTTTTTATTTCATTAATGAATACTTTTTTTAATTCAGCCTTTTTTAATTCGTGGAGCCGTTCTTTACTAAAATACAATTTCGATTTCATTCTAACCTAAAAAAAAATTAAATTTTTTTTTCTTACCTACACCATGAAACACCGTGTTATTATATCTGTGGCCACAAATCAAAGGGGCATAAGTCGTAAAATCGAAGTTTTCAGGAGACCAATTTGAAACTTTTAATAGAGCTGTGAAAAAAAGGAAACATTAAATTGTATTTATTCCAACGGCTCTCGATACGTACTTCGGATACAAATATATTGTCATCTGAACATTGGCCAATTTTTATTTTGTAACTGAAAAATTTGAGAATTTACATTTTATGCCCTTTTGAAAAATTGAACATTATTGCATTTTAATTTTGACCTTTACATAAAGGGCGTATATCATAAATTATGCCCTTTTAATAAAATCATAGAATAAAAAACGTTTTGATTATCTCAACTTAAATCTTTTATTAAAAATTCATTCATATAATAATTATCAATTGTGCCTTTTAATTCATGTTTTATTTATTGCACAGTAACATCGTGTTCAAGTTTAAAAAAAAAACAATTTATTCTACATCACTGGGACCGATATCAGGATCGTAGTTAAGTTCCTTGTTAGTTGGCAAATTTTTATAAAATTCATGGAAATTGGTATCTAACAACGGTAATAAATCGAGAAGATCTTTCTTCTTCTCGTGATTTATCGGCAAAGTATCAGTATAGCATTTGTTAAGGCTGTTTAAATTAAAAGAATTAATTCCTCGGCGAGAAATTTTTAGAACTCTAAATGGTTCCTCCAAGTCGAGTGACGTTTTAAATTTAATTCCACCAAATTTTTTTTCGAATCGCATCCATCGAACCAGTTTCCAAGAAAACGGATTTCCATCAGTGTCAGTTTTTCGCCAGTTTATCTTAGTTTTCGAAAATTCAGAGAAATTGTAAAATTCTTCTTGGGTCATTTCAATGACATTGAATGTATTTTTGTTCCCGACACCGCGAACAAAATTGTACCAATCTCTTGGATGGTGAATTTTCATTGTTGTTTTTTTCCGCTTTCTTTCAATAACCGAGTGGTCAACATCACATTCCATGTGCGTATGCCCTACAGTTAAGAACTTATGATCAATAGATTCAACTGAACCAATTTGCAAAAATAAAGTAAACATAGATGCAACAAAAGAGTTTTTATTCTGGCCTGGACAAGAATCGCTGTAGAAAACTACGTTTGATATATTTTGTGGAATAGATCTCAAAAATGCAAATAAGCAGGACGCTATGTCATTTCCACCACGTTTTGCAATGGTTTCATCCCACATATAGCAATATGGACTATTCGAAATGCAATCGTGTACTGTAAGATTATAAGTCCACAGTTGTCTTTTGTAAAACGACAACGACGTTTTCAAATATGGTGTTGGAAGACACTGTTCCAAGTCAAATGTGCAAACCATTTTATTTTTATCGTCTTTAGCTAATGATTTGTCCAACTCTTTCATTTTATATGATCTATCAGCATCATCGTGGTGTTTCTTTTGCTCGTTTATCAACTTTTCAAGTTCGGCATCAGTGGCTACGTCAATTTTGCATTTCAACGTTTCGCAGGTATTGCAAACATCGGTTTTTGGCGGTTTAAATTTTAAATTCATTTCTTTAAATACCGATGAATATTTTGATATAGAAACCGGTTTGTTGTGGGATTCCGTGTAAAGTTTATACATCAGTGTTAAAGTTAAGTCAGCACTTAAATATTTTTTTGAACTATCTCGCCGCGTGTAGTGACTTTCATACGCTGGAAACTGATTTATGTGGTTCTTAATTTCATTAATCACTTCTTCGGAACATGTACGAGCATTCGAATGCCTCCCGCGTAGATCTGTGTTAATTATTGCCCCATCCATAAAGAGTTTATTGGTAATATTTCGAATAAATTTTGGGGTCTCTCCCAATGTTGCAATTAAACAGGACTTACAAATACTGATGTCGTGCCCATCAATTTTGACAAAGTATTTACATGAGAACCGGCGTTGTTTTGCTGACGTAGAATCCAGTTTCATTGTTTTTTTTGGGATTATTTGAATAAAACCAGCAACAAATGCAACTCTTTTATTGTAGTCACCCAGAGCCCAATATTTTGTGAACAGGTTTGTCTGATGTTCTATATTAATTCTTGATTCGCACTTATTTCGACAGGAAGTTAACTCAGTGAAGCGACGATTTGGCATTGGCACGCCTTTCGAGCTCATATAAGCTTTCCCAAAATTTTTATTGTGTTTTTGAATTTTTCGAGAGCTAGAGGGTTGTTTGGATGTTACATTTTCCAGATTGTTTAAATTAGCCTCTAGCTGCTCTGCCATAAGTTCTATATCGGAATCACTACTCTCGGACAATCGACCTGGATTAAATTCAGGATCCTTATCGGAGTCGTAACCATCAAAATCAGCTTCCAAATTATTAATTTCGTCTGCATCTAAGGTTTTGCCTTCATTAGAATGTTCTGTAGATTTTATAATTGAATCGCCATGTGGTATATCGTCATTTGTTTCATTTGGGAAGGTTTCTTGCAAAATCTGGTCATTTGCAATAGTCTCATCGCCTATACCTATTAATAAAATAAAAATAAAATTAATTAATTAATTAATAATTAATTAATTTGCTCACAATAAAGAAGAATTTATAAATCTTACCATTATCATTTAGCATAAACGACTTTTGTTTCATTTTGCGGATAATTTTTGAATTTGTATTTAATTTAAGTATTCCTGTTAAATAAAATTAATCAATACTGATACCATAGAGAATCATATTTCTCTTTCGTCACGGGGGCACTTTCGTCAAGCTGTGTTTAACCACACTCACAGCGTTTAAAAAATCTGAAAAAAGTACTGAAACGTACCGTTATAATTTCAAATATGTCTCTATAGTTTTTTCAGATTTTTTAAACGCTGTGAGTGTGGTTAAACACAGCTTGACGAAAGTGCCCCCGTGACTAAAGTGCCCCACTTTACCCTACTATGAACACAAAAAAAAATAAAACAACAAAAACATAAAAATTTACCATTCCAATGTTATCGGTGTATTGCTTATACGTATTTCGCAACGCATTTTAAAACCATTGCCATGGACAATTTTTATATTTTTGTTGTTTTATTTTTTTTTTGTGTTTATATTAATGAGAAATCTATTAATATTATGATAGACATTCATAATATTAATAGATTTCTCACTGATACACTTTTCTAACGTTAAATAACCTCAAATAATATTATTAATTTATTCTGTTACTTTAAATTTTATAATAATATACGTACCAGCAGATCCTGCAACATTAAGCTTGTTTTTGTCTGTAGTTGCAGCCATTTCTACCATTTTTTTGGCACGTTTAGAAGACATTTTTAAATTGAACTTGACGTACACACTTACTAAAATGCACTAACTGGAGTTAAATTTTTGAAACTGAAACAAAAAAATTTTACAAAGGGGATTCACTAAACTTAATCACATATAAAACTTTTTCAACATTTCACACAAGGGAATAACTCAATTGAAAAGAAAATATAAAATATGAAAACATTTTACAAAAGGGCATAACTTTTGAAATTCCCAGTTGTGCCCTTCTGTAAAATTTAAACTTACCTTTTACACAATTTTTTGGTTTTTCTAAATTCACTTATATTGAGTTATGAAATCTAAGGTATTTAAATTAAAATATTTAATTTTTGTAAAACGAACTATCTCGAAATGCGCCCTTATGTAACATGCAAAGCAATAATCACTCTAGTTGTGCCCTTTCAATAAATACTGTTTATTCATTTAATACTCATAGGATAAAGCTGAAAAAAATTTTGTATATTAAATCGAGTGCGTAGATTTCGAATTTTATATAATTTAAAGAAGGGCATAACTCGAGAAATGCCCCTTTGATTTGTGACCACAGATATAAAAAAGGCAAAAAATGTATATAACTACAATTAAAACAATATCTCGTTGAAAAAGGGTATTCTTTCATTCTAGAGTAAAGCAACAACAAAAAATTAATATTTTATTGTATTTACTCGAGAATTATATTTTTAAATTTGTTTTATTATTGTACACGATAAACACAACGTATAGACACAATATAAAATCAACCAATGCCGTCTTGATTATACAGGCCTATGACTACAAACAGTGACGACACACTAAGTCTCCGCCGCTACGTGGCAGTGTAGTAAAGTAAAGATTTTTTTTTTGTTTTGTGTATTGACCTTTTTCCTCATCTGTCAAATACAGTAACATTTGAAACGTCAAACGAGCGCGTAGGACAAGATAAAGTGGAAAGTGTATCAATTTGAAGTAAAAAAGTATTAAATTAGCGAGAATTACTAATTTTGAAGGTTTTTAATTTGTTAATTAATTAAAACAATTATAATTATAACATTTTATATCATAATAAATAAAATATTTTAATAGATAAGTGTTATATTTTGTGAGAATGCCACTAACGTGTAGTGTATTTTAGTACCAAATGAGAGCAGATAAACACATCATGGATTTAATTAACGAAGGAGACGTTATTCCGGCGGATCGCGGTTTTTTAATTGAAAGGGCCACTAAGAAGAAAAATGTTAGATTAGTTATGCCAGCGTTCAAAAACAGTAAATCCTAACTAGAACCGATCACAATAGTTTTCAATTTGTACCCACCAATTTAAGGAGGCAATAAATAAAAGACAATACATTAAAAATAAGATTATTTAATATAAAACTAAAATTGTATAAAATCACATAATAAATTCATTTAATCAGTTAATTCATAATCAGAAATAAATTTGTATAAAATAAGTATATAGCTAATTCTCATAGAATAGCTTTTATTGCCTAGGTACGTAGAGAGATCACCGTCTTTTAAACTGTATGGGCACTTGACTTCAACCGCCATAATTCCGCAGCATCTGCAGAAATGCCATCTGGTGATGCGGCATAAAATGTTTTGTCTTTCCAGATAATTTAATCCGTTAGTAGAATGTATAATCTATTATGTGCTACTTTGGATTATTTTTTTAACGATTTTAGAGCCTCTTTTTCCAGTCTGCGTCCATAAGATATCGTTAATAAAATCAGACGGGTAACATATGGTTTTTAGAAGACTTTGGATACCACCAGATACTGGAATATTTCGAAAAACGTCACATTTATTGGTAGACTTTGTTCATCAAACTTCATCAAGTAAGGATCACTCTTGAATCCTGAAATTTTCTCCTCGTATCGTTGTCTATCAGGTCCCGAAAGGCTCATAGCATATTTAGATAATACCGAGACCCTATTGTTATCATCCATTTCTACAAATTCACAAAAAAATATTCTAAACATATAAATTTGTTATAAGAACATAACCTAACACTTTTAAAAAAACACTCTTTTCTACTTAGGTTAGGTTAGGTTAGGTTGAAGTGGCTGCTATCGCACACTTAGGTAACCTCTTTTCTACTTACTTTTCAAGAAATTTTTATAAATTTCTATTAATTTTTAATTCTAATAAAGTTAAGAAATAAATCACAATTTAAAATAAAATAAAAACCACACTAATTAATTAAATAACACAAAAAATTACACAGCTCAAAATTATACTTTGTCCTACACGTTCACCAAATTTTATCTGTCAAAAATTTTGGATGAAAAAGGTTAATTGGTTTGTTTCATCTTTAATGTTAAAAATTCATTTTTCGTCCCCTTCTTTAATCTCTCTCTGCGGAAGGAAACAAAAAAAAAATTTTTTAAAATATCTCTTTCTCTCCTCGTATAAAAAATAAAGGGATGGGACATAGGAAGGGATAGGGAATAAATGAAACAGCGACAGCGATCGATTTATTTCTTTTCTAAAGAGAGGAAACAAAAATTATTTATAAACAAGAAACAACTAAGCAAAGGAGAGAAGCGAAAAATAAACAAAAAATCGAAATGATAAATTTTAAATTTGTTCGCTGAGTTTTTTTTTGATTTAGTGCATTATATTACGTCAAAGGGAGATGTCACGCGTTTATTTTACGCTTTGATTTGTTTTCAAATTGAGTACATAAATTAATTTTTATTTGATTTAATTTATTTTCAATAATATTTCTAATATTTTATTACTAAAATACATAATACACTACATTTATCTAAACAATTTTAATTTACATGAATAAATAAAATTCACATGGTATTCCTCCTTGATTAGAAAGTGCATGTCTTCCTTCTTTGAAGCATTATGCTGCACTAAAAAAACTAAATCAATATTAAAATGTTTTTGGACAAAACAAAAACAACAAAATATCTTTTCTTTATTATACTGCCGCGTAGCGGGGAGACTTAATGTGTTTCAATTTGTAAAAATTGCTTGTAGTCATAGGCTTGTATATCTAGTAGGCATTGAATCAACCCATTTTCATTAGTTCTTCTTCTGCTAATATACATACATACTCGTATTATATCTGTATGGATAAAGCATCTACTCATAGTTATTTGCTTTTATGAATGAAAATTATAAACCAAAACAAAATATAGGTTGCAATAGAATATGGCTAGGTAGTAATTAAACATCAAAAAATTGCTATTTTTGCACAAGAAAAGTTGTACTGAAGAGATGTACTGAAATTATTGTTCAGAATGGCTTCGTAAAACAATCTAAATATCTGTAAAATAAAATGCACCCATTTCCACACGTCCCGAGTGGGGAAGGGTGCGTCGCGCGTTTTTTTTAATATGGTTTCCCCAGTAGGCCTAATCCATTTGTTGTCACATTTTATATAGTCACTATCCTGTATGTGTCATAACTCACTCTCAGTGTCAACTGTTATTGACACTATTATATAATAGATATGTATCACCATCGGAATATTGTTTTCCTTCGTCATTTTTTTTTTTAATTTTTATAGTTTTTTAAATTTTTTTATATTATTAACTAATAGTATGAATGCTAATTCTCCGTTTTATTCTATGCAATCTTTTCTGGGGCTCAAGGCGCTCCCAACTCTTTAACCGTTAACTTTTACCGTCCTACTTTACGCTATAGACCCGTTTTGTATAAACCACCTGCACATTGCATTGCTTCATGTCAGCCTATAGTGCCGACATGAACGGTGGGTCGGCCCATGGATTCTGCACTCTCATCAGGGGGTCGCCGTTTGGTCGGTGAATGCTAATTACTGCAGTGTTTTCGAATAGGCATATTTCGATTAACTCGGGGATCAACGATTTCTGGCAAAAGCGATTTATTATAAAAATCAATCAACTTTTCTCGCATTTCATTTTCAAAGAAAATGTCATCTCGCTCAATTCGTTCTATCTTTAGATTATAACTAGGTGAAGTAAAAATACAAAAAAGGCAATAATCTCTTTGGCTTATGTGCAACTGTCCTTGCACCTGATAATAATATGGATGTGTTTTTTTAATTGATACTGTATTTGTGTCTTTATCATATTTAAAATATC
Organism: Tipula helvola; assembly: GCA_963556165.1. Classification (NCBI taxonomy): domain Eukaryota; kingdom Metazoa; phylum Arthropoda; class Insecta; order Diptera; family Tipulidae; genus Tipula; species Tipula helvola. The sequence continues at coordinate 180,571,766 of OY744481.1, read as the reverse complement.
GTATTCGACCTGATTTGATAGCTTCTACTGGATCCAATTGCGTTAAGCATATGCACACTTTATTTCAACGATACCTTTATTGCCATCTATTAGGCCATCTGGAGAAGCAGCTAAGCATGCATCGGTTTCATCAATAAAAATTCCGGAAGGAGAAACTTTTATGTTCATTTGCTTTTCCAATTGAGCTATTGCTATGTGTTCATTTTGTTTTCCGTAGTCTATAGCTGCCGACGAAATTTTCGAACGATATAATATTTCCTTCACTTTATTAGGATAGCTGTCTGTGTTCCTTGCTCTACAAATTAAACCAAAGTTAGATGCAGTGATCCTAAACCGACGAATATCATGCCATTTAGGACTATTTGCCTGTGCAATTGTTTCTCTTTCCAAAGCTACACGATTATCACGTTCAGATGCAAGTAACGATAAAATTCTTGCTTTTTCATTATTGGTTTCCTCTGGACTCATATCTGGTTTTTCACAGCTTTCACCATAGTTTGAATCGGGTTCCATGAACAACCGCTTTCTAACAATTCTTCTCTTTGGCCTTTTTAAATTTTTGTCGTGGCGTTTTTTCTCAACACTAATTATATGCGATTTTGGAGTACCCTTCATTATAAACTTTTGCAACCGATAATGAGCACGAAGCGTGTTGTGCTGTAACACGGCAAATTGCGCCCTACTGGTATATGATTGCATCTTCGAAAAATTTACTCTTTTTCCTCCAACAGTTTTAGCAATTAGCGAGTGCAAATGCTCAACTCGATTAGAATCGACGTCATATAGAAGGCTTTTAGCATTAATTCGCAATCTACGAACAATTGAGTTAATTTTTTCAAAAAAGCCACAGTTCTGCATATCAGGCACTAGATTTTTTTCACTCGATTTGCCTCCATTACAAAAGTAAGCATCACAATCCGTATGCTGACCAAACACGTGGAATGGCGCGTTATCAAAATCTTTTTGTAACAGAACAATTTTGTCCACCAACGGAATATTTTCCATGCTTTTACGGTGTTTTACGGCTTTAGTAATGCCAACAGAAAGTCGTTTTAAATTTAAACCCAAAACTTTGCGATACTTAATTGGAAATGTGGTATTAATTACTAGTTCTCTCATCTTTTTACGAAAATTACGTAGCAAATGATTTCGACATTCGATTTTCTCGATATAGGTATTTTTATATGGTCTAGCATCAAGAATTTTCTTATATACGCTACTTCTCCATCGGCTATCAATTGATTGAAACGAACACCGTATAATTTTTCACTTTCTTTAAAACCTTCCACTATCAATTCAGCTTCCATACCAGTTGAATAACCCTTATAATTCGCGTTACAGTCATGTTCAGGCATCGTTTCCGATGAGTGGAATGAGCATACTGTACAATATTTGTTCGCTACTTTGCTCCAAATCACTTTGCCAGTATCATGAGCAATAATGGAAGCAACTCCTGACAGCGATGAATAATCGCTGTTACTTCCATAAGTTCTTTTTGAAAAACATGCATCTGCTGATACTGTCAGCAATGGAACCTCATCCGAATCTAGACTATCTTTTGCAATTGCTATTTCCTTAGCTTCCATCGCAGCAATATGCATCTCCTCTTTGGAAGCAGACGAAATATCAATTTGTACTTGTTTTTGCATTAAAACGAAAGTTTTATTTGTCATGAACGGAATATCCAGTACCGAAAGAAATTCTTCTGTCTGCATAAAGCCTGTTCCAATTGCAATACCACCGACAATTGACAAATAGTTTAAATTATTGGAATCTGGTTCCACAGTTGGACACGTATCAACACAAAATTCTTCATTACACAAATTACACTTGAGAAACAATTTTGAAATCAGACCTCGTCTATGTTCTTTCACAATAACGATATTTGAGAAATTACAATTAAATAAACTTGAGTGCATACTCAAGTTTTTTAATTCTTCAAATAAATAATCCAACTTGCTTGCTTTGCAAAAACTTGCTATTTTAGAACCAAAACGACTGATTGATATAAGATCAAAACTAGCCAAGTTCTAAACGACTGATTGAAATAAGATCGATCAAAACTTGCATACCATGCTGAATGCACATGTTTAATTTCATTGTAATAGGTGAAGAAACGGCCAACTCCTATCCTGACATACTGACCATCAAGTGGTTTCAGTATTATTTTATTTATTACAACATTTAACTTTCGAAATATTAGTTCGTTGCCAAAAGCTTTCAATTTCAACAGTATCTATCGTATCTATCTATATGGGTACTAATGATGATCACTGCCTACCAACTTGGTAGCCGACAGATAAGATCTAATGTCTTGAACAATCCGTGCCCGTCCTTTAGATATTTACACGTGGTCAGTTTGGAAAGTCTTGAGCGATTGTAAAGTACGTCCCACTCCCTCACTATTATTGGCCGAAATTTCGTTTTATGTAAGAATTCTCCCCCCCCCCCCTTCCCGGGCCACATGGACCTTCTATCATGCATAATATTTATTTATTTATTTATTTATTTATTTATTTATTTATTCCAATTCTAGGATAACTTACAGTAAATACTTTTTATTTGTTATCACAACAAACATGTAATGTGTATAACAGAATTTTTACAATAATAATCAAATAATCATATATTAAATATTAAATATTAAATAATCATAAAAAACAGTTTATAAAGACAAATCAAATAACATAAACAATAATAATCAAACATTTAATGAATAATTAGAAATGTGAAAAAAAAAGTTAATTAATTATAATAATACCTATAATATACAATTTTAAATATTCAAATTCAAATTATTAACTAAAAAAAAAATAAAATCAAAATATCAGAATTAATAATTGACCTTTAAAGACCAAAAACACAGAAAAAAAAGAAAAAATCAAAATCCAAATGAGATTATTTACTAATACGAATAGAAAACCCGAGTAATTTATTTAAGCACATTGTGACATTTTCTCTTAAAAGAAAAATAAGAACCTGTGAATAAATCAATACTATTAAATACAGCGTCATGATTGTATTGGATTCTAAAACACGGAGATGAAAAGCCAAGATTAGTGCGCGGAGTTGGATTGTAAAATAGTCTAGATGGCCTTGTAAAATAAGCAGGTGCATAGAAATTAATTTTAGATAGAATATTGGAATCAACCATATTATTAATAATTTTAAACAATAGATATTCGTCCAATAGCAATCTTCTAATTTCAAGTGAATCTATATTAAATATTTCAAGCCTAACATTATAACTCAACTTATTTGTAAATGGTACAAAATTGAAGCATAAAAATCTAGTAAACTTCTTTTGAATTCGTTCTATTTTGAAGGCGCCTATCTCATAATAAGGACACCAAATTTGGGCTCCGTACTCCAAAGTACTTCGCACTAAATGATTAAATAAAACAATCAATAATGTAGGTGATCTAAATTCTCTACCTCTCCTAAATATAAAACCCAAAGTTCTATACGATTTGCTACAAATACTATCAATATGTGCATCAAATTTTAACCCTACATCAAAAACTACACCAAGGTCTTTAATTAATTTTACTCTATTAACAACTAGACCATTAATATTATAATCAAAAACAAGAATATTAACCTTTCTGGTATAAGATAATACCATACACTTACTTATATTTAAGTGCAATTCATTTGCCAGACACCATTGGAAAATCTTGCAAAGATCATATTGTAGATTTAGAGAGTCTGACAAATTACCTACTTCCCTAAAAACCTTGAGGTCATCTGCATAGAGAAGACAACAGGAGTCAATCACATCTATCAAATCATTAATAAAAATTAAGAAGAGCAGAGGCCCTAGTATTGAACCCTGTGGGACTCCAGATACCGATGTAAACCATAAGGACTTATGTCCATTAAATACAACATATTGCTTTCTATCACACAAGTAAGACTGAAAAAATACTATGTCAGAATAGGATAATCCGAAAGTCACTAGTTTAGCACATAATTTTGAATGACTTACTGTATCAAAGGCTTTGCTGAAATCTGTATAAATACAGTCCACTTGCCTATTAGCATCAACAGCACCAAATACATAATCAGAAAATTCTAATAAATTGGTGAGTGTAGACCTGTTTGGATAAAACCCGTGCTGTTTATTGGAAATTCTATTTTTAACTAAACTGAATAATTTTGCATGTAATACCTTCTCAAATAATTTAGCAAAAGCATTTAAAATGGATATCGGTCTATAATTAGCAATATCAGATCGATCACCCTTCTTGTAAATAGGAATTATATGTGAATGCTTCCATCTATCAGGAAAGCTCGACGCTTTGATGGCACGATTAAAAATTATTGTAAGAGGTTTGTAAAGAACATCTTTTAAATTTTTAACAAAAAAATTAGGGATTAGATCTAGGGAATATTGTACTATATATACAGTACACATACATCTGTACATATATTATACACATACTAGCGGACAAACGAGTCGCGCGTGAGACAACTTGATTCAAAAACATGATATCTTAGAACCGAAACGACTGATTGAAATAAGATCAAAACTAGCCAAGTTCTACCATTTTAGAAAACCATGTTGGAATGCACATGTTAAATTTCGTTGTAATAGGTGAAGAAATGGCCAACTTCTATCCTGATTGGGCATAATACAGAACTTTATGCAAATTTTCTGTTCAGCTGGATAAGAAACAGCGAAGCTTCACCCAAATGGCCATATTCCAGAACTCCTTATAAAATTCAATTTAAAATCCTATATCCATCTCACATATCGAATTTCATCGTAATCGGAGAAATGACTATGTTTCAGCCTACCATACGATCGAGTACATTAATTAAAATATACGAGATGAAAGAATACAGAATAAAAAAAAAAAAACTGATTATTCCAACTACAACATTTTTACAACAACAAGTTTTTTTTGTTTTAATTCTGTACATAACATTTTACATACCTGTTTACAACAATAACAACGAAACGAAATTAAATAACATCTGTTATCATTCTGTAGATACATAGTCGTAAAGCAAAAAAATTTTTTTGTATATAGAAATTATATGAGTGCGTGAAATGACCCTCTGTCGGAATTTTGCTACACTTATTTTTACGAAAAATTTTGGTTTTTTTGGGTAAACTATTTTTATTTTAATTATTTATCAATTAAAAAGTTAAAATAATTAAAAAAGAAAAAAACTACGAGTCAGATTATTGATTAAACTTTATTGTTATGAATAAGTTTTTTCTCTATCGTTGTTGTATATTCGCATCGAACTTGCACAACTTTTCCTAGTTTGAGGGCTAATAACAAAATATTAAAAGAAAATTTCGAAAAAAGAAAAAAACTACGAGTTAGTTTTCCACATTATCTATTGATGATAAAAAAACTCTAGAAGAAAATATTCACACAGATGCTTATCGAAGCGCCCAAAAATACCTTGTTTTAGTAAAGAACCCTCTTAAGGGTTAAATTGGGTACTACGAAAAATTTAAAGAGGGGTAATGAAAAAAAGAAACAAAAATTGAAATAAAATTAACACCAACAACAAAAACCTGACGTTATAAAAAGAGAGGTTCTTTACTTTTCAGATTTATAAGATTATTCAGACTGTCAAAGGATGCGGTCAAATATTTAATTGATGAAATTAATGATTATTTGCCAATGCGGGCTAGATCATCGAGCATCCTTAATATTCTAAAATTAGCTGAAGCTCTTCGATTTTGTGCTCAAGGTAGCTATCAACAAAGCGTTTGCCAAGAATTTTTGGTAGGATTGTCGCATTCTTCGGTATCGGTAATATTAAGTAAAGTGTTGTCTGTAATAGAGGAGAAAGTTTGTCCCAAATGGATTTCATTCCGACAAACAATCGCAGATAAAGAAGCTGCATCGAATTATTTTTTGGCCAAACCGAATTTCCCGGCATAATCGGATGTGTTGATGGGACACACATTAGCATCGTGCGACCAGTGGAAAACGAGCCTCTATATTTTAATAGAAAAGGGTTCCACAGCTTAAATAGAATAATTGTAATATATTTTTATTTACATATTTATATAATAAATATACATATTTATTGAAAATATTGTTTTTAGGTGTGTGACCACAATAATCGGATTATGGCAATAGACCCGCGTTATGGAGGAGCTTCACATGATTCACTTGTGTGGAGCTTAAATTCGTATGCGTATCGTCTGTATTTACAACAATTGAACAGAAACAATGAAAATTCTAATTATTGGTTGCTCGGTAGGTAAACAGAAAATTATAGAATCCGATGTAATATTATTTGTTTTTATTAATTTTTATTATATTGTAGGTGACTCTGGATATCCATTAGAACCTTGGGTGTTAACACCATTCAGAGCCACAAGTGAAGGAAGCAGGGAAGCGGCATTTAATACGTTACACTTTAAAACTAGAAATACCATCGAACGTTGTATTGGCATATTAAAATCATGTTTTCGATGTTTATTAGGTACCAGGCAATTGCATTATACACCGAAACAGGCCTCTCAAATGGTAAATGTCTGCCCAACTCTGCATAATATTTGTCTTCACTTCAGGGTGCCATTAGAACAAAGTTCGGAAGTACATATAAATGATGCCATACTTCATGATGGTGAAGCAAACGGATATGACGAAACTGTGTTAGCAAGGCAAATACGGAATAACGTATTGAATGCCATAGTAAGATGCACATGAATTAAATAAAAGTAAAACATTTATATATTATTGTTTAATTCAGTCATAAGTTTATTAAAGATTGTTTTCTGATTATTAATAAAAATATTCTTATAAAATTAAAATTTGGTTTCATAAATTAATTCATTTTCTTAAATCTACTGTATGTACATACATATTTATATTAGTATTTTATTTCATCACAAAGTTATCTAAGATATCACATGTTCTATTTCATCTTCTATCACTCTTTTCTAGTAATTCTAATTTCCTTTTCTTTATGTGTAACTCCTCGGCTTTACATTTTCGTTTCGTACGGTTGCAGGATTTCTGCTTTCAGAAAAGTCTGAAACAAAAAAAAACGGGGTTTTAATCAGCATCAAAGCCGCTATAGAATGAAATGAAAAGAAAAAATTTGGTTGAAAAATAACAAAATGGCGGCGTTTTTTCAAAATCGACGTTTTTTGCCCCAGAAAACCTGCTGTAACTTAAAAAATTGTACACCGATTTTTTCATCCGTAGTTCATTCTGAACATTAACATGTGTAAATTAACGTGTACAAATTTCAGAACGATCGGATAAATACTTTTTCTATTCTTGCCCACCAACTTGAAAAACGTTGTTTTGAGAAAATCGCGTTAAAGTTAAACAGACTAATACACGTATTCAAAACGTATAAAATATAAATACATACATATATAAAACTAAAATGTATTAAATGTCCCCCTCTACTTTTACATCTGTTCTGTAAGAGAACAATGTATTATACTATATGTATGTATGGATATATAAATATAAAGCAGGGGTGAGATGTTGTAACTATCACGTTTTTCGCTTCGATGCATTTTCGATAGAATAACTGTACTCCTTTGTTAAAAATATAAAATTTTAAAAAATTTAGTTCTAAAGTGCCGTTATTCTATCGAAAATGGATCGAAGCGAAAAACGTGATGGTCACAACATCTCACCCCAGGCCATGAATTTTGGTCGCCTCATGAGTTAGTGAGGCGAGAATTACCGAATCGTGATGGGATTGGTTATTGTGTGTGTGTTCAAATGCTCTTTTATGCTTCATGCTCTTCATGCTCTTTTAGTTTTTCGTTTAAGAGCCAACCAGCCAGCATTTAAGAAATTTAACGTAACAGTGCGGTGTATGGTGGTTACATGTTACTGCCCAGCGAACTTTTAAGAAATGTTCGTTCAGTTTCGTTAAATTGAAGCGTCAACTTAACAGAGCGAAAATTATCGCTCAAAACTTTAACAAATGTCATATCCAAATTGTTCTTTGTGCAAATTGTCTTTTGAGAGCTCATTGTGTAAGTATACATTTTTTTTTAAATTTTTATTAAATATAATTTAAGTTAAAATTCAAAATAATTTATTACATTCATATTGGTAAATTGATAACCGAATTATCAAAGAACTATAAATTGTAATAATAAATTATTTATTTTGTATTAAATATTCAAAAAATATAACCTCAAATAATTTTGAATGCACATGCATATTAACAAATTTTATTTTGTTTTAGAAACGAAAAAGAAAAATGGATTTCGGAACATTAATAAATGCCGTGGAAGGCCACAAATGCATAACACAAGACAAGAGCGATAAAAACTATAAGCATTTAGTAAATAAAGAAAAAGCTTGGGAGGAAATAGCCGAAATCGCCGGCATACCGAGTAAGTTTAGTTTTCAATAAACCATGGGTGCGATTATGTAAGCATTACGAGTTTCGAGTTTCTCGAAATTGCGACAATACGGTTAGAAAGATACCGTTTTCTTAAAAAAGAATCTTTTTAATCATTACGAGTTGTCTGTCATACAAAAGTTGTACGAGTAAAACAACAAGAACAACAAGTTGCAATTACGAGAACTCGTAAAGTTTTACTAACTCGAAACTCGTAATGCTTACATAATCTCACCCCATATCAATGTTGAATGTATATAAAATAAATGGTAATTGTGATTTTCTGTTTTAGAGGAAGATTGCAAACGAAAATGGAACTATCTCCGTGAAAAATTCAACAAGGAGTGCAAGAAGCGGGACTCAATACCATCCGGAAATGCGCCGGTGGAGGACGATTGGCCATACACAGACAGTTTAATGTTTTTGAAATCATTTATTCAGCCTAGAAAGTATGTATTTAAAATTTAACTTTGTAGTCCCTAATTATTATTGTTTATAAAATATAAAAAATTCATTTTAGAACTAAATCAAATAATTTTACTGCCCAGCCGGTTGAGCTATCAGATCTGGAGACCGACGACAGTATATCAGAATCGCCGACTTCAAAAAATCACAAGCCTGATCCGTTTGCTGACACATGCCGGAAGTTTCAGGATCTGCTCGATGAGTATAGGAAAAGGCAGAAAGCACCAAAACCAGCAGAAACGGCGGACGACCAATATTTTAAAACATTGCGTCTGTTATATGATGATTTACCCGGCACGGTGAAAGACACTGCACGTATGGACATGCAGGCGTTCATTTATTGAGTAATAATTAGAATTTATATACATACAAAAATTCACATTATATATATGTGGGATCACCCTGTAATTATACTTACCTATAATTCTCCCAGATGTCCACGCAATCCAACCGGTAATAATATTTCATGTATACGTACCTTAATTTTAATGAAATAGTATTGGTACTCGTATTCGATCTGACCATATTGTATAAAAACGGCATATTAATAATAATAAAAAACAAGTCGCCGATGAGTTGTTGAAGAGGAAAATTCATTTCTCCCAACGTCTTAAAAGCCTCTAGTTTGAATACTGTTTTTGGGTATTAAAGTTGGCCTTTTTCTTACTATTTTAAAAATGTGTGTGTTGCTAAGCTACACTTTTAATCCTAGGTGTAAAAGTAGGCACTTTTAATACTAGGAGAAAAATATTATAGTGAAAATCCAATAATATGTATAATGTATGTATGTATATGAAATAATTATTTTATTTTTTTTTATTTTTCGTTCATATCATGACCTCCTTAGTTTCACAAAATATTTCAACAAAATTAGTTTCAATTTTGAAAGTCATGACCTCCTTAGTTTTACAAAATATTTCAACAAAATTAGTTTCAATTTTGAAGTTTTAATTACATAATTTGTACTTACTCGTATAATTAGTAATGTAAAACCGACAAGACATAAACTCTTCGTTGGAGAAAAAATAGTATGTGTTATTCGGATTAAAAGTGACTTTGTTTGACTCGCAATTATATTTGCTTTTGCTCGGCTACGCTGCGCTTCGCCTCGCATGCAAATATAATTGCTCGTCAAACAAAGTATCACTTTTAATCCTAATGACACAATGTACTATTTATTTTAAATAAATAATTAAAAAGTGTAATATCGTAATCTTCTTTTAATTTGATTCAGTTCGTGACAAATAAAATCCTACAATTGGGGGCTCAACCGGGATAAGCTCCAAAGTTTTGTAATAAAGGTGTTTTTACAAATAAATTAAGGCGGGAGCTCTTGCGATTCGTAAGGTGTACAGTCGCTAAAGTCGTGTTAACAAGGTTACCACAAATTTAAAACGGAATTTTATTTGTTTTGGTGTCACGATAGCGTGGTGAAAGAAATACGATTATATTGAAAACTTTGATGAAAATTGTGTAGCGTAACACAAAGTAATCTTAAATTAATTTAAGAAAGTTTTCTTTAAATATACTAGAGAAAATCTAAAAACGGGCGAAATTTGGCGTCAGTGCATTGCGTTACGCGATCAGTTTCGATCGATATCAATTATACGGTTTTGTGAGTAATACCTATATAATAAACGATATACGGTTTTGTATAGTGGACACATTTGTTCTTTGAAAGCACATTTTTTTTTAAATTAGCTTTTGCTAAGTATTCCGTAATTTTCCGGTAAAATCGTAAAATTTAATTCTGAGTGAAAAGTGTAGTGCCTTACACGTGATTTAAAATGGGTCGGAATAAAAAGAAAAGTCAAGTAAACGGTACTCAAGAAAAACAAAATGTGGGTAACAGTCGTTCAGAAATAGATTTTTCTCGAGAAATGTTTGAAAAATTTCGTGAACATTTGGAAAGTGAATTTTCTCAAAGCGGTAAACTCCAGTCAACAACACAAAATATTTCTGACGTGAGTAAACATACTGATTACGAGCAACAAAAAGACGAGTTGATGAAAAAACAAGCTGAGTTGAAGGACAAAGAAATCGAGCTTCTGAGACGAGAAAACGAGCTTCTTCGACAAGCGCCTACTGCAACAACTACTGTGAATGTGTCTGAGACGACTTCGAGTGGATCATTATTCCCTTTTCGAGATATTGAAGATTCTCTTAATTCATTTAATGGTGACGATGATTATGCAATTGACAAGTGGATTGCCGATGTAAACGAAGCCGCGGTTGGCGCAGGGTGGAACGAGGCACAGAAAGTCGTCTACGCAAAAAAGTTGTTACGTGGTACGGCGAAACAAAGTTTGCGAACAACTAAAGATGTTGGTACGTGGGAGAAATTATCTCAATTTCTACTAAAGGAGTTCAAAAAGGATACGATCTGTTCAAAGGTGCATATGAAGATGAGTAAGCGGAAAAAATTATCCAACGAAACATTTCGTAGTTATTTGTTAACGTTGCAAAAGATTGCACTTGTTGCAAATATCGATGATGCTTCTATAATTGATTATTGCATATCGGGGATTAACGATGTCATGGCGAATAAAAGCATTTTACTTGGTGCTAAAGATATAGCTAACTTTAAATCAAAATTGGACTTGTATGCTGAGATGAAGGAACGGGAACAAGACGTGGGTACAACTAAACAAAAAATAGATTTTCCGAATGTAAACTCAAGCGAACGTCGAAATTTAGCTGTCAAATGCTTTAATTGTGGTGGTGTTGGTCATCGTGGCAAAAATTGCAAAAATAAATCGAAAGGGCCAAAATGTTACAAGTGTGGTGATTTTGGCCACATTTCGCCGAATTGTACAAAGGTGGTGGAAGCTGAAAAGAAACCAAACATATGCGCTGCAATCAATGAAGGGAAATTAACGTTGGTTTCAAACGATCTGAAAGAAATTACTATCGGAAATCACAAATTATACGCGATGGTAGACAATGGTTCTGATTTGAATTTTATGGCACTCAAAAAATATTCTTCAATTGGAGCTCCTGGTTTTGAAAGCCTAATTACAACATTTAGAGGTGCAGGTTCTAATAACTTAAAAACTTTGGGACGTTTCTTTTCAGATGTGGTGATTGATGGCGAAGTTTACAGTACAACGTTTCACATTGTTGGCGATGATGTATTGCCGGTAGATATCATACTGGGAAAGGAGTTAATTAATCAAACTATAACAATTTTAACACCAAACAACATTGTGATGAAAAAATTCGTCCCGGATAACTATTCTATGATAATAGAACGAGGAGATTTGTCACTAAACATTGGCGTACACGGTGACGATAATTACAAATATGTAAAAGCGATTAAACAAATGGTGGCGAATTATAATCCGAGAAGTATTCAACCAACCGATGACATGATGATGAAAATTGTTCTTACTGACGAAACACCGGTGGCGCAACGTTGCCGTCGACTGTCACCACTAGAATTGGATATTGTCAAGAATCAAATTGATGAATGGATCCGAGAAGACATTATACGTCCGAGTAAATCGAGTTTCGCTAGTCCGATCGTATTATCGAACAAGAGGGATGGTACGAAAAGGCTTTGTATTGATTACAGGCGTCTTAATAAGGTAGTGGTAAAAGATCGATACCCACTTCCACGTATTGTTACGATTATCGAATCTATCGCTTATACCATCATGAGGGTGGTTGACTAGAATTTTTGAGTCATCCTGATTTTATTATTTTATATAATTTTTATGATCGCCTATATTATATTTTCTTGATATTTGTTTTATGGTACATAGTACATTACCTGGGTCAACAATGATTTTAGTGTGGTGCAACCGATCTATGCCTATATATTTTCGAAGCGTTTGGTTGTGTTCATCTATCCATTAGTGTATACATAAATATGATGATAATTATTTATTTCGTCACAATTTGGATTCCCCTGCGTTCAAATTAAATTAATAAATGAAGTTTGTTTGTTTGGTGTGTGAGTGCAATGACTCGACTCAAAATACATATAAAATTGCAAATTGTTTTCGCGGGAACAATTTATTGTTTTGTGTTCATGAGTATTGTATCGTACCACCAAATCTTGTTTGTTATGTACTTACATACATTTGTTGTATATTTCCCGCTTATATATATGCCATGTTGGAACACAGATATATTACTATGTACATAGGTACCGATTTACTTCGATTTGGAAACAAATTTTTTTTACTTGTTCACTTTATTCCGTGAAGCCATTGTGATTAGTATAAAAACAAAAAAAAAGGAAACAAGTAAAGTTAAACTGGCTAATTTAATTTGTGTGATCCATGTTTGGTAAAAAGTGATATGGATGCATAATTCATGAATATAATATTATGTGCAACATATACAAATCTATTTAAATAATTTGTTCCATAATTTATTTATTAATAAAAAAAAAATTTAATTAATAGTAATATAGTTATATGTCTTTGGGTGAAAACGGTAAGAAATTTTTCTTGGTGTTTTAAAAAAAATCAGTGGTAAAATTGTTTTCTTTTCTACTACCTGTAGATACCTGTGGCAATTTCTTTAAGTGGCAATAGTTCAAGTGTGTCTTTAACCACTTTACCCAGGTACAAAAAAAGTACATAGCTTTAGAAGTTTAGACCAAATTATCGGGTCACACTACTTTTTGGTAATAGTGAATAGCGGAAATTGCAGAATTAGATAACGCAGTTATATAACCTATACGGATTCAACAGAGTACATAACTGACGGATATATATGTTTTGCGGCTGTGTAACTAACTGTGTCAGCATCAATATATTGATTTTGTGCTGATGAAACCAAATAAAAAAAAAAAATGTTTTTAGAAGAAAGAAATAAGTGAAATATTTATAATTTTTCTAATTCACGATTTAGTTTCTCGTATTAGTTTTTTTGATTTTAGTGCTTTAAAAAAAAAATATAAAAAAAAAGTTCTATTAGATTTTCAAAATTTTTTATTAGTTTAAGGTAAATGTGTACAGTGAAAACATAACGGAAAAAAAAGGGTGTAAATAATCAAAAATTTGTTTCAGCCACGCAAATAATAATCCGAAGAGCGCTCTACGGCAGATTATTGGGTGAGTTTTTTTTATATAATATAAACGCGTTAATTTTACATCTGTTTTCCCTTATATATTCACTCATTTCAAAAGAAAGTTTATATAATATATATGATACAAACTAATAGAATATTAAGCACTATTAGCTGACACAAGATGTCAGGTTTTTTATGTGTTGTTTTGTTTTTTTTGAATAAAAGTAATTAAAGTTATTAATGGAGTAGATTCGTTTTTCTATTGGTCGATGGTGATGTAAGAGCTAGGTAATGAGAGGATGAATTGCGTTCGCTTCAGGTTGTTTTTTTTTTCAGCAACACGATGGATTGTGGTATCCCAGAAATTACGACAACAAAGAACCCTCCAATATCCGACCGAAGATATCCAAAATCATAACGTGTTGGTTGTCGTAAAGGATACGTAACAAAATGGCGCCGAAACAGGGACCTGAAAGGCATGCTTTAAACCGTTGTTTAACCGTTAAACCGCATGTTTCTAAGGTCATCAAAACCACACGGGTAGAATAATTTTTTTGTTTTCTTTAGAGTAAATTTCCAGTAATTTCCTATAGTGTAATATGGATACCGCATAAGTAAACTATCGTCAAATAGGGTTTTCTAGTTTTACATTTGAGTTTTTATTTTTGGTTGACCTAATAAGCCATCCAAGTGGCCTCTCCACTCAACAGACGCTTCCAGAAGAATCGCTTTTTAATATCAATAACTTACCTTTGCAAATTTGCTGTGATCTCTCGAATCTTCATGTTATTATTTCAATAGTTTAATTACTTTATTTTTATTATTAATAATTTATTTTCGCAATACAGTAATATTGTATATTTAGATTGTTAGCGGTTGGTTGCTATAAAAATCATTCCTATCATTGTTTTTTTTTTAACCTTGTTTGATTTAACATAACAAATGTCGCTTGCTTCCAGAGTCATCATTGGTTGATACACAATGATTTCGTGACTTCCCTCTTATGGTTCTTTTAGTAAAAGCAGCGTTTGTTTTATTCCCTTTCCAATAATTATATCCTTTTTCCCGACTGGAATAAATGTATTGATACAGAGTCTAAGTATACATGTTGATACATGAATGAATTTCATGAGTTCCTTGTAAAGCTAGTTGGACTACTGAGTTCTGCATAGAAGTTTCCAATTCCCGTTTCCCATCAATATTCCTAAAGTTTTATTCCTTCAGTTATCTGGTGAGTGATGGAGTAAATTGTATGGACGTTGTTTC
The DNA here is from genome assembly GCA_963556165.1 of Tipula helvola. Taxonomy (NCBI): domain Eukaryota; kingdom Metazoa; phylum Arthropoda; class Insecta; order Diptera; family Tipulidae; genus Tipula; species Tipula helvola. The sequence goes on along the minus strand of OY744481.1, from coordinate 180,556,657 downwards.
AGAACCGGTGATTGAGCATCTAGTGAATCTGGATTATGTCTCACTGGTTAAGCTACAGTTTTTCATGCGCTTATTACAAAATTCATTAGAATTAATTCAGTTTACTTATGTACAGTATCCAAACATTTTTTTTGTTAGTTTTCAATTCATTCTTTCTTAGGCGTAACGCATCACTATCGACCAAGATTTAATAAAATAAAATACATATATAATATATATAATAAAAATTATAATTAAAGCAAAATTCTTGATATTAGATGAAAATATTTTGCATATTCTTGGAATATTTGATTTACAAATATTCATAATACAATTAAATATATAAATATTACTTTTAAATAATATTTTGTTATTGTATGAACCAAGTCATCTTGGAAAATTTATTGTATTACTGAATTTAGACGTAACAAATTAATATTGATTTTTCTCATACGGCATACAATTTTTTTTTTTTGTTGATCAACAACAACGGTATTCTAATTTAGTTTAAATTCAAATTTTTTGTCCGAAGCACAATGGATCCTGTTATATATATTCAATTACTTAGTCCTCCAGAACTTGAGGTAGAATATCTCGTTAGGAATCTTTCTAGCAGAGACAGTGGCGCTAAAGAGATTTTAATTAATACTTTGAGGGCTGAACAGTTGGATAGATTGTTATCACCTAAAAATACACACGCAAATAACCCTGAAATAGAAATACAGATATGTAGTGAACGGTACGACGATCTGTGTAAATCAACAGAGGAACAGGGACACTCACCACCGCTTGATTTCGTGACATTAGCTTATGTGAAAGCCATACATTTTAAAGAAAGAATAGTCCGATTAAATAATACTTTTGGAGAAAATGCGAACACCACGAGAATTTATCGGAATTGGCGGCATATGTTTCTTACATATCAAAAGTTGTGGAACGAATATCAGGAAGCGGATACTCGAGAACTTTCGCTATCAGGAAAACGAGTAGTAACAAGCTCGTTTTCTGATAAATTGGATACCCTTTTATCTAATCTATCAATGAATAGTAAAGGAAATTCACCTACTGCGTTGAAAATTAAGCCAGTTTCAAAAGAAAGCCTTACCGAGAATAATTTACATGTTCCAATTCATGAGCCTATGAAGTTAAAAAGTTCGGTTGTTGACTTCTTCGCCCAAGCTGGCTCCTCTAATTTTCCAAAATTACAAAACACAAACTATCCAGGTATCGGTAATGTCACACGTAATTTTGATCTACCAGAACCTCTCAGAAATCTCCGTAGAAATAATCAGGACGAACCGATGATGAATAATGTGCAATTCCGGATGGACAATTTTTATAAAATTCGGCAAAAATGGAATTTGTCATTTGACGGAACTGAAACATTAAATGTCCATGATTTTGTGTATAGACTGGAGCAAATGGCAAATGATGATGGTTTCCCCAAAAATTATTTGACCAAAGTTTTGCATTTGTTCTTGGGTAAGAGAGCTGAAGATTGGTTTTGGGTCTATAAAGCCGATCACCCAAATACTACTTGGACGGAGATGAAGAGGGCGATACTCTCATATTTTAGCAGCGCAAACTTCGAAGAGGAAATAAAAGAGCAGATACTTAGAAGGCATCAAGGGAACCGAGAATCATTTTCCGATTTTTCTTTGAGTATACAGAAAATGAATGCACGTCTGCAAACACGGCTATCAGAGATGCAACTCATTTATAGGCTCTGTCAAAATATGTACCCAGCACTGAAAAACGTAACGTTACCCTACCACAATTCGGTGCGTACAGTGGAAGAACTGCGATTATTATGTAGAGAATATGAGAAGTTATGGGAACAATCGGGATATGACCCAAGACGTTTTGGAGATTCCCAATTCAGGCGACGACCACCGATAAATGAATTAAATATGGAATTCCAAAATTTAACCATGAGCGATAAACACAATAATAGTTTCCCAAACCAACCGGAAAACTCAGACGAACACTGTGTGGAAGCTTTCCAAAAAAAGGATAAACCCAATTTGCCTAACCAAACTGCCAATACTGACCACTACATTTGCTGGAATTGCCATGATATTGGTCACAAATATCAAGATTGCAATGAACCTATTTTAAACATTTTTTGTTTTGGGTGCGGTGCCGCAAATGTTCGGAAACCACATTGTCAAAAATGTTTACAAACTCCAAAGGGAAACTTGCAGGCGAGTGCGAATTTGATGAGGGGCTCGCGCTCAGGAGTGAGGCAAAATGTGTCGGAATCCAAACACCTCAACAATTCTCAACCCTCATAGATGTTCCTCAATACAACAAACCTCCTTCAAAGTCAGATAATATCCATCCAATTGCCAACACAATCCAAAATTCTAGCGACAACAAACACCGACAATCAAATAAAACTAATAACAAAAATATTCGATCTATCAGGTACTTCCGCCAAAAGAGAGCGTTATTTAAAAATTGTGTTTCTACGCTGATAAAATGTACAAGCAACGATCCTCGTCCACACGCAGAAGTTATAATCAACTCAACCAAAATGAATGGCCTATTGGATAGCGGTGCCTCAGTTAGTGTACTTGGTAAGGGCTCGCTTACGTTTTTAACAACCGAAAAATTGCAGATAAAAAAATTATGCTCGCAAATTAAGACCGCAGATGGAACAAGCAATAAAATTGAGGGATTTATATGGCTTCCAGTACAATTTGGGAACAAAACGGAAAACATAAAATTTTTCGTGGTTCCTTCGCTTCAATCCCCATTATACCTTGGTATTGATTTTTGGGAAAAATTTAATATATTACCAAAAGCTTCCATCAACGAAATTGTAGGTAAAAATATTAAGAAAAATGATAATTCACACATTCTCAAGGACCAAGATCAACAAAATTTAGCGAGAATTGTAAATTTGTTTCCATCATCTGCAAAAGAGGGACTTGGGAAGACCACATTACACCAACACGAGATTGAGTTGGTAAAGGGTAGTAAACCGGTGAAACAGCGGTACTACGCAGTCTCCCCAGCCAAACAGGACGAACTTTACCGAGAAATAGACCGGATGTTGAGTTTAGGTGTTATCGAGGTCAGCAAGAGTTCGTGGAGCTCACCAGTTACAATTGTTCCAAAAGCTAACGGAAAATCTCGACTGTGCCTCGATGCACGTAAGCTCAACTCACTGACAGAAAAAGACGCATATCCTCTACCATTAATTGACGGACTTTTGGGAAGACTATCAGAGACGAAGTACATTACGGCACTGGACTTGAAGGACGCATTCTGGCAGATACCGCTCGCGGAATCTGCCAGAGACAAGACTGCATTTACTGTACCGGGACGGCCGCTCTATCAGTTCAGGGTGATGCCGTTTGGGCTGTGTAATGCAGCCCAGTCAATGTGCCGTTTAATGCATAAAGTGATCCCACACGAACTTCACGATCGTATTTTTGTCTACCTGGATGATCTACTGATCATTAGCGGCACATTGAAGGAGCACCTTGAACTGTTAGAGACGGTTGCGACTTTACTGCGGACGGCTGGGTTAACAATAAACATCGAAAAGAGTAAGTTCGTAATGAGGGAAATCAGATACTTAGGGTATCTGGTAGGAGAACAAGGCCTCAGAACCGATCCTGAAAAAATCGACTCCATTGTTAATCTAGCACCACCTACAAATACGAGACAAATACGACGACTGCTGGGGATGGCTGGGTGGTACCGTCGATTTATCGAAAACTTTGCTAGTTTAACAGCACCCATCACCGAGTGTTTAAAGAAAGGGAAATTCAAGTGGACAGAGGCAGCACAACAAAGCTTCGAGGAACTTAAAAAACGCCTAAGTTCAGCACCTGTTCTTATAACACCAGACTACTCACAAAGGTTTTTCATAAGATGCGATGCGTGTACGGAAGGTTTAGGAGCAGTGCTCTTTCAAAAGGATGAGGAGGGGAATGAAAGGCCAATTTCATTCATGTCACAGAAATTAAATAGTGCACAACGCAACTACTCAGTGACAGAACTAGAGTGTCTCGCGGCTATTCTTGCCATCAAGAAGTATCGTGCTTACGTAGAGGGGCATGATTTTACACTAATCACTGACCATGCCAGTTTAAAATGGTTAATGAGCCAACGGGACTTGAGTGGAAGACTAGCTAGATGGAGCCTCAAGCTGCAAGGCTTTCGCTTCGAGATACAGCATCAACGAGGTAAAGATAATGTAGTGCCTGATATGTTATCAAGGATCTATTGCGATGAAATTAACGAGTTCTCCGAAAGTAGACCGAAGGTAATAGAACAGACAGGAATATTAAGGATCAGCGATTCAAAGGAATTTGAGGAAACGGAATATGCTCATCTTCGTAAAAAAATTGACGACAATCCACATGATTATCCTGCCTTTAAATGTGATGATAGATACATCTATATTAGGCTGGAGCCAAAGAAACATGCAGAGTTATCAGATCTATCTATATGGAAACTGTGGGTTCCTAATGGATTAACACAACTGTTGATCCAGAATGAACATGACAATCCAATGGCGTCTCATGGCGGAATTGCCAAAACTCTGGAAAGGTTAAGAAGATATTTCTTTTGGCCTAGGATGGCGATTCAAGTGAGGGAATACATCAATAAATGTGAGATATGTAAAACCACGAAAGCTCCTAACCGACAGATGAGGCCACCAATGGGAAAACCCTATTTAATTGAACGACCGTGGCAACGCATTTATATAGACCTGTTGGGCCCTTATCCACGTTCGACTCAAGGAAAGACAATGATATTCATTGTCGTTGACCATCTGACCAAGTTCGTGTTGTTAAAGCCTCTCAATAAAGGAAATTGCAAAAATATTATTGATTACCTTAAGAACGAAGTGTTTTGTATGTTTGGAATCCCGCAGGCAATACATTCGGATAACGGTTCACAATTTCAGAGTGCAGAATACCAAGATCTCTTAAACCAATATGGTATATTAGATTCAAAAACCGCTGTGTATTCCCCACAATCAAATGCCTCTGAAAGAGTGAATCGTTCAATTATAGCTGCAATTAGAGCATATATATCCCAAAAACACAATACTTGGGACAAACATATTTATGAAATAAGTGCAGCACTTCGAAATGGTATACATGAAACTGTGCAATATTCGCCTCATTTCCTGTTGTTTGGCTATCACCGTATAAACCATGGACGAGATTACGAAATTCTGAAGCAATTAGGTAATATTTCGGAAGGAGAAGTTTTACTCCCATTACCAACAAGACTTGCTTTAGTTCATGATGCGGTAAAACAGAATATCGCGAAAGCATACGAAAAGAGTGCACAGAGATATAATTTAAGATCTCGCCCAGTTGAGTTTAAAGTTGGCCAAAATGTATACGTAAGAATGCACCCACAGAGCGATGCAATAAAACAATTTTGTGCTAAATTTGCACCACAATACACCAAGGCGATTATTTCTCGGCGAATTGGAACGGTCAATTATGAGGTGAAGGATCATAATAGTAAAATTCTGGGAGTTTTCCATGGAAAGGACATTAAAGTGTAGGATTTACCAAATTTTGGTAACATTCATTCCAAAAATATTCAGTTTATAGTGAAAGCTTTGGTCGATAATCATTTTTTTTTCAGATTCTTTGTCATACGCTTACACCGAAAACAAAGAATCTGCCCTGTTACGATTATCGAATCTATCGCTTATACCATCATGAGGGTGGTTGACTAGAATTTTTGAGTCATCCTGATTTTATTATTTTATATAATTTTTATGATCGCCTATATTATATTTTCTTGATATTTGTTTTATGGTACATAGTACATTACCTGGGTCAACAATGATTTTAGTGTGGTGCAACCGATCTATGCCTATATATTTTCGAAGCGTTTGGTTGTGTTCATCTATCCATTAGTGTATACATAAATATGATGATAATTATTTATTTCGTCACAATTTGGATTCCCCTGCGTTCAAATTAAATTAATAAATGAAGTTTGTTTGTTTGGTGTGTGAGTGCAATGACTCGACTCAAAATACATATAAAATTGCAAATTGTTTTCGCGAGAACAATTTATTGTTTTGTGTTCATGAGTATTGTATCGTACCACCAAATCTTGTTTGTTATGTACTTACATACATTTGTTGTATATTTCCCGCTTATATATATGCCATGTTGGAACACAGATATATTACTATGTACATAGGTACCGATTTACTTCGATTTGGAAACAAATTTTTTTTACTTGTTCACTTTATTCCGTGAAGCCATTGTGATTAGTATAAAAACAAAAAAAAAGGAAACAAGTAAAGTTAAACTGGCTAATTTAATTTGTGTGATCCATGTTTGGTAAAAAGTGATATGGATGCATAATTCATGAATATAATATTATGTGCAACATATACAAATCTATTTAAATAATTTGTTCCATAATTTATTTATTAATAAAAAAAAAATTTAATTAATAGTAATATAGTTATATGTCTTTGGGTGAAAACGGTAAGAAATTTTTCTTGGTGTTTTAAAAAAAATCAGTGGTAAAATTGTTTTCTTTTCTACTACCTGTAGATACCTGTGGCAATTTCTTTAAGTGGCAATAGTTCAAGTGTGTCTTTAACCACTTTACCCAGGTACAAAAAAAGTACATAGCTTTAGAAGTTTAGACCAAATTATCGGGTCACACTACTTTTTGGTAATAGTGAATAGCGGAAATTGCAGAATTAGATAACGCAGTTATATAACCTATACGGATTCAACAGAGTACATAACTGACGGATATATATGTTTTGCGGCTGTGTAACTAACTGTGTCAGCATCAATATATTGATTTTGTGCTGATGAAACCAAATAAAAAAAAAAAATGTTTTTAGAAGAAAGAAATAAGTGAAATATTTATAATTTTTCTAATTCACGATTTAGTTTCTCGTATTAGTTTTTTTGATTTTAGTGCTTTAAAAAAAAAATATAAAAAAAAAGTTCTATTAGATTTTCAAAATTTTTTATTAGTTTAAGGTAAATGTGTACAGTGAAAACATAACGGAAAAAAAGGGTGTAAATAATCAAAAATTTGTTTCAGCCACGCAAATAATAATCCGAAGAGCGCTCTACGGCAGATTATTGGGTGAGTTTTTTTTATATAATATAAACGCGTTAATTTTACATCTGTTTTCCCTTATATATTCACTCATTTCAAAAGAAAGTTTATATAATATATATGATACAAACTAATAGAATATTAAGCACTATTAGCTGACACAAGATGTCAGGTTTTTTATGTGTTGTTTTGTTTTTTTGAATAAAAGTAATTAAAGTTATTAATGGAGTAGATTCGTTTTTCTATTGGTCGATGGTGATGTAAGAGCTAGGTAATGAGAGGATGAATTGCGTTCGCTTCAGGTTGTTTTTTTTTCAGCAACACGATGGATTGTGGTATCCCAGAAATTACGACAACAAAGAACCCTCCAATATCCGACCGAAGATATCCAAAATCATAACGTGTTGGTTGTCGTAAAGGATACGTAACAGTATCGATGACCAGATTGATCAACTTCAGAGCGCAAAATATTTCACAACATTGGATCTGCGAAACGGATTCTTCCACGTACCCATAGCTCCAGAAAGTATTAAGTATACTGCATTTATTACTCCTGTTGGATTGTTCGAGTTCCTGAGGGTTCCATTCGGGTTATGCAATTCTCCAGCCACATTCCAGCGGTATATCAACAATGTTTTCGCGCCGCTTAGTGCAAAGAAGATAGTCTGCATCTACATGGATGATTTAGTGGTGCATGCGAGCAGTTTAGAGGAAGCAGTCGAAAGGCTCGCGATTGTTCTGAAAGTGGGTGAAGATAACGGACTACAAATTAAATGGAGCAAATGTCAATTTCTTTGCAAAACTGTCGAGTATTTGGGATTTGAGGTGGGAAATGGCATTATTAAACCATCAACAAGAAAAACGGACGCAATTCGTAAATTTCCGAGACCGGCTAATGTGAAAAATTTGCAGAGTTTCTTGGGCTTAACAAGCTATTTCCGGAAATTTGTGGAGGGTTACGCCATTATTGGGAAACCACTAACAGATATGCTACGGAAGGGAAATAATTTTGTTTTTGGGGATAAAGAAGAGGAGGCATTCGCAAAATTGAAAGAAAAGTTACTCAAAGAACCTGTATTACGAATTTACGCAGTAGCGGCCGAAACTGAGCTACACACGGACGCTTGCAAGATGGGTATCGGAGCAATTTTGCTTCAGAAGTCAGACGAAGATAACAGATTCCATCCAGTATTCTACTATAGCAAGAAAACGACAAAGGCGGAGGAGAACTATAGTAGTTATGAGCTGGAAGTTCTGGCAATTATTACGGCGCTGAAAAAATTTCGAGTATATCTTTTGGGCTTGCACTTTACTATCGCGACCGATTGTGCAGCGTTTAAAGCAACTATGGAGAAGCGGGAGTTGACTTCCAGGATTGCCGGGTGGGCTCTTCAATTGCAAGAGTTCAATTTTAAGTTGGAGCATCGTCCTGGAAATCGAATGCGGCACGTCGACGCTTTAAGTCGAAATCCTGTGATACTGACTCTTCAATGCAACCTTGTTACAAGAATCAGAGCTGCACAGCGTGAAGATGACGCACTTAAACCAATATTCGAGCTGTTAAAATCAGGTGAGTTTGATGATTACACTATTAATGATGGTCTTCTTTTTAAGATGGTCAAAGGTAGCCTCTCGCTAGTGGTTCCAAGAGCAATGGAACGAGAAGTGATCTCAGCTTATCATAAACAGGGTCATTTTGCAATGCGAAAAACAACGGAACTCATAGAGCGTGAGTACTTTATCCCGAAACTCAAATCAAAAGTCGAGAAGGCAATAAGAAACTGCGTGCATTGCATTCTGGCTGAGAGGAAAGCTGGTAAAAAGGACGGTTTGCTGAATCCATTACCGAAAGGTGACACACCACTAGTAAATTACCACATCGATCATTTGGGCAGCCTAACGGCTACTAGAAAGTCATACAAATACATCCTGTGCGTAATCGATGGATTTTCTAAATTTGTTTGGCTTTATCCGACGAAGTCTGTTACTACCAAGGAGACATTGCAGAAGCTGGATTTACAGAAGGCAGTATTCGGAAATCCAGAACATATCATCACAGATCGGGGAACTGCGTTTACGTCATCCGAATTTGAAGACTACTGTAAAACAGAAAACATAAGGCATTCGAAGATAACGACCGGTGCACCCACTGGAAACGGGCAAGTAGAGCGCATTAACCGTTTAATTATTCCAGTGCTTACCAAACTCGCCCTTAACGATGAGGAAAATTGGTTCAAATACGTAGGGATGTTGCAACGGTACCTGAACAACTCTTTCCAACGAAGTATAGCGATGAGCCCATTCCAGTTATTAACCGGAGTCAAGATGAGATGCCCTGAAAATTTGCAGTTGAGTGAATTAATCGAGCAAGAAGAGGCCTTAATATTTAATGAAGAGCGACAGCACCTGCGAGATGAAGCAAAGCAAAATATTTTGCGTATTCAAGAAGAAAATAGGAGAGACTATAACCGACGAAGAAAACAGGCGTATCAGTATAAAATTGGAGACATCGTAGCAATTAAGCGAACCCAATTTGGAGGTGGTTCAAAAATCCAGACAAAATATTTGGGTCCGTACGAGATTGTGCAGGTGAAAGACAAAGACCGCTATGATGTGCAAAAAATCGGGAGATTTGAGGGCCCCAATAAAACTTCCACAGCGGCGGAATTTTTGAAATTGTACTACGACGGTATATCCGATGAAGACGAAGAAACGGAGGAAAATTCAGACTCATCCGAGGCGGATGAGGGAGCAGGAGGGCCGTGTGGGATCACCCTGTAATTATACTTACCTATAATTCTCCCAGATGTCCACGCAATCCAACCGGTAATAATATTTCATGTATACGTACCTTAATTTTAATGAAATAGTATTGGTACTCGTATTCGATCTGACCATATTGTATAAAAACGGCATATTAATAATAATAAAAAACAAGTCGCCGATGAGTTGTTGAAGAGGAAAATTCATTTTATTTTAAATAAATAATTAAAAAGTGTAATATCGTAATCTTCTTTTAATTTGATTCAGTTCGTGACAAATAAAATCCTACATATATATATATATATATATATATATATATATATATATATATATATGTATATATATATATATATATATATATATATATGTATATATATATATATATATATATATATATATATATATATATATATATATATATATATATATATATATATATATATATATATATATATATATATATATATATATATATATATATAGATTTATTGACTTATTATTTTTATTGATTTATTTTATTATTATTGCATATATGTATATATATTCGTATAGATATATACATATATACCTATATGAGACTGAAATATTTTATTTTTATTTAATATACTTATATTTTGTGACTGAAAAATGTGATGACACAGTGTACCTTGAAGTATATGTATTATTTTTGTACCAAATAAAACCAAAAAATTTGAATTTATTATTTTATTGTTTAGAACTTAATTCATCCAACCTAACCTTCCTTCATTATTGACATACGAACATAAAGTGTCGCGAATCCTATTGGCATTATTACCACTTAAAACGTGAAAATTTCGTGAAGGTTGTATCGATGGAAGATTAGTATTCGCTTCGGATCTCCACAAGCCTTCTTGAATTGTGTGGTTACTATCTTCCCAGTCAGTAAAATTCGATGGGACATATAAAATTTTGCATCCTTGTGCAATCGAAGGAAATTGTGTAATGCGACACAGGCTAGAATTATTTTCTCAGCATTGTCTGGCATCATGTTCAGGGTAGTTAACAAAATCCTCCAACGACTGACCAAAATTCCCAACGAATTTTCTATAACGCGTCTTGCACGTGATAGACGCTTATTAAAATTTTCCTTGGGCTTCGGGAGGCTCACGCCAGGGTAAGGCTTTATTAAATTCGGTGTAAGCGTGAATGCCGCATCGGCTACAAAAAAGTGTGGCACAACATTGTTGGTCCCTGGTAGTAGTTTCGGCTCAGGAAGTGGCAGTGTGCCACTACATAGTCTTTTCCCAAATTTACTTTTGTTGAAAATGCCTATGAACAAATAAGAATTTTAATATAATTTGACGATCAAGATAAACTAGAATAATAACAAAATACCTCCATCGCTCTGAGAACCGTACGCTCCTACATCAATATATGTGAACACGTAGCGTGCATCACAGGCGGCCATTAGAACGATACTAAAAAAATTTTTATAATTAAAAAATTCACTTCCCGTGTTAGGGGGGCACTGAATGGCGATATGCTTGCCATCAATGGCTCCAACACAATTTGGTAAATTCCAGGAATTCTGAAACTCATCGGCAATTAGTTGTACGTCTTGTACGTTTGGCTCTGAGACATATAATGGGCCGAGGACCTGCCAGATAATATTACATGTTTCATATACCACCGTGCGCACCGTTTCTTTGCCCACTTTCCAGCTCCACGATAAGGACTGGAAAGTGCATCCTTGAGAAAGATATCTGTAAGTAAGTAAATTGAAATTAACCCCATTATCCTGTAAGTATTTAGATATTAATTTATAAACTAACAGCAATGTCAAAGCGAGGCGAAATTCGTTGCTAAGCAGATGCCGTGAAGTCTCTGCCATTTGCTGTTGAATTAATTCGAGCAACATATCGAAAATTTCTTTTGTCATCCGTGTGTGAAGGAAGAATTGGCCCTGATCAAACTTTTTTATTTCAGAAAATGTGACCTAAAAGAAACCAAATTATAGGACCAAATAATCCACGAACACTAATTAATTGGGGTATACTTACTTTGAAATAGCCAACCTGATTTCTTGAGCGGTTTATTTTTCTTACACCGCAAGATCTATTTCTTTTAACGTTACCTTTTAAATTGTTTAAGAGGTTTGTGGATTTTAATAATTTAAAAAGAACATTTACCTCCTCAAATTCGATTTCCATATTTTTTGAACAACTTTGGCAAAATATAAATGTTAATAGAAAATAGAAATAATTTTAGTTTTTTCGTAAACTAACGTCACTTCAAATGATGTAATTGACAAGTTGTGTTACAGCTTCGCTAGCCGATCTGTCAAATTTTCCATAAAAAAAAACTTTCGTTAAATTCTGTTAAATTTCTTAAATGTTGGCTGGTTGGCTCTTTAGTCATTTTTTGGTATTTGTAGAGATTAGTAGCGTTGTAAAAATTATTTTCTTCTGTTTTTTTTTTGTGAATAAATTAATAATTTTAAATTGTATTAAAACGCATTTGCATATCGCGTTTTTATATTACGACCGCAAACTAAAAACAATTATCGTAACATTAATCAATTTGCGTTATATTCACAAAATAAAAAAATGCATTTCTCTAGTTTAACTTAATATTTATTAATTTTTTAATAATTTATAATTAAAAACCGATTTATTATCAATTAATAAAAAATTAATAAACAAACATAATAAGTTAAAACTAAAGAAATACATTTTTTTTAATATACATACAATAATAGAACTTACTAAAATTAAAATATTCACCAAATACTTACCATATTGCTTGAACAATGAACAAGCACAAATGTAAATTCTCCTGCTTCGTAGCAAGTGAGATTTTCTCACACGCGAGCATATGCACCAAAAATTTGAACCGATTTCAACCGATTGACCTTTTTCCTCCAAAATTTTTGACAGATAAAATTTGGTGTTTTGTGAACGTGTAGGACAAAGTATAATTTTGAGCTGTGGAATTTTTTGTATTTTTTAATTAATTAGTGTGATTTTTAATTTATTTTAAACTGTGATTTATTTCTAAACTTTATTAGAATTAAAAATTAATAGAAATTTATAAAAATTTCTTGAAAAGTAAGTAGAAAAGAGTGTTTTTTTAAAATTATTAGGTTATGTTCTTATAACAAATTTATATGTTTTGAATAATTTTTTGTAAATTTCTAGAAATGGATGATAACAAAAGGATCTCGGTATTATCTAAATATGCCATGAGCCTTTCGGGACCTGAGAGACAGCGGTACGAGGAGAAAATTTCAGGATTCAAGAGTGACCCTTACTTGATGAAGTTTGATGAGCAAAGTCCAACAAATGTGACGTTTTTCGAAATATTCCAGTATCTGGTAAATAAGAAGTCATATTACACGTCCAACGAATTAAAAGCGTCCAAGTCGTTAGAGGCCTACAAACTATTGTATATAAAAGCGGTTGGGTCCAATATTCAACCAGTAAAAAGCACCAAAATGCACACATTGTGGCAAAGTAAGTTCTTTAAAAAAATTACATATTTAAAATTAATAATGTTAAAACTTTTTTGAGCAGGTACTTCATTCTCAGTCACTAAATTTACCACCATTAAAAGTATGGACCCATCATGACGTCACGGGCTTCATTCACAACGGACACTGTACTTGTGTGGCAGGATTAGGAGAGTGTTGTTCCCATATTGGGGCCGTATTATTTGCTTTGCATGAATTATACAAGCGCATTTTATTGATTCATGTGATAAAATGAGAATTAACTATATACATACATTTATGTGATTTTATACAAATTTATTTCTGATTATGAATTAACTGATTAAATGAATTTATTATGTGATTTTATACAATTTTAGTTTTATATTAAATAATCTTATTTATAATGTATTGTCTTTTATTCATTATCTCCTAAAATTGGTCAGTTCAAATTGAAAACTGCGCAAGATATTTTCACCATATAATCGAAATACATGTTTTCATTATTTTTTGGAAATAGCTATAATCGGTTCTTCATTCGCTCATAACTTCTTCATTCACTCATATCTGGATGTAGAGGTTGTTGATTTTTTCTTATAACCCAAATGTTGAGTTGGAATCCAGTCAGGGTTTAAAATATCATCTATTTTAGGCGTTTAGCAGATTTTCCGGATATGAAATGTCTGGAGCAAACAGTAGAGTATCTTAAGGCTGTTTTTTTTAAATCTTTCCGATTAATTGCCTTCACCCAAGCTCGCTGGCATTCCTCAGCCAGAGTTTTGTATTTTGTGCACCTTTTTGGAATAACAGGAAACCTATAAAAGTGTATTCCATCGTGTTTATCTGCTCTCATTTGGCACTTAAATACACTACACGTTAGTGGCATTTTCACAAAATATAACACTTATCTATTAAAATATTTTATTTATTATGATATAAGATCTTATAATTATAATTGTTTTGTTTAATTAATAATTTAAAAACCTTCAAAATTACTAATACTCGCTAATTTAATACTTTTTTACTTCAAATTGATACACTTTTCACTTTATCTTGTCCTACGCGCTCGTTTGACGTTTCAAATAATCTGTATTTGACAGATGAGGAAAAAGGTCAATTGGCTTATTTTTAATACTTACCGTCACAAAACGATACACTAATACAAAGAATGTATATGATTGCACACAATTACAAAATGAATATTATACACCTTGTACGTATACAAAATTCTCATGAGGCAGTGAGGAATTTTGCGACCAAAATTCATGTCCTGATGTTACTGTGAGAAAGTCGATGTAGCGAACTGAACGAAATTCATTGAAAAAACGACCTTGACGCACCTTACTATATATGATCACTATTTTTTTTTTTAATGAATTTAATTTTGATATTGTTAAAACTATGTTACCATAAACCTTTAATTATTCTAACAAATTCTATCAAAAAAAAAGTTCGATTTTTAAAAAATTTGTCGGTGCTATATGTCCCCTTAATTTTTAGATTTTTATGTTTTGAATGTGTAGCACTGACAATGAGTAAAACAAACAATTTAGGGAAAATAATTTTTTGTTGTTGTTGTTTTTTTACATACAGGGTGTCATTTAAAAATTTCAAGCACTTGGAATTGTATTTATTACTAAAGAAAAAAAACTAATTATCCGAAAATTATAAAATTGGGCTCATTTAAAACGAAAAATCAATAATTATAAAACAAAATTAATTCCATAAATATTTTGTTTAACTATAGTGCTACATATCCAAAACGTAAAAATAATGATACAATTTTAACATGACTTCCGGTCACATATAAAGGATATATTCATGTACACAGTTCACAGTTGCATTTGTACTTCCTGGTATTTTCTCCAACATGAAAAACGTAATTTATAATTACCATTTATTGCTGCGAATTGCAAGAGAAACTGCACTTATCTAAAAAAAAAACACAAAAAACTGATTACTTGGAAAAATCAGGCAAGAATAATTCAATGAACAAACAACAACGGTATGTTCATAATGTTTGTTCACCCTCCATTGCTATTTGGCATTCGAAAATGAACAAACATCGTGAACTGAAAGCGTGAAAGCGTCAATTGTAATTCAGATTAACCAATTGTAATACAGAAAATCTTCACTGTACATAACTTGGCTATACAAATTGTTAATACATATACTTTATTATACATAGTAACTCGAGAGTTCACTTTGACGCGACTTCTTAAGTGTCCCGTTGACCAGTTTTTGCGAAAATGAGTTATGAATGGACTCCTACGAATTTGACTGCGCTCTTTCAGAATCTTTAATCAAAATTGCCCTAACTCTAATACTTTTCGAGATAGCGAATTTTCATTTTGTCCTAAGGACCATAAAAGCGTGTTTCTAAACATTTTTTCAGTTCTTAATTGTCCTATAAATTAAAATTCTGTGAAACAGGACATTTTAATATGAAATAATCTGATAGGTAACATTGATTTTGTTTTTAAGTGCCCCACATCCATTATTCGATTTATGCGGATATAGGACAAAATTAAAAAACGGGAAATATTTTAATACTTATTATACGTGTGTTGCATATTATAAAAATACAGATTATTATAACTCAAAGTGTTAACTTAGCAAATTTTATTTTATATTATTTTTGTTCTATATCAGATGGGCGTTACATTGTTGAAAAAACTATAAAAGAAAAGTGCTGACGTCGCGTCATAACAAACGTTATACAGCATTGCGTGAAAGCGTCAACAAATAGATCAAAGCGATCGTTAGATTATCGTTAGATCGTTACCATAAAGGATAGTAGTATGAGGTGGACTCTAAAAATAGGGTAAATGCGGGGCAAAATGATACAATTACTCGAAAACATTTTATTACACTTTTAAAAATAATGTTATTCGTTTTAACTTTTCTCCAGCAGATGGAACCAGCCAACTGCGATAATTTCTTTAACGGACAAGTAGTACTAGTACTATACAAAACGTATACCAATTGTCTACCGAAAACAAAAGTCGAAAAATATTATTTAACAGACAAACGGTTTATAGTGTATTGGTTTTGTTGTTCTATGTTTAATTTTTTGGAAAATGTAAGTCCATTTTGAAATTCGGTGAAGGCTTATGCGAAAATTATTGTATTTATCAAAAAATTAAACACAACGTGTAAGTGTTTAATGGGGCAAAATGATACACCATTAAATTGGTAATAATATGGATGAAACCGGGACGCGAAATGTTCATATATCTGCTAAAGTACTCGCCCTGAAAGTAAGACGGTCAGTTTCTGCTGTTACAAACGGAGAAAGATGCAAAACGGTAACAGTAATTTGTTGTGCTAATGCTGCTGGCCAAATGGTTACACCCTTCATGATATATCCTCGTAAAAATATAAAGGCCTCGCTTACGTACGATGCTCCTGCTGGAACACTACAGTAAGTACCCGATAACGGTTTGGATTACCGATATCACCTTTCTAGAATTCATTTAACATTTTGTTAAAAATATCCGTTGGGGTTTCATTACCGGTGTGAAAACCAGCAATCGACTTATCTATAGTTTAAATGCAATAATTGCAAATAAAACATGTGAATTATATTGCCCCATTCCTTGTATCATTTTGGTCCAGCACTGGGGCAAAATGATACAGAGGTAATACTTTTTAATATTCGTTATATTTTATTAATTTATTTAAAGTACAGCGTTGCTAAAATACAATAAAAATAAAATGGAGGGTAATCTTGATGATTACCCTTTAGTAGTTTATGAAATGGGGTTTGTTATGAAGGAGGAAGATACGGTAAAACAACAAAATATAGCAAGTAAGTACCACATATTTCATAATATTTAAAATATATTAACCAACATTTAATCTATACATAATATTTTATAGCGGGAATATTGATGAAAGCAGATTACGATAAAGTTGCTGGATATTTTAATTTGATAACGGCGGATGAAAGCAGTTATCGAAAAGAAATGTACGAAGTTTTTATTATAACAATATTGATTAATTACATTGTTCGTGCGTCGATTGATTAATATGTAAAAAATTATAAATTACCCCCGGCATATCATGATGAAGAAGAAACGTCAGACCCAGAAAAGGAAGGAGAGTCCCTCTACGATCCAAAGACAGAAAATTGTAAAATAAATCTTAATTCTAAAACACTTATGTATATAGTATTTTTAATATTTCGTTGTGCTTTTAGCTGATAGATGGAATTCGGTGAAGTGGACAAAAGGCCAAATGATTTTTATTGACTTGGTATGGCGAAAATTTTAATAATGTTGGTCCACTAAAAAAAATCCGGCTAAAAAAATATGTGGGAGCAGTTAGCAAAAGAAATGTATACTCATTTTGGTGTAAGTTCCACCCTACACGGGGTGACACGGTACAAGCGCGTGTTAAAAAGAAGAAAACTGGCCATAGACAATAATGACATAAGTGGAAGCAGATATGAAAAAATAGAATACGAGGAAGAAATTATCGAAATCGTCATCGGGGATATACACAAAAAAGTAGGATCAGTCCACAAAGCCTACCTAACAGCCGCTCCGTCGGGTCCGATTACGCCGTGAACAACCACAAATCCACCTTCAATAGGACCATAAGACAGTTAAAAAAAAAACATCGAGACCGATTGCACCACCAACAACCACAAATCAACCTTCGACATCCAGAAATGCAAAATTTAAATCAAATCCGCCTTCAACATCAACAACAACATCATCATCAAGCTCACCAGTACCTTCAAGTAGTCGTAAGTTTTCACCTATTAGACTAAACCCGCCCGTAACTTCAAAAATATCAACAGATGTATCATCATCACTAGCCAAAGTACTGGTACCATAAAATTATTCCTAAAGTTCTCCAGACCCAGATAATTTTGATTCTGAAACCTCTCCAACACCAAAAATAAGGGTGAGAAAAACAGTACAAGAAAGATGTTGCGAACAATTTATCGAATACAAAAAATCGCAAAATAAACGGAAAGAACGATTGTATATGGAAGCTCAGGAAAACAAGAAGGAACGGTATAAGGAAAAGGAAGAAAATAAAAAAAGACACGAGGAGAAGCGGCAGAGGTTGGATCGGTGGTTTGACAGACAATAAAATTAATTTTTTTATGAAATGAATTGAAATTTAATTTTACTTTAATTTACTTTTTTTTATAAAATGTTTAGTTTTATTTCTCTAAAAAGCGTCGGTAATTCGAGTTCGTTTTCTTTCACCGAATGTTCTAGAACAGTGTTTGCATTTTGTTGGTTAGATGTTTCCCCTAGAGAATCTTCTCCACTAGCCTTGGCTTATTTCTTCATCCCAAATATCTCCGCTATCGACGTAAAGATTGTGTAAAACGCAACATCCTATCACAAATTTTCACATCCTCTCCACAGTGAAAAAATCTAGACGAATTAGTTATCTAAACCGTTGCTTAAGCAAACCGAAACTGTTTTTGATTTTGACTCTGGTTTGGCAATGTTTCTTTTTTTGCGCATTTATAATAAATTTCCATAATCTGTATATGGAGTTAATAAATATTCCCTCAATGGATATGCGTCTCCTAAAATGTATTGCTTCACACATATTGCTGGCAGCTTGTTTGAAATATATGAACGTTTGTAAACCCTTGAATCATAGATCTTACTAGGGTAAGCCGACGAAAATCAAGGAATGTTTTATTTGCGTCACAATATCCTTGAAGTGTTATTGAGATTAACCCGTGCCGATTTATATACGTTGACCTGACCTTGTGAACTGGTTTTCGTATGTAATTGTAGTATCCATCTATGCAGCCTGTAACATTTTCGAAACCAGCCAGCTGAAATTTAACAAAATTTGTGATCTTTTCAAACAATTTATCCATTATGTTTTATTACCTCTGCAAAGTCTTTGGCTTTTGCAGCCTTTTCAACATCCGTCACTGGAAACTTTATATATTGTGGGGAAATGTCGAACAAAAACTCGGGGTGGAGGGGGGGGGGGTGGAGGGGGGTATTTCACTCTTTGTAGATATTAATTTAATTTCTCAATGAAAATCCTTCAAAATGTGGAAATTAGTTGTTTCTCAAATTTTACAGAATATAAAAATAAAATTATTATTTATTTATTTATTCAAGGGCTAATCCGATTAATGCAAATCAGAATAACAGTACCAAGAAAACGAAAAAAAAACATGAAACGGATTAAATGATTATCGCTAAACACTTATACCAAGAAAGTTGAAATTAAAAATTCATGTACCAGAAAAAACTAAGGAAATAACTTCCTGAAGTAATAACAAAATCAATATAACGTATCATCAATCATATCGAATTAAATAAAGGCAAACAAGGTCGCTTCCTTTTTTACTTTACTATTCTTATTTGTGTATAAGAATCGATTTATTGTGCCAGCATGTTCTTCTTTTATAATATTTTCATTATTAAAGAAATTTAATTTTGAATCAATATAAAATAAACTCGTAATACTTAGCTTTATTTATTTATGACGTACTTATATCAAGTACTGTACATAGATGGCGAGAGAGATGGAGGTAGCGAGATAGAGAGTCAAATAGCAAATAAAAATTTTATGTAAATGAACATAAATTTTAAATTATATTTTAATAAGATTATATGGAACTACGTTCCGCTTGGTGTGTAAAACGTAAGAAGAAAGGAGTTTGATACCCTGACTAGAGTGAAAATATATTGATTTTGATTATCACTTTTGTTTGGTACGATATCCCGCTAAGAAGCATATAAAACAAAAACAAAAATACTTTAATTTATATACGCGGATAATTTATCATGCTCGCGGGTTCCAACAAATATAACAACAACAACTAGAACACAATAAATCTATTAACTGGGTGGAAGAATTATTTGTTTTGTTGTTGTTGTTGTTGATGGTGTGCGAGGAAGATATAATCATTAAATTCAATTTTATTAACATTTTTATTTTATTTTATTATTTTTCATTTTGGCTCGTCTAAAACAATGAATTTCCACATAATTTATCAAATGAAAATTAAAATGTTCTTTGTGGTATTTTCGAGTGAGAATGAATATAGTATTTATGAAGAAGGAAGCAAATCGAGGAGGTATCTTTCTCGTTTTGCTGAAATCCCATTAAAATATTTTAATGAGAAAAATCAATCATTTCAACAGTTTTGAAAATTGATTTTAAAATATTTCAGTTTTATGTTCACAAAAGATTAATTTCGCTTTTACATTAATAGATAACACTTGAACTTTTAGTTTTCACTTTTTCAGTTCAATCGGTCTTTTTAGATGAATTGCCGATATGTATTATGATGGTTCAGTAAGATGGATTTCAAGTATTATTTAGTCTCAAATTAAACAGTAGTAAATTTAAATTCCTTTTCTAGATTATGATGTTTAAGGGAGTGTAACACAATATTGTATGACAAAATTTTATATTGATCAACATCTTTATTATTTTGAAATACTGTTTCAGCAAAAATCTGGGTTTCAAAATTAAATTTGGTTTTTTTAAAATTATATGTTGCGGGTAATATTTTATCGTTATAATTGATAGATGGTGTAATAGTTGTCATTTCGTTTCTCTTAACTCACAGCTAGCATAAGCCTAAAATGACACGTTCTTGATTGATTAATAACCTAAACTAGATTACCGGATGACATCTGATCCTTCTGTACACTCTTTTTACTCATAACAAAGTGGAAGGATAGGGAACGTTTGTTAAATTGTTAGAATTTACTCTGTTCCAGACTCGCTTACGCTCATTTACAGCAAGTTTTTGGATGTTTTGTGTTCTCAGTGTCCTAGGCTCGCAAGCAAAGATGAAATTGGTCTTATTAGCAACGTTATTTGAGCGATATACGAGGAAACTTGAATATTAATATTGGTGTAAAATTCTCGGCAGCCTGTAGCGATTCTCTACGAAATTTTCACAGAAAATTAGTTCTACTCTCAGTATTTGTTAGTGTGGTCAAGAAAAAGTTATTAACATACAATGAGATGATCTTGAGTACTAATATGGTTTACATCCAGACAGATCAACGACCGATCAAACTTTTACTCTGAGAATGTTGCTAAAAGACAACGTTTTGGCGGAAGGTCTTGTCCTATATGGGAAAACTAATTGGTGTCTAGGTGAGGGCTTTTAATAGATACTATAGGTGTAGATGCTAACATAAGGCGATATGTTCGCCTTTGAGGTAACATATGGAGAGCGGCAAGGATAACCAATTTGAGCTATTTACACTCTTCAACCTATCAATGAAGTATATCATTCGTCAGCTTAACATTTTGCAGCGCAACTTGTTGTGAATTATCTGATGTAATCTAAATAAAACATAAATAAAGTAACACATTAAACACAGAAAATCCACAACATATCGAAAAACGACAAAATTGAACAAAAATAAAGTTGAACAAATTTAAATTGAATTGAAAGATTAATTGAACAGAATTGGTACACAAAATCTGTAATAAAATAAAATAAATTGTAAAATAAGAAATTATCAAAATTAATTAAAAAATTGTCGTAAAAATCCCACGCGTAGTTATTAAATAGACGAGACAGAAAAATAAAATAATTATTGATTACAAGAAAAACAAATTAGAAATTAAGTCATAAAAAAGAAGGAAATAAAAATATGTAACATAGGATTAGATAATTTATGACCTACAATGAAATTATATAGAATAAGCAAAAAACAAAACAATACGTAAATCTGGAAAACATAAATAACAAAAATTTATTAAAAAGAAAGAAATGCATTGTAATGCGATATTGGAAATAAAAATAAAGTAAACGACCTAAAATAAGTAAAGTATGTATGGTAAACGTAAACGACCCAAAATTTAATGACGGGTAAAATTTTAAATTGAAAATATTGAAATAAAGTAATTTCGTTTTTAGGTTTATTAAATTCAGCAGAAAAATTGGAAAAAAATTAATTATTACAATACATATGTGTGTGTGTAAAATAAAGTAGGTTAATAAGTAAAAATTTTAGTATATAAGAACTGAATTTTGAAACCAAAAAAGGTTGTTGTTATATTAAAATCGTCCAAGATAGTTGTTATATTAAAATCGTCCAAGATAGTTGTTAAAAAAAATAGTTATATAAAAAATTGCTCAGAGAACGTTACTCTGCTCCAAATTATACCAATCAAAATTTAAAGTATTAATTAAAGTTATAAAATCAGTGAATATAAAAGTTATAAGAATATTAAACTAAACAAGTTGTACCATTTGATAATAAGTTGTGACAAAAGTGTAAATCTAAATTATAAGTAAATCAAATTGCGCTAACATTTAATAAAAAATAAAACATATTAATTATAAAATTCGTGTGTTTCAACCAGTCATTCTCCAGAAAAATAAGCTGTAAAATATTGTAAGTATAGTGAAACTAAACAACTACTAACATCGGCGGTGAATTGAAATGAACAAATAAGTACCAAGAGAGGTGGAAGCACTTACTACATACTTATTTGGGAGTGGATATTCCTAAATTAGCACAACTAACCTTCATTCTCTCCTAATAATAATAAAATTCTTTCATGTATAACAAATTCATTCAGTAATGAATGATCGTTGTAATTTCTAAAACACAAAAATTGAAACATATCACACTATAGATAAAGTTTAGTTCAATACATCATCTCAACTATATTAAAAACCAAGTATCAAAATTAGAACATATTTCCTCTATATAAATAAAATTATAAATTTATATAAAGAAAATAACAAAACATATATAATTTTATATCAAAAATATTTATACCGCAAATAAGAAATAGAAAATTTAGACCCGCGTTATTCGGTAGTTCAAGAAATTAATAGTGAAGCAAGTGAAATTTATTGTGATCCAAAACATATTTACCAAAGGCAATCAAATCACCATTATAACATAGATATAACAAAACGCAACAATATAAACATAATAAAACATATAATACTGTGCACTATTCAAAATATATTCATCAAATACGATCAAAATTATTATTATATAAACACAATCAAACATAACATAAAAAACATAACAAAACAAACTGTTTGTATTTTAAATCGGGATCCATTCATTTCTTCCCATACAATTCTTCGCGAACAAGTCTTCCCAACATAATTCTTCCCAACATAATTCTTTCCGAACGCAATTCTTCCCGAACACAATTCATCCCAACACAACTCTTCTCAAACAATTTTCCCGAAACCCAAAACTTCTCAATAATTTACAAAAAATTAAAGAATAATATTAAAAACCAATAAATTTATAAAAAACAAATATAACAAATAAAAATGTATTATTAATTTAACATGTACAAACATATAACGTATCCAATAATTTAAATTAAAAGTTAAAATTGTAATCTATTCCTTTTAAGTAAGACAGATTATCAATTTGTTTGTACTTCATTATTTCAATTTTAAGTTGATGGGCCATAACTTTATACTTTTTCTTTTGTGGAATAATTTCTCCAGAAATAAATTCCTCAATCATTAACTCATTTCGGCTTTGCTCGTTTTGAAGAGCTTCTATTATATTCCAAATGTTTGGATGATTACAATTAATTAATTGAGCAAAACTTCGATGCCATCCTTCAATATTATTGTTAGTTTTAGGTAAGTTATCCATAATCCGTGAATAGCATTTCCACATTTCAATAGAAAATAACGGTAGTTTTCTTCCATTTCGACGATCGGGTCGGCCAATCCACGTATCCTCAAAATAGTCAACAACTTCATTGACTTCTTCGGGAATAATTTTTGCGTCAATTCATTCTTCAAATACCATAATAACTTCCTGCACTGGGATAAAGGCTAATGCACATAATAAACGAAGTTTTAAAGCGAATGCGGAATCAGTGTCATACCTTTGTTTCAAGCCAAACTGTTGCACTTTCCGATAAACTGATTGATTAAAATGAAAAAAAAACATCCTTTAATACACGTATGTAGAAATACATTCTTGAATGCATTAATAGCTCCTTTTTCGAAATCAATCATAATGGTTTTGGGGTAAAGTCCAGAATTTAATATTAATAACTCCTGTATGCATTTAGCATATGTAGATTGTTTCTTGTTCGTCAATATCATATATGTATACAGCTGGCACAATGTTGGAATTAAAAATACCGTGAATGGTATATAATTGTGTGAATATGATAGGAACAGTTTTGAATGTGCCATCAATAAACCAGTGTTCAGAATTTTTTAACATATTAAACCTGTCTTGGTTCCAAATATTATAATTCTTTCTTTCGATCCTGCTCCATTGTCATACAAAACAAAATGTTCATTTTTGGTGGTTAACTTATATGATTCAGGCAATGTAAGTTCTTTTGCAGATTTTGGTGCTAATTTAGAAGTACAATTCGCATTCAAACAGGCTCTCCTTATAGATGGCTTAATCGAAATAACAGATGGAAGTTTTTATGCTACTTGCGATGGGATTATTGTTGATGTTATTGCAACAATTTGGTGCGGGGAGTTAAAGGAACGTTTTCCTCGTTCTTTCATTACACAAAGTCTTGTGCTTCTACCAATGCAGCGTCCGCCGAATGGTTGTGTTGATTTATTTTTTTCACAATGCCAGCATCATTTGTATGAAGTCTAGCACTGCATTTCTTTTTTTCAAAATCGATACACTTCCAGATAGTTTTACAACTATAACTTTTGTCTTTATAAAACATATATCCTTCGTTTAATAAACGTCTTCTCCCTTTCCCGCTAATAGAGTATTCCAGTTTTTACAATTCAAACCACTAGATTTATTTAATTGTTAATTTGGTTTGAAATATTTTTTTTGGGAAAAATTGATTTCTCGAAATATGCCTAAACACAATTCTTCGAAAGAAAGAAATCGGAGTAATACATTCTGGTTTTATTAAAAATCGCCGCGATTTTTAATAAAACCAGAATGTATTACGCCGATTTCTTTCTTTCGAAGAATTGTGTTTGGGAAAAATTGCTTTGAGAAGAATTGTGTTCGGGAAGAATTGTGTTGGGAAGAATTATATTGGGAAGAATTCTTTGGGAAGAATTGAATGTAAATCTTTTAAATCAACGCGCAGGTATTAAATATAAAAAACTGTTAACTGTGCCGCCCTGTCATTTATGTTCGGTTGAATCCTAAACTTAATTCAATTTTATTAATTAAACAATTTATTTAGACCATTTATAATTTATCAACCTTATTTTTTATTTTTTATTAATCAACTATATATTATAAGCAAAGAAACGAATCTGAATAGGAATTGCAGATCATTGCTGACAGCAAGTGGATATAATCCTTCAGTTTATTGTAAGACTCTTGCGAGTAATATGGAATCTCTATTTTTTTGTGAATCGGTACGAGCTTATTATTCCAGACACTCCAATTATCATAGTCGTGTCACGTCATTTATCATAACTATAGTCAAGTCACATCAATTTTCGGTACCCCGAAAATTAATCGAAACACAATTCTGCGAAACAACAATTAAACGAACAACAATTCATCGAAAACAATTCATAGAACAACAATTCAACGAACAAGAATTTTTCGAAATCACAATTCTTCGCAATAACAATTCATCGAAAAACAATTCACCGAAAAACAGTTATTTTCAATAGCGAACGAGAAGGAAATTGAACTCAAGTTGATCAATTGTAAGTTTCAATGATATATTCAACCAGCTATAAGGCCGACCTCATTATACATAATAGAAATAAATTATCTATAAAAAATATATTGTTTATAATTTTTTGTGCTGTTATTATTTGTATTTTTGCTAAGGGAGAGAGTCTTTTTTTATACATACATAAATAAGTTCGTTCGAATAATTATAAAAATTATATTGTTAATAACAAATTAAAATTATAATGTTTAAATAATTTTATTGTTAATTTATTTATTATAAATAAATAATATCATCATAATTATTCTTGTTAGGAATAAGTAATCAATTGAAGGAAAATCCAAGTCTCATACAAAAATCATTTTAATATGGAATTTCTAATATGAATTTTTCGGTGAATTGTGTTTTCGGTTAATTGTTTTTCTATGAATTTTCGCGCCACAAAGGAATTTTATATGAAAATTTAACAATTCACCGAAAACACAGTTTATCGAAAAGTTTATATGGGAACTCGATTTAATGTAGCTAAGGAATAGAATAATTGATTTCTTCTGAGTTTGTTAATAACAAAACGATTTATTTATAACAAAAACTTATTGTTTATAATATTTTCTAAACCAAATTTTTAATTAAAAAAAAAAAAAAATCTAAATAAATAATTTTATGTGTTGTTCATTGAAACAGGATTTGAAGAAGCTAATTTGTTAATAAAAAAACAACGAGCGAGTTCACACTCAACTCGCAAAAGAATTATGTGAAAACCTGCGACTATTGAATCATTTCAAGCCTTTTCGATAGGCCTGAGAACTGTTCGCTCAGTATTTAAATTACGATACAATTTTTGGTTAAAAAGTCAATAAGTTTTACTATTTTGGATTTGGAGGAAAGGTTGCCGACCCTCATTGTTTAATTGAAAATTGAAATTTATAACCGACTATGTATCAGTATAGCGATGTCTTGGTGAGCTTGAGCAAAGTACAGTTCTGTTAAGTTAATTATCTATAAACCTGCCCTGAACGCTTCAAAATTCACCATTACTCGTACAAGACAATTGTTGATAATTCCATATTTAAACTTTTGTGAATGGCACGGCAAACCAGGGGCCCTATCATGATTTCCGCTGCGAATTTTTTTTTTACGGTATCGTGAATTTGGGATCACAAAACACGACACTTTTTGGCCATCTATTCAATAGCGAGAAAAATTCCGCCAACAAAAATAAGGCGGACAATTTTCCGATTGATCTATTGTTGAGGATTGTGACAAGTTTTTGCATCTAATCTAAACTACAATCAAAACTAGTCTCAAAATAATGCCGTGTACGATATCGGAATTCATAATAAGAAAGTTGCAGCGGGTCGAAAAGAACATGATAGAGGCCCTGGTGAACAAAGCAAAGTGGCATCGCTGATTTGATTAATTTGAACTAAATAAAATATGGCGGTTTGCCCTAAAAAGCACTATTTTGAATAAAATCGCAATTTTGACTGTACATAAAATCATATCAGCTGGAAAGACGGTAGCATATCTCCTTGCGGCTTCTTCCTTCGCGTATCTTTTTATTAAATGGCGTTCGAATTTGCTTACCACTCTTATACTTTTTGTTTCCTATATGCCCGCATAACCAAACTCAGCAATAGCATGAGCAATACTAAACATAGCATACCGATTAAACAATTTCAAAATTATTATTTTATTATGTATCAACGGATGTACATACATATGTGCCATTTTCACAGCTCGCTAAGATGAATGAGATATTTAATATTTAATGTATGGGTGCATTTGTCTTTGTTTAACGTACTTCCATTTCAGTTTTTTTGAATCACTTACACTACACATGCATACTTTTTGTGCCTTTTCATTTTAATCTGACGGAAATTGTAAATCGAATTATATCGTATGCAAGTTCGGTGCATTTTATGTTCGTTTTTCTCGTATTTAATTTGTAATTTCGGTCGTACCGGATTTTCCGTTCCTTTTTTTACATGGAATTTTTGACTTACCCCCGCTAAAGATGTTTTCACATCAAAAAATATATTTGTTTATAACAAATTATTTTGTTTTAAACATGATCAACTGATTTCCTATACCTTTTACCACAATTTTTTGTATGCACTCAAAATTCCTAATAACAATTTTAACAATAATTTAAATAATTATGTTTTCAACCGTAATTGTCATTAATAAATGTATTTGTTTATATTATACATGCATTATTAAATAACAAAAAAATATTGTTATATTGTTTATAATTTTTTGTGCTATTATTATTTGTATTTTTACTAAGGGAGAGTCTTTTTTTATACATACATACATAAATATGTTCGTTCGAAAAATTATAAAAATTATATTGTTAGTAACAAATTAAAATTATAATGTTTAAATAATTTTATTGTTAATTTATTTATTATAAATAAATAATATCATCATAATTATTCTTGTTTCAAATTGTTATTGAAGAAAAATCCAAGTCTCATACAAAAATCATTTTAATATGGAATTTCTAATATGAATTTTTCGGTGAATTGTGTTTTCGGTGAATTGTTTTTCTATGAATTTTCGCGCCACATAGGAATTTTATATGAAAATTTAACAATTCACCGAAAACACAGTTCACCGAAAAGTTTATATGGGAATTCGATTTAATGAAGCTATAAGGAAAGGAATTATTGATTTCTTCTAAATTTGTTAATAACAAAACGATTAATTTATAACAAAAACTTATTGTTTATAATATTTTCTAAACCAAATTTTAAATTAAAAAAAAATCTAAATAAATAATTTTATACGTTTTTCGTGAAAAATCGTGTTACAAATAACATTAACAATTACAATATAATGTTTAAACAAAATCAGCTAATATACATACGTTAACAAAATCAGCTGATTGTACCTCAAACATTATTTCTCTATTCAAGTGTTAAAAGGTAAGTTGACTCTTGCCCTACTCAACTTTTGCTTATTTTCTGTTTAATTTCCCATCAATTCGTTTTCATTTTTCCAATTTTTAAGGTAATATCAGAGAATGTAACCTGAAAACGTATTAATAGGAAATTAAACAGAAAATCCACAGAGTTTTGACATGATTGATAACGTCCTACACCTCAGAGCCCCATGTCCGGAAAGTGAACGACACCAAATGTTGCCATCAACAATAACCATTACCTTTAATTTAGATACATATATGATTGATATATTATATTACGTTGGTTTTTAGGCTTCATATCTCACGCGAACTTCTGATTTTGAGCGATTTATAATTCTTGAACTACTGTAGCGAAGGAACGGCTCATCTAGTGGGCATTTTTGGTGTCAATTTTTGCATAAAGAAACAAAATTACAAACCACAAAATAGCGATTGGCAATGCTTGTCAGTCAGCACTGTAGTGAGAGAGAATGCCTTACCTGATCGGAGCAATTCTAGTGTCAGTCTGTGCGTAAAGAAACAGAGGCGATAAATTAATTTTAAATTAAAATAATTAATCTCCACATAAATTTTAATTATTAGCTAATTGATGTCAGCTTTTATTAGACAAATTTTATTAATTTCCAAATACAACTAATTTAATTTATTTTTTTTTTTTCAATTTATTTCATGATATTTCGACCTTTTGGTCATATTCATAGAGATAAATTTAAACTGTAACAATTGAGATGAAAAAATTACAACACGATAATTTTAAATTTTTAAAAAATATTTGAAAAACAGAGAAAAGAAAAGAAAATCGTTAACCTATTAATTATTCCAGAGTAAGTACCTACATAAGCTCAAAATGTTTTCAATCAGTTCTAGGATACATTTTTAAATTATTATAGAAAATATTATAAACAATAAGTTTTTGTTATAAATAAATCGTTTTGTTATTAACAAACTCAGAAGAAATCAATTATTCTATTCATTAGCTACATTAAATCGAGTTCCCATATAAACTTTTCGATGAACTGTGTTTTCGGTGAATTGTTAAATTTTCATATAAAATTCCTTTGTGGCGCGAAAATTCATAGAAAAACAATTAACCGAAAACACAATTCACCGAAAAATTCATATAAGAAATTCCATATTAAAATGATTTTTGTATGAGACTTGGATTTTTCTTCAATTGATTACTTATTCTTAACAAGAATAATTATGATGATATTATTTATTTATAATAAATAAATTAACAATAAAATTATTTAAACATTATAATTTTAATTTGTTACTAACAATATAATTTTTATAATTTTTCGAACGAACATATTTATGTATATAGGTATAAAAAAAGACTCTCCCTTAGCAAAAATATAAATAATAATAGCACAAAAATTATAAACAATATATTTTTTTTAGATAATTTATTTCTATTATGTATAATGAGTACGGCCTTATGGTTGAATATAACATTGAAACTTACAATTGATCAACTTGAGTACAATTTCCTTCTCGTTCGCTATTGAAAATAACTGTTTTTCGGTGAATTGTTTTTCGATGAATTGTTATTGCGAAGAATTGTGATTTCGAAAAATAGTTGTTCGTTGAATTGTTGTTCTATGAATTGTGTTTCTATGAATTGTTTTTCGGTGAATTGTTTTTCTCTGAATAGTTTTTCTATGAATTTTCGGGGAAATCCAATTTTCGTATTCTCTCTTTGTTAATGCATTTATTGCATACATTGTAAAATTATATGTAAGTAAGTTACCGCTGTAAACATTCTTACATTTTCTTCGTTTTCTGACTTTTCTGTTTCCAAATTTCAATATTTTGAAATAATTTGAAACACAAATATCATCTTTTCGTTTTGGTTTTTTTAGTAGTCTTTGGGGAAATTCTTTGAGAATAAGTATCTCAGCGGTAAACCCTGACTCTTTTGAAATAACGCCCCACAAACAATCTCAATATTTAGTACTGAAAAATAACTGATGAGGAACTGGGGGACTGAACTGTTTTTTGGCAGACTTGACTTTCCTCAGGTACTGTAAAAAAAACGTGTTTTGGAATACCATGGGCAGGGTCTAATGTCTGAACGAGGACCGTACGTTGTTTTACGGTCAAATTGCCGATAATTTGTAAGTGACATTCTCCATAAACAAACCGTTATTTTGAGGGTATCAGATAGCGTTATACAGTCCTTTCTCTCTTAATATGTAAGCAACATTGTTGGATATAAAACCGTGCAATATTCGAACATTTACTTGCGAAATTTGCCCTAAATTAGCCATCGCTTTGTATGTATCAGGTAATATTCCACAGTCCCTTTGTCGTTAATATGTTAGTGAAAGTATCGGATAAAAAACCGTCCAAATGTTGAGCTTTTTTATGTGAAATTTGCCATAAATGAACCATCCCTTTGTGTGAATAGGTAATATTCTGCAGTCTACTTGTCACTAATATGCAAATGAAATAGTCAGATAAAACACCGCCCAATTGACGAACATTTGCAAGTAAAATATCTCAATATGATTTTTTCGGCTATGTTTATAGACAAATACTTATATTATTTTTCATAGCATTCCAATATTTACGACTTAGTGAGCCAGTAAAATAAAGCAGACATCTATCTACTCATAACATATCTACTACAAATCGAACTTTATACGTTATACATATATAAGTAAGGCCGTACTGATTTAGCGAATTATTATATTCGCCAAAAAAAAAAAAAAAACTCAAGGAAAATCTCTTTATTTGTCGGGATATTTTACAGCCTACTTGACCGTAAAATGACCGGACTTAAAACTGTCTACGGTACGAATTAATTAAACATATCAGTATTGATCTATAACCAACGTACATACATATAACTCTTCTTGCTTCAAACAATATAAATGAACCGCATTTGGGAATTCCTTAGGGATTGATTAATAACCATTTAAACGGAATTTAATTGTACGTGCCAATCCAATTTTCGTTCTACTAAAAATCTAATTTTATTAATATATAATAGATAAGATTGTTGAAAATCATTGTCTTTAATAAGCTTTGATTAATAAACTATGTAAATCTGTAATCAATACATTTACATTTTTTTGACTCCCAACATAATCATCAATGATTTAAGGCCGATTTAGATGTAGAAAAATGTTTGCCTTGCAAAAAAAGAAGAGATTAGTACATTACAATTTTCGTTTGGATGACAAGAACGACAATATAAACATGCAAAATTTTGCAAGGCTGTTTTTTCTTTTTTTTTGAGCAATTGTTACTATAGAAATGAAAATTTAACTATAAAATATATTCGACCCGACAATATTTTTTGATATTTTATAGTAACAAACTAATCCAAACACAATAAAAGAATAATATGAAAACCCATACAATGACTAGACGTCAAAAGTTTATTTATTTATTTATTTATTTAACCTACAGTAAATATACAATCGGTATGCAAAAAAAAAAAAAAAGATCAATGCAAACTATAAAAATATTAACAGTAGTTATATTTACAATATTTTAGCACAAAAATAACATTTAACCATTATTCAATAATAGACATAAATTTAAACAACTCATTTCTAAACGAATTTCTTGTTAAGTTAAAATCGAATACATCATAAACCGAATTAAAGAGTCGCGACATTCTCAAAACTGGTTCCGAGAGTGCAAAGTTTGTAGAGACCGGATCAATATGTAACAAACAACGACGGCGCAAACAACGTGTAGGAGCGTAAAAGTTGAAACGAACCAGCAAATCGACACAGTCTATTCGGGAAGTCAGAACATCTTGAACGAAGATAGCAGATGCAACGTCTCGTCGGTGGTCTAATCGTTGTAATTTTAATAATTTACAACGATCATTATAAGGAGGAAGTACATATTGGTGCACTCGCTCCGTAGGTAAGCCGCGAAGCGCGTACAAAAGAAACTGCTTCTGAACGCTCTCAATTCTGTATGAATGGCAATGATAAAATGGTGACCAAATCTGAGAAGCATATTCCAGAATGGAACGAACAAAGGACACAAAAAGAGTTTTCAGTGTGAGTGGGTCGCAAAAGTGTTTACAATTGCGCTTAATGAAACCCAGCATAATATAAGCTTTTGAAATAATAGAATCAATGTGTTTGATAAAAGTAAGATCATAGGAAAAGGTTACACCTAAGTCGGTTATGACCTCAACTCCGTCAATAGCGGTATTGTATAGAAAATATTGCTGAAGAACAGGTAAGTGTGTACGAGAGAATGATAAAATCCTACATTTACCCACATTCAACAACAATTTGTTTTTAAATGACCAACTGCAAAAGTTACTCAAGTCATCTTGTAATTTAACACAATCAGAAACTCCAGTAATAGGAGCAAATATCTTCATATCATCTGCGTAAAGCAAACATTTTTCGAATTTAAAACAATCAACAACATCATTGACAAATAATGAGAATAAAAGAGGACCAATGTGGCTACCTTGAGGAACTCCAGAGGTAACTCGAAATAAGCGAGAACTAAAATCATTTATCTTAACAAATTGGTAGCGATCAGACAGGTACGAATGCAACCACCTGATGGGGATAAACTGACAATTTAGTTTATCCAGCTTATCGATAAGGATCGAAAGATCAATTTTATCGAAAGCCTTCGAAAAATCGGTGTAAACTGCATCCATTTGTTGCCTACGTTCCAATCTACTATATAAATGTTGACAAAAACTGACTAGCTTAGTAACCGTAGACCTACCCGTGTAAAAACCGTGTTGAGCAGGAGAAATATAAATTTTTGCATGAAAAAATAAGAATTTCTGTACCATTGATTCGAAAAGTTTTGGTATGGCAGAAAGAATAGCAATTCCGCGATAATTGCTGATATCGCTTCTTCTGCCGGATTTAAAAATCGGACGAATGAAAGACAGTTTCCAGGGATCCGGAAAAATCCCAGTACGTAGGCTCTTATTAAAGATTACGTAGGCTCTTATTAAAGAAGACTCTCAGCACAATTCTTAATAAGGATAGGTGGAAAACCATCATGACCTGCTTCCTTATTACTATCAAGTTGAGATAAGCTATCATAAACTTCTGCTTCAGTAAACTGTAAAAAATTAAAATCAGAGCAATCGCGATTATTTATAAGCTTGGTACCAGAATCCCCAGATACTTCATAGACGGACTCAAAAAATTTTGCAAATAGATTAGCGATATCAGAGGGTTGACTTGCGGAAGAGTTCTGAAAGGTCATTGGAGTAGGAAACCCAGCAACCTTCTTTTTACCATTTATGAAATTCAAGAACTTTTTTGGGTTGGAAGTCAGATCCTCTTCCATTTGCAAAATGTAGTTGTTGTAAAGGAACCAATTTAAAGTTTTGAACTCTTTACGAGCTAAGTTGAATCTGGAATAAAACGCAGCGCCCTGTAACTTATACAAAGAATGGAACTTATTCCGTTTTTTTTCGAGACGTAGTAGTTCTTTGTTATACGAAACCTAGGTTCGTTTTTATTTGATGGAACATACCTTTCAATACCAGTCTTGAGCAGCCCGTTGAACAACAAAATAGAATGGTTCAAATTTTCATCCCGCTCGAGAAAGTCCCATTTAGAACCGACAAGAAATTCGTTTAACGAATCGTAGTCCGCAAGCCTAAAATCGAAATGCAGAGAATTACTAGAAGTACACGTAGTGTTGCAATTCTCTAAAAATATATATATGGTAATTGGAGTGTGGTAAACGCTCGAACATCCAGTAAAATCTTCGCAAGCTGATATCTCCGAAAACATAAGATCAGTTGAATAAACCAAATCGAGAAATATTCCCCGACTATTGCTTATCCGGTTCAACTGCATATTTGCTAAGCTAGCAAAATAATCAGTAACTGCCAACTCCCTTTGGCCAGAAGAAGAGGATGTGAAAACTCCATCAACATCAAACCAAGCAATATCTGGAAGATTGAAGTCTCCTATAACCATTAGTTGTTCCTTAATACGAACCAATGGCATGACCGCAGAACTGTTGAAATTAACAATTCCCATATAATATTCCAGAGTAGATCCAGAGGGAACATATACAGCCACCACGAGGATAGATGACTCGGATACATTAATCCGAACAGCTATTACATCATAAATTGGATGACATGCAATGAGCTCGTTTGGGATCGAACTCTTAACAGCAATCAACACCCCCCCACCTTTAAGGCTGGTACAAAAATCATGTCGATCTTTTCTGTGGACAACGTAGTTGGGTGGGAAATATTACTCTGAATTAAACACTTTAGTAAGCCATGTTTCCGATATGATAATCACATCGTAATCGTTATCAAGAACGCCAAGCAAGAATAACTTAGCTTTCCCCCGAATACTAGAGGCGTTGTGATAGTACATCGAAGTGAAAGTAATTTGTCCAAAACTTTTGGGCCGACGCATCACCTTTGACCCTGCGTTATTTAAATTTCGGCAGAGTTGACTACTGCAGCTGGTATCCGGAATTTCACATTTGAGGCTCCTGTCCGAAAATTTTGCTTATGGAAGGGCCCAATAAAATACACCGGTAGGCCATGCATCCGAATTTAGAGCCTTATCATGAAGCTCAACGTTGATCCCCAATTTAAAGCACACATATTCTTACTCATGGATATCTTTATCCTTAGGAATTAGTTTAACTGCCTTGTAAACACTCGGACCTAAGCATTTGCTAGCCAGAGCCACAATATCATCCTCAGTTGTAAGAGTATCGAATCTTGACAAATGAAGCCAACATTTCGGTGCAATAGTTTTAATATAAATATCAGGTGAGGTATTAGTGCCACGAATATTAAAATTTCGTATGTTCTTCCGGATAGTTCGTGATGATAGCAACGATTTTTTATTAACATTTGGACCGCACGATATATCAATACTGTTCGCTTTTGCAGACGTACTCCCAACACTCGAAATAACTGCCGAAGATACCACATCAGCAAATGTGCCACCAGACACATATGAGTTATTAGACACAGGCTTGAAAGATTCAGCACATGAATTTCCACCAATTATATTGGTACCAAAGATTTCGGACTTAGCGGCACCAGGCAAAACAGATGCGCTTGAGTCTGGAAAATCATCAGCGATGATGTGATCTGGAGCAACCACAATGCAATGTGTAGTGACTGGTAGAGTAACTGGTTCTACTGGATCAGAAGTAAGCGCTTGGGCTTGCTCTTCCATTTTTTTAACGTAATTGTCTATATCTCTGATTGTACCAACCAGTTCACTTAAACTATTTACTTGCACCTTATAGATGTCTTTGCACTTGTCACAAAACCAGAAAATGTTATCAGAATTGCAAATCAAGTCAAATGCATTTTTCCTGAAACCAGAACATTTGTAGTGGGCAACACATTTACACAACCCACTGCACATTAAAAATTTATCACTACCACCAGGAGTACAACACGACATACAGCAATTCAACGCCATATATAATTAATTATATTATTATTTTAAAATTATTTGGCACACGAAAAAACAAAAAAAACGTCCGCACAGTTCAAGGCTTCCTTTTTATAGGAGGCAAAACCAAATTCTCAAGAACAGACATGTTGAATGTGAACCATTATCTTTGAACATTTTTAAATACAAAAATTTAATTAAGAGCTTTCGTATTTATTTTAGTTTGATCAATTTCCCCCAATTAATTTAATTTATGTCACTACCGATAAATGCAAAAAAAGATGGCGTCAAATATCAGCCTCCAAAAATTATAGCATCACCATTTTGTTTACATATCCTTTCTCTTTTTAACCAGTGTTTATTTTTCTATTGTGTGTAGTTCTAACCGCCATGCAAAAATTTTGTCGGGCAAACATTTTTCGTCATCTAAATCGGCCTTTAGGTTGCGTTTTGTCTTCGTGTTTGAATCGGTTGTTGTCGATAAGTAAATTTTTTTAAATAATCTAGTTGTGTTTGTGTTCGCTTAATATCTACTTGTTCCGTGTTTTTTTAAATCGGATAGCCCTCGTGCAGATATTTTCTGTTTTGCTTAAATTTTACAACCGACATTTTACGGTTTTGAAACCGTGAATGCTGTTGCGGTTAACAATTGTTTGTCGGGACGGTACTAAAAATTGACCTTGGTATGCTTCCATGCTAAAATACAAATTTTTAATGTGTGTCTTTACTCATAAAAGGGAAAATCTGAAGTCTCGATAGCATATCTGGATAAAAAGCAAGATTTTCATATACAATTAATAAGTTGTGTAATTCAAGGAAATGAATTAAAAACGATGAAATGTTGAATAAAAAGTTATTCTTGATTCAAATAAACTGAATCAATTGCAGTTTAACCACAAAAATAGAGAACATCTGAATGCAATCTATTGAGATCTATCGAGACTTATAAAAAAACACGGCAATTATACAGCTTCATGAAAATTTGTTTTTGTTGTTAGAAAATGCTGGAATATTTGCCACGTGTATTAACAATAATTTCATTATCACTTGAAGTTGAACTATCACTGATTTTAAATAAATGTTTATTTATTACTGTAACTTAAATTATATAGCAAATTTAATTTAAATATGTAATCGGATTTACATAATATTTCGAGTTAAAAATCTATCTTTGACTTATTACAAGATAACAATTTGTACAATGCACAAATTGGCCAATGGCCAATAATTTACGGAAATTGTAAACTGTAAAACCCAATAAAATAATGTTTTATGATTACGGTTTTTTTTCATTATACTAATACCTCGATTTGCGTCGATTGAATTTGCGACGATTCTGATTGATTTTTTAAAAGTTTTTTTTGAATTTTAAAAAGATTTTTTTTATTTTGATAAAGTTTTTTTCCAAATTGAAAAGGTTTTTTTTAATTTAGAAATAGTTTCATTCAGGTTGGAAAAAGTTTTTTTTTTATTTTGATATAGTTTTATTTGAAATTGAAAAAGTTTGTTTTATTTTAGAAAAAGTTTCAATTGAACTTTAAAAAGTTTACTTTGAAATTGAAAACCTATAAACAAATTTTGTCAATAAAAAGGCTGTTTTCCAATCGATACTTATTTGTGGAACCTAACTTATTCAAATAAGTATGCTGGCGAGGTGACTTATTTTCTACCTCTTTCTTACAAAAAAATCTAAATTGTTTGTGAATTTGTAAATGAAAATTTGCTAAGGTAGTGTGATATATACAAAATGAAAATTTGCTTTTGGAAAAAGTACACAAATGTATTCCTTAAGACTTTTAATATTTAATTCAAATATATATTTAGGTCAACAAAATTCATTAGACACATTATTATTTCAAGAGTAATCACTAAATATACCTAAGTGAGAGCAAATTGGGTTATTATATTGCGAATTTCGCGTTTTATTCAAAAAATTAGGCAACAAACAATTTTTTGTTATTGCTGTCAAAATAAGTTCGTGAAATCAATTCGAACGGTTTTTCATACTTATTTAAGATGGCGTCAAATAAGTCAATAAGTATCAAATAAGTATCGGTTTCAAAAACAGCAAAAGTATTTTCTTGCCTCGAAAATTGGGAACATTTGGATGATCGAGCCATAGCCTCTCGTTTAATCCTGCGTTCTGCATTTGTTTACCTTGTGGAACTCAAAATACGTTTTTCTAGTGTTATTTTTAGATTTTTATTCATTAGGAATTTAGGTGGTTAAATTAGGGAACCTTGTTGCCAACATGCAGCACAAAAATAATAGGTATTTAAAACAAAAAAGCTTACCGAATCTTTATGACCTTTATTAAGGAGCGGATCCTTGCATATCATTGAACTTTAGGTATAAATGATATGTTTTCAAATTCAAATTAAACTTTTCAAAAAATACCTTTTATACTCCAAAAAACCTTTTTCTGAAATATATATGAGGCATTCTTAGGCATTCTTTGTCAACGAGAGACCCCCCTCTGCCCAAAAAGTGTTAAAGTTTTTTAGAACGTGTTTGGTCACATATTGAAGCCAATCATCTCTAGTTTCTGAAACAGCATGGCAGTTTTTGAAAATGCATGATGGCGTACCAATATGGCGGCTCAAGGGCGACGACCACCTCCTGAGATGCCGTCTTATCAAGCTAACGCTCGCCCAAGTCACAATAAAATTATAGGAAAAGCTTCTCAATATTTATTTTGAGTCGCTGATTACGAATCCTACATCACTTTTGACTGAAAATGCTGTGTGCCGTTCCTAACCTCAAAAAAGTTTAGAAAAAAGCAGTTTTTTGTATTTAACGATGGTTGATGTCTTAATGAAATTATGAGGAAAGTTTACCTTTATATATTTTTGGTCGCTGAATACGAATTCAACATCACTTTTTTGACTGAAAACGTTTTGGATCTCCCTAACCTCAAAAATCCTCTTAAAAATCAATTTTTGTATACTTAACGATCGCTGAAGTCGACACACAATCATAGAAACAGCTTATCTTTATATATTTTTATTCGCTAGATTTACATCTAATCGTATTTGTCGCTGAAAACGCACTACGATGTTCCTAACCTAAAAAAAAAAATCAAAAATGCAGTTTTTGTGCCTACTTAGCGATCGCTTAAATCATCATAAAATCATGAAATGACTTATTATAATTCAAATTCAATTGTTTAACTCGTATCTGACCTAATTCTAGACTGAAAACGCATTTGTTTATTTTTAACCTCGAAAATCCCAAAATTGTTTCAAGAAGCAGTTGTATGTGCTCAACAATCGCTCAAGTAAATCCGCCCTTGGAAATGTGACTAAATTCGCCTGTTTGGTAACCCTTAAAAGTAGACTTACATTTCGTCCTAAACGACAGATAATGATAAGACACTAATTCTCTTAAAATTTGAAGTTGAGCATGCTTTTAGTTCCGGAGATAACAGAACTCAAATTTGTGTTTATGCTTATAATATCGATATTACGGTAAAATATTGTAAATACTAAGTTGTATTCAAATCTTAGTGTTATTTACCTAACCTTAGTTTAAGGGAGTGTATTTCCTTGGGGTACTGATTAGCGTCAACAAACTTCAGCAATTTTTGGACAGAGGGGGTCTCCCGTTGACAAAGTATGCCTCATATATATATCTATATATATATATATATATATATATATATATATATATATATATATATATATATATATATATATATATATACATATATAACAATAGAAAAGTAAGATCCAAACGCCTTGTTAATGAGCTGCACACAGAATAGGGTTTTGTTTATCATATTCTAAAGCTGCGAAATTTATAAAATGTATTGCGAATATTAGTAAAGATTTGAAGAATTTTTTTAACAATTTGAGTTGAGAAGAAACTTTCTGTTCTCTTAGATAAGTTAATCGAAATACCGTCAGGGATAAATCGTACAAAGTTTGATAATATTGAAAAAAACAGAAAATCAGCAGGCAGATACAGAAAAGAACTCAACCTCCCCTTTGAATGCAGAAATAATGGTTGAAAGTGTACGATTTTAACACCACTAGTTACCGGTAAATCCGAAAATCCTACAGCTTTTAAGAACATGAAAGTAGATAAACTACCTGTAATTTGGCGACATAATGCGAAAGCATGAATGATTAGTTCATTATTCGAAGAATGGCTAAAATTTGTCGATAAAAAAATGAGAAAGTCCAAAAGACAAAGTTTATTGACAATTAATAATTGCCCTGCTCATAACATATACATAAAACGCACCAATATCAAAATAAAGTTGTTGCCACCTAACACTACGTCTGTGATTCAGCCTATAGATCAAGGCATAATCAAAAATTTTAAGCTGTGTACCATAGGAATTTATTCGTTGTTATTCGGTAACTCACAAACACTGCTTGTCGATGTAACACTCGGCACTTGAAATAAACGATTTACAATCTGTAAATTGGATCGATAAGGCGTGGAAAGCTTTGAAACCAGAAACAATTGCTAATTGTTTTAAAAGGGCTGATTTTTTATTACCCAAATGCGTGTAGTGCTCGATGAATTGCAAAATGATAATTTTATGGAGTGCATACATAGATATCGATGAAGGGTTATGTGTGTCTTCTTCGAAGAGCCTAATAAGGATAATTTTCACCAGGAAGTAGTTGAAGAAATCAATGGCAAAAGCATTAAAGTTCATGTGGAGCGAGAATCCGATTTAGACAGTGAGGGCGAGATTACAGATGGAACGAGAAAATTGTAGCAAAGGAAGCAGATGTTGCAATAATGTTGCAAAAAGAAAGGTTCTTCAATAACTACATCAAAATAATTTTTGTTTAAAGGTTTTTGACCTTTAAATGTCTAAAATAATTTATGTGATAAAGTTATTAAGATCGAATATTGAATACATACGTATTTATGTATCCACGTGTTGAATTTGATTATAAAATCTCACCAAGTGTTAAGGAAACGCAAACGTATACTACCGTCAGATGGGGCTACTTTGTGCAGGATTTTACAGTTTTTGGACTTTGAGATGTAAAAAAATTATAATAATGTAAACATTAGTACAATATTTATTGTTATTATATTAATAGCTGGACTCAGACGAGTGAATTAGATCAATATTTTTTGTATGTAATATTTACAAATTATAAATCAAGTGGGGCTACTTTGTGCAGTGATAGAAATGTTGCATAATAATCATGTTTTTAGTAAAAGATTGATATAAATTTGTCAAAATAGTTGATTGTTGACTTTTTAATATAAAAAACCTCAAGATAAACAAAAATTCTTGTTTGAAAATAGTTTTCAGCATTAAAAAAAATATTGAACCACGATTATTTTTTTAAAAAGAATGTTTATTTCAAACGATTGAGTTTAAACAAAAAGAAACCATACACATTTTTGAACAATGAAATAAATCAAATTTTAGAAATAATTTTTACATTATTAACATTTATTTATGAGTTTTTATTTCCCCCAGAGTGATTCGATCTCTTTAACTCGATACAGACCACGTTTATTAATAGCTTTTGGTTAGCTAATCTTTCGTACAATTTCCTCGAGTTTTTTAAATTAAATTCATTTTTTCGTTCCCTTCTTTTATCTTTTATTTCTCTCTTTGTGAAAGAAAACAAAAAATATTTTTGCTGTTTCTTTCCCCGAAAACGAAATCGAAAAACGTAAAATATCTCTCCTCTTATAAAACACAAAGGATAGGAGAAAAGAGATATTTTATTTCGTTGAATTTCGTTCCAAAGGAAAGAAACAAAACAAAATATTTTTTCTCTCCTTTCGGAAAAAGAGAGTAAAGCAAGGAAGGAAATTTGAATTTAAACACTCTTTTTTCCTTTATATACTATTACAAAACAATAGAAAATAATATGCGCCTATAAAAATATCCAAAAAGCCCCTTTTTTTTATCAGATAAGTTTTTTTTACGACGTAACTCAAAGCAAAAAACGACGTAACTCAAATCAAGAGAATAATTTATAAACGACGTAACTCGAAAATAACGTAAATCAAAACGACGTAACTCGAGGATCGACTGTAATAGATAGCAGCACTTGATAAGTGCCAAATTCAAATTTGCACAAAGTAGCCCCACATGACGGTTCTATGTACATACGTTACGTATATTACTTATGTTGTAAATGAATTAGTAAATATATTTTTTCGTTTAAAGGATAAGGTTAAAAGGATTTTTCAATCTTTTGGCAAAAAATTTTTTGGATAAACAATTGATGATGCAACAAGTATTAAAGTGTCTAATATTTTTATAATAATACAATGCAAAATGATATATGACAATTAAAAAATTGTGCAATTACATATTACAAAAAAATTAAAATAGAATGTGTTTAACTATTATGAAGTCTAGCAAAGGCAAAGATATGCTGTGCCTTGTAGGATGCAGTTACTACATTGATATTAAAGCCGTGAGTAAAAATGGTTTGTATTAGGGTTGTGTGGATTGTCGCAAACACCAATGTATGGCACTGATAACAACATAAATTGAAAATGGACAACATTTTATAGTTAACGCCCCTTCCACACATGTGCATGGTACAACAGCGAGCGAGTTGCCAGTACGCTACACCAAAATAAATAAAAGAGACCACTAGCCCTACAAACAAACATCCAGCTGCGATAATAAGGAACAGTATTGTCAACTGTCTAGGATATATTTACCTAATAAAGAAGCACAGAAATCCAAGAAAAAGCGAGTTCGACAATCTTTAGTTAAAGAGCCAACTACAGTTCGTGATAAAAATATTCCTGAAAATCTAAGAACAGTAGACGGTGAAAAACGGTTTGGCAGTGAGTATAACTTACTTATATGGGCATAATTATATCATTGCGAATGCTCGAAAAAGCAGACTGTTGACTGATAGATGGAACATTTGACGTTGTTCCATG
This sequence comes from Tipula helvola, assembly GCA_963556165.1. Taxonomy (NCBI): domain Eukaryota; kingdom Metazoa; phylum Arthropoda; class Insecta; order Diptera; family Tipulidae; genus Tipula; species Tipula helvola. The sequence goes on along the minus strand of OY744481.1, from coordinate 180,513,567 downwards.
CATATTTCTTAAACTATTTACAATTTTTGCAAAAATTTACGGCGTTACCGTATCGGCGCTTTTTTATTTGATGACGTCAAAGTCGCGGAAATGTTATGACGAAATGATTTACGAAGTATTAATTAAAATTTGCCTGGGATCATTTCATATATTTGAAGCCATATTTTGTATTGGCTGATTTTGAGAAAGCTTCCATCTCTGCTCTAAAGGCTGTGATACCGACTATGCGGTTCCATGGTTATTATTTTCATCTTGGTCAAATCATCTGGCACCGTGTACAGAAAGGAATACGGTACAAATGAGGCCGTCGCTCTTGATATCCGAATGTTCCGGGCCTTGACGTTCATCCATTTTGATAAAATTTAAGAAGTTTTTAAAGAATTATTGAATCACGTCGATGCGCGGTCACGAAAGATTGCCGTTTGATTTGGCAAAAATTAAATCATAAACGACAAACGAACGAACACATCTCCACGCTATGCACCTCATTTTTGCACCGCAAGCCACAAACAACGCCGAAGTTTGGCATAGACGGCTTCAAATAATATCGTAAAGAGTACTTGGCCAACAAACAGTTTTCTGGTTAAACAGCAGAAAAAAATAAAGCCAGTCATTTAAAAAAAACAGAATTATTCGAAGATTGAATACTTGCATTCAATCGCGTATAATTTGACCGTTTAATTTTGTTATAGGTTGTATCTTACTTTAAATTTGGTAATTTATGTTTGTTATGTTATTTTATGTTATACACACCTACATACATACATATGTACATAAATAAATTATAATTTTGGGTATTCAAGTTTTGGGGTAATTAGTTTGAGCAATTTTTTTTTTGGGAAAATTCATTTTGGGAAAACGATTTTTTTTATGTTTTGGGTAAAAAATTGTTGGACAAATGCATCACTCCCCCATAAAATATTTATATTTTTATTTTTGGGATACCATCATATTCCCGAACGGAAAAATCCCAAAAACAATACCCGAAAATACAAAGTAAACTGCCCCATCGAAAACAAAAGGAATCTACATAATATCATGTCATGCTTGCGCGGAAAGGACCAATGCTAAGCGGCTTTTAGGAGTTTTTTATTTTAGTATGTGAAATACAAACGTTAATATTTCTACAAATGTTAATATTTTTGAAATTTTCCTGACGTTTTCCTGTCATCCTTGCGCAAAGGGCATTAGAAGGGGCTTTGGGGAGTTCTCCATTTTAGTATGTGAATTATTATTAAAAAATTCAAATTTTTCAAGAATGTTTCAATTACTATGTATGAATATTAGAATTTCAAAAAATCGTCAGGGAGGGGGTTAATATTTCAAAAATTTGTTATTGGGATTTTTTTTTTTTTTGGGATTTTTTTATTTTGAATAACGATACCAACCGTTTATTTTTTTACTTTCTTTTACATAAGTAAAATAAAGTATAGTAATGATAAATTGGGAGGTCCCAGTGAATTTAACTTCAAATCGACCAACCGGAGGTGGTCATTCCCTTGTGCCAGAAAATTTGTGTTTCAAATGCCTCAAAAAGTATAAGGATTACAAAAAAACTAATAGATACAAAATCTTTCCAAACTATAAAAAAAAAATTTAAAAAAATGCAATTACAGAAAAATAAATTTGAAGTTTTTTTTATAAATTGGGAGGTCCCAGTGAATTTTAGTGAAAATCGGTCAACCGGAAGTGACCACTCTCTTGGGCGACAAAATTTATTTTTCAAATAGATATTTCAAAATGTATAAGGTTTACACAACAACTATTGGATACAAAATGATCCACCAAAAAAAAGACAATAAAACAAAATAATAAAACCATAAAAACCCATGTAGCGCCTCACGCATTCAATTATATAAATTATTTATTTATATAAATTGATTTATGTTCGCCACCACATACACATTTGGGTTTACGCATAAGATAATCCCTTTGCGTAACAAAACTTTTTATTCGCCATCTAGCGAAAATGATATGGACACAAAACATAGTGGAACATTAAATTATATTTTGTGATTCTTGCTCCATCTTATTTTCGTTAGTTAACTCAATTCGAACTTGAATTGATATTTTCTCTCTGCCATCTCGCGTTCACAAGAACAGCGAATTTGACATTACGATTGTTCGTATGTCAACACCAATTATTTGGTAAAAAAGAGAATCTTATACATTAAAAAATAATTATATTTCGGAACTTTTTGATACTTAAGGAGGTATACATATACGCTTCATACTCCGATGAGAAAAGATAATTTCTTTTTTTGATTCCGGATAGTTTTAACATAGTAATTTTGCTTGACATTTTCGCCATTTTGAAAACTCGTGAAAAATATAATAAGTGCGTGGTGAAAAATATTAAAATTAACTTTTTATCTTCTTTTATTGATAAATAAATTGTAAAACAATTTGTGGAATTAATTTGGGTGAAATAATTCACAACAATAAATATTATTAATTTGTTATACTTAAATTGTGCGTGGTGTATTTTCGAGACGCTTAAAGCAAGTGTGGCGTTTTATACATATATCTGAGAGCTCCACAACGCCGCTAAATGTTATACCCATCTACGGTTTACATTGATCATAACCCAAGTTAGGGCTTAATGTGTGTATCTACTAGGGATTAAAGTCTCGTGTATAACTAACCGGAAATGGGCTTAAGGTATTCCTGCGGTTATTAAAGGCTTAGCGAGCTAATCAGCTTGGGGTCGGTGGCTTGAACGGTGAACATGTTGGGGATAAAGGCGTGGATGTGTCACTTGCTTTCTATACCTGGATTCCGCAATATGCATTTCTAACGACCTTATAATGTCCTTGATATTTGATGTTAGGACCAACAAAATAACACGAGAAAAAGCACTCTCCATTCTAAGTTTACAGCTTCATTTAAAATAATTTTGTTCAAACTAACTTTTATTTGAATAGTTTTCACAAAATAAGCAGTTTTGATCTTCCTGGGAGTTTGTTATTAAAAAAATTCACTGGAACTCGAAATGACCTTGATCCTTGACCTCCAGGTTGAGGTCTGAGACACATGTCATTGAAAAAATACAATTCATGGAAAATACATAATCGGACGTAAACTTTTGCGCTCTTTCTACTTCCGGGGTCGAAAATAAGAGTTTCTGTTTTTAAAAACATTGTCTTGCCCTCTAAATGGCCTTGATCCTATATAGCAAGGTGAAGGTGTACAATCGATGTCCCCCATCGAACCATACAATTTTTGTACAAATTATTTTTCGGATAAGGCTTTCATGAAGAGTTATTTTCATGGATGGATTAAAAGGGTCCCCCAGTATATTGGCTGAGTTCGAATCAAACATGGGTGTCTTAAAGAATACAATCCTCTATTTTTTCCTAAAAATGTTTTCGGATACTTCAGATTCTATGGCAATTTTCTAGGCAGGCCATTTTGGTGTCGGTTTCCTAGGATTTGCTCAAGAAAATTGTAAAACTCATTTATTCATAGTATTCGGTGTATATTGTGTGAGATCGCATCAAACGTGGTTGTCCTGATGAGCCTAAACCTTTTCTATCTTGTAATCTTTACCGTTTTATTTAAACTTCTTTTAAATAATTTCAACGTTTATTGCCCAAAAATAAATTTTATAATATCGAGGAATTCTGATTTTTTACTAATATAGACTCACACAATATGTTTTTTTTTTTAGGACAGGTTTAGGACAAACGTCATCTACAGTTTTGGAAAACTATAATAGTTTGATTGATTTCGGAAGTAGTTGCCACACGTATCAGATGAATTTGATAATTAACTCAGTATAGCAACTTTAAGCCTCTAACCAAATATTTCGCCATTTGTTACAGCTACAAACAGCATGCCATTTGTATCTTAATTCTTAATTTTGCTCTTAAGAGGTGATAGCACTCCCTCTTGTAAACAACCTTTGGAAATTTTCCCGAAAATTGATAGGTCATCTGATCGACCCTAACACAAATATCAAACCTGGTGCATTCATTAGTAACAACCATATAACGACAAGCGCATTTTTGAAAAAAAAATATCTCAATTAATTTCGAAGCACTTTGAGCACCAACAACAAATTCGTTTTACGTGCAAACATTTTTTTAATTTTCAATTACCAATTACATTGATTTTTATGAAGTTTGTATTTATATAAAAACGTACAACACAACTTATCAAAACAAACTGAAATTTTAATTAATTTAATAATTTTCAATTAATACCTTATAAGAAATTAATTTCTTGCAGTTTTTTATTAAATTGATAGCAAATTGCAATACGGCAAAAACACGTGTAGTGGTTTCTGATAATATTGCACCAGATATTAAATGTTGAATCGATGTTGCTCGTACACAAACGTGACAACCTAATAATAATAATGAATTTTGATTTAAGCCATAAAAACTTTTATCCAACAAACCGCAGAAACAAATTACTTCGTATACATACATACATACACAGTCAATTTACGTTGTCAGAATAATCCTTTTTTGCCATTAAAATTCAATTAGTTGGAAAATTTAATGTTATTATTATCTAAATGCTGTGTGCACAACAATTGCAACAACAAACTATTATAATATTATTATGAGTATACAAAAACTATAATTTTTGCTGTACAATATAATATACAGATGATAGAAGTAGGTAGTAGTTGAGTTTTCCCACTCAACTCTATGTGAAAATTTAAATTGCATTAAATCAACTTTTTTTAATGTTGTGAAAATGATAACAAATATTATTTTATAAAATTATACGTAATACAATTTAGTTTGACTTGTACAAACTTGCAGCAAATTAACCGGGTTGTTAGTTCATTCATTCCTTTGTTACTGGGTAAATTGGTTTTTGGAAGAGAGATATTGATTTCGCCGATTTGAGGTAGAAAGTTTGGCGAAAATACCTGACATATTCAGCTTGATTTCTCTAATGTTAAAATGTACGATTCTTTTTTTCGAAACTGTACTCGTACGTTTCAGTGAAAATAATTATTTTATTTTACAAGAACGAACAGTTTTCAATTTTATATAAATATATTTACGCTCATCACTTCAGTACTTGCATAAGGTACGGCAGACGTGTGACTTGACATTTTTGAGTCATTGTTTTCACTGGACTTTATTGTATCACCTTCATTCGATTCTGTAAAATGAAGCAGGGTGTGATGTTTTCTGGTACATTTCTGGCATCTGCTATTTGATGGACAGTTGGCTACAGGATGATTTGAACTTAAACAATTGAAACACCTATTTGTGTTTTTGTATGAATTCCTTACGTTTCGTTGCAAACATTGTTTTAAATTCACTACATTGCATATAAATGAGTGAGATTTACCTGAACATACAGCACATTTAAATTTGAAATTGTCCCCCGTGCTACATATACATATCATGACCGCCAATGTACCGATTCTTTCGTCCAAAAAGAAGAAAGAAACTTTGATGGCTGGATTGTCACTGATTGATGTATAATCAGCACATGCTAGCTTTTACTAGTTTTTGAGTTATGAAGAAAAAAATCCACGGATCACGAGACTCAGCTTGATTGCCAAATGCGCGTAAACTACGCAATACTTCATCTGTCTGATACGTCTCTCAGCTTTCTCTAACGTGAAACATTTTGATTTTCAACCGCCGGTTGTTCCATGAACGATTTAATGAACGAGTTAACAATGAATTTTTTTTGTCGTACCGTTCTTTTAGCTTATTTAAAGCACCAATATAATTTCCCTCAGTTACTTGGATATGCCGCGCCAAAGAGGATGCCTTACCCCAGAGCACACTTTTAAGATACTGCAACTTTTCGACACCCATTAATGTTGATTCGTGAATGGTCGTGCTAAACATATCAAATAATGACGGCCATTCGGCGTAATCTCCGGAAAATGGTGGTATGTATAATTTTGGTAGCTTGATTTCCACATGTTTGAGAATTTAGTTAAGATGCGTTGTGTGATATTAGGTTTAAAGAATGGTGTAGATTTGGCTCCCGTAATTCCAATTTTCGAAATTGAGTTTTTAATGCTGCTGCAGCTTCATAATATATGTCATCAATCGTAAAATCGACTTCTTCATTTTCGCTCAAATTCTGTAACCGTTTTTCAACATCTTTAATTTATTTGAAGTTACTTTTCTGAAAAATTGTAAGCAAACCTACTTAATCCAGTTTCGAACTAATGAGCTTATGATTATGAAAAAATCAATCCTTCTCATCAGGCCGCGGCGACTGGACTGATTATACCACAATTTACATTCTATATATACAGAATGTACTGTGCAAGTTGTATTAGCGAATTATACTAATACAGGTAAACTCTCTTACAAATTTTTCTTCGTCACATTCACACAACTCTATAACTGTGTAAGCAAATTTTATCAATTAACAATTTTTTAATTTAATTCATGTAATTTCTAATATGCAACCGATCCTAAGACCATTTTAATGTGTTTTACAGATAACACGTAGAAGTATATTAGTATTTATGAACAAGTATTTATCACCCCAAAGATAGACAGGTTTCAATATTTAATGATTTTTAATTTATTTGAAGTTACTATTTCTTTTTCAACATCTTCAATTAATTCATGCAGCTTCCCAACTTGTTCAAGACGTCTTAATGTAAACTGACGATCCGGCTCGAAGGACCAATATGGCGAATTGAACACTCTAGTTTCCACGATGTAGATATGTATGATTTTTGGGTTTACTATTCCCAAAATGCCGCACCAAAAACGGAAGATGTGAAATCTTCGATCGCCGCAATTTCCAAAAGAAATTATTCGCACAAACAAAAAATAAAAAACTAAACACGCCACCATAGATTTTAGAAACAATATTATAATTATCTACTATAATAAAATGCCAGCGTGAAGCAATAAAATAGGACAGCAGTGGCCCTATTCTGGCTATACCCTGGGGATTGGGAAAAATATTGCTATATTTCCAAACTTCAATAATTCCCAATTTTTTATTCCCCAATTCCCAAAAGTGTATTCTGGAGTAATTGGGAATAATTTCCAAAGGGGAAAAAACACTAATTTCAAATTCTCACCACTAGATGAATCAATGCCCGGAAAAAGCTGGCATATTTTAAGCAAAACAATAAAATTTAATTGTCAAACATTTTAATTCTCATTTAAAGTTTTACTATCTTCGATTAAATATAAAAAATAAAGTTCAAAATGGCACTACGCTTGATTGGTCATATCGAGGCAGATGAGCGTGAAAGACGCTATGATTTGCGAGTGCAGAGAAAAGTGTTTCGAGACGTATCCAATCCGTTTGATGTGCACGAAGCTGAATTTATCAATTAATATAGAATGCCTCAACAATTAGCAATGATGTTAAAACAACAAATAGAAGTTTATATGGAAACTAAATCCATACCAAAGGAAATCAGAATGTTGGTTGCTCTTGGATTTTTGGCAGAAGGTATTAAAACAATATTTAATAATAAAAGTTCCTAATTTTATTATATTTCAACATTAGGTACTTTCCAAAAAATAATAGGGATGAGCTATTTAAACTGTGTGTCGCAGAGTGTGGTAAACAGAAGCATTGCTCAATTTTGCAAAATAATAGATGAGAAACTCATGCATGTGTACATTAAATTTCCACAATCGTCGGTGGAAATAAATGATATCAAAATTATGTATAATATTTTATAAAGTCAACAAATTAATTGAGTTTTTTTTAAATTTGTTATTCAAACTTTTGTGATTCAATTCCAGATTCTATGAAAAATTCAACTTACCCGGAATGATTAGGTTGCATAGATTGTACTCATGTCTCCATGTACAGGCCACCAGCAAGAGTAGAATAGGTATGTATACCTCAACCGGCATCATTATTATTCAAAGAATGTACAATTAGTAAGAATACAATCTAAAATTGTATTTGTCGTTTTTTAAATTTCCATTATTTTATAGATTTGTGATTGTAATCTGAAAATTTTAAACGTCAATGCCAAATATGGAGGATCAAATCATGATGCTACGATTTGGCGGAAATCTTAAATAAATCCGTACCTTCATAATAGATACGTTGAGGGAGTCTTGCAAAACACGTATTCGTTAGGTAATTTTTTTTATTTTTGTTATAAATTTATAAATAATACAAATTTAAACATTTTTAAAATCACAATGTAGATTTCAACTCAATAGAGTTTAACACATTTTTCAACGAAAAGTATAAAATTAGTCTACTTATGCCCGATTTCAGAACAAAACAGCAATTCGTCAGTTAAATAATATTTCCTCTCTTTCTTCTTTTATGAAATTGCAATTTGTTTCATTATTCAAAATCAATGATATCTGTTTACGCATGAACTATAATGAATGTTTACAGATTACAGCCCTGTTAAGTTTATACGCCTGAATGTCATTGTCCAATATATACTGGAATCTGGTCTTTTGTAAAGATTTCGTGTAGTTGGTATGACTGAAAAGCTTATTTCAATCGGTTGTCATTTTTTATATTTTGTAAAACATTCATCTTTTTTGAGTTGGTTATTACCTCTTCAGCTGTAAACATCAAAACTTAAAAAATTAAATAAAAAATAAATTGTGCATCATCGAGTTACAATAAAATTATAGTTTTGTAAAGAATGTTACTAGATTTAAATAAATACAGCTGTTTTTAAACCTAAAGTGATGTAATCAATGAAACAAAATAAATTTATCATCGAATATTTCACGTTTTTATTATTGAAATTGGAATGGTGTATTTGTTACTTCGGCAAAATTAATGTTAAGTGAAATCACCTCCATTTTATTTTACGTGGCGAAACTTCAAGTGATAACATTCGCCATAATTGGTCCTTCGAGCCGGATATCGAAACCACGCGCTTTAACCAGCACATAACCTTCAAAGATCATCACAGTCATCGTTACGAATAATGCATCAGGTGATATCGTTATCAACAGTTAAGCGGAATAGTGGTTCGATACTACAAATTTTCATCGGGTTTTGAAACTATCAAACCATTTTGTACGTGTTGCTATTTATCATCAAACGGATAATATAAATTCATCGCTGTTTGTGATTATATTAAATAGTTTACGTCAAACATTTAAACTATTCGTCGGAGTTTCAATCACAAAACACTCAATTACATTCATCGCTGTTTGTGATCATTTTCGTATGGGCGTGTACATAAGTATCGCTATACTACCTGCCAGTATTATATATTCATACAACACCAGATCATCGGAAATTGTGTGTACTAGATACAGGTCAACAACATATATTGAATTGTAATCACAAAACCAACCATTTAAATGTATCACTGTTTATTATCATTTGTATGTGTGCGTGTAAAACAAATAACGCTATATTACTTGTCGGCATTGTGTGGTCATCAAAAATCACCAGGTCATCGCAATGTGTGATTACACAATCCTAGCCAACACTCAGCCGAATTGTAATCACACAACAAATTAATTTAAATCATGGAAATTTGCGATCAATAATTAAAAGTTAAAGTGTTCGTCGGAATTGTTCAACGAACAACTTATTTAATTAATCTTCGGGGTTTATGAATAACAAATAAATCATATAAAACATTAGTATGTACATATCGGATTTGTGACAATAAATAATCATCATTTTGTGAACAAATTAAATTTAAATCATCGCATTTACGCAACAACCAATATATTTAAATTATTAGTGTAGTGATTCATGTGTCATTTGTCGGTTCGATCATCGAGTGTTACACGTATTGTTGCTGAATGACTCATGTATTGCGGTTTAGAGCGGTTCAATGTTCGTGATGTTCCACAGATTGTCACAAGGTCATCACATGTATTGCTATTGATCCAGCTTAGTGTTGAGTGATATACATATATTATCAAAGTGAATTACAATTTGGATTGCTGTTCGATCATCGCCTAGTGTGACTTACATTGTCACTAAGTTGTAAACTTTTCATTCATCATGTGGTAAAACTGTTCTTCGACAATTATACAGTTATTCTTCATTATATACAGCTGTGCTACGACATTCATATAGCTGTTCCTCGTCATGCTGTAAAGCTGTTCTTAGATACTTGATCTAGTTTAGTGTTGAGTGGTACACATTATCAAAGTGATTTTTAAAGTTTTAAGCTGTTCAATCGTGTTTTGTGACCTACATTGTCACCAAATTGTGAGCAGTTCATTCGTCGTTTATTGTGACCTATATTGTCACCAATTTGTGAGCAGTTCAGTCATCATGCTTTGTGACCTACATTGTCACCAATTTGTGAGCAGTTCAGTCATCATGCTTTGTGACCTACATTGTCACCAAATTGTGAGCAGTTCAGTCGTCGTGTTTTGTGACCTACATTGTCACCAATTTCCAAAGGCATGTTTTCTTCGGTGTGACCTGTCTTGTCACCAACTTTCAGCGCTATTTAGTCTTCCATGTGACCTACATTGTCACCAACTTATAGCCAGTTATTCTTCGATGTGACCTGCCATGTCACCAACTTGCATCGCCATTTGATTCTTCGGTGTGACCTTTATTGTCACCAGCTTGCATCACCATTTGATTCGTCGGAGTGACCTATATTGTCATCATTTGTGTAGCTGTTCATGCGTCGAGATGACCTACATTGTCATCAATCATCATTGTTAGATTTTAATTAATTCAAAATCATTTTTCAATTTGAATTATTATTTAATTTAAATTTATTTACAGATTTTAATTATTATTTAATTCAAAATCAATTTCAATTTGTAATTATTATTTAATTTATAATCATTTTCAGATTTGAATTATTATTTAATTTAAATCTATACAGATTTTAATTATTATTTAATTCCAAATCATTTGTCAGATTTTAATTAGTAGTGAATTTCAAAATGTTTTCAATTTAAATATTATTGTGACACAAACCCATTTTCAAGTTATAAATACTAGTTAATTCAAGATCGTTTTCGAACTCAAAATATAGTATTTAATTTCAAAGCAGCTTCAATTTTGCAATTCATCAATCAATGTTGAATTTTGAATTATACATATTTGGTCGTAAATGATTCATTTGTAAATTTATCAATGATTGTTTAATTCAATATTAATGTAAAATTGCTAATCAATTATTATTTTTAACTTCAGAATCATTTCAAATTCATTGTACGATATTTTATGTTCAAATTGTTTTCAAAATTTAATCATTGATATTTGAATGCAATTCTGAGTTATCAATCAATTTTGATCTAATTGCAAATATTATTAGTTCAATAATTTATATCAAATTTATTAGAAAATATTTTAATTTCAATTAGACAATATATGTACGTTCATCTCAAATTTTCCAATTTTAGTTGCTAATGTTAATTATTTATTATTAATTATTATTTACAAGAATTCAAAATCATTGTTTGGTTTTTGTTTAATTCTTATTTAATTTAAACCATTTTGTTTAAATATTTATTAATTTAATTCAAATCATTTTCAAATTATAATTATTATTCAAGTCTAGGATAATTTTCAAATGTTTGTTATTATTTAATTGCAAATTTAACTATCATTTAATTTCAAAATCATGTTTGCGTATTTAATTGCAAATAACGATTGCAAAATAATTTGTCAAATGTTAATTATTAGTTAATTCGAAACCATTTTTAAAATTTTAATGATTATTTATTTTCTAGTTAATTTCAAATTTATAAATAATTATTTTTTGTTATACATATCAGTAATTAATTTGAAGTGATCAATAATTATTGAAATTCAATTTTATATTATTGTTTAGGTGAATGGTAACTTTCACATTTACCATTTATTCTTTATTTCTATAATTAACTTCAAATTTATTGAATTTTAATACCCCTATTATGGTTCTCACCTCACCGACGAGTCGCCGTGACTTGAAAAGTCGCGTGAGTTCAATTTTGGTATTATGGTTCTCACTTTTATTTTGGTGAGAGTTGTGCGCGGCTGATGTTTTTGATTTTGTTAATTATGACAATTTCCATTCATTTTGAAGTGTACCAGCACAGTAATTTTATATTTTTTGACGTATGTCTAATTGTCTAATAGTTTTTTTTTGAACACATTTACATTTATTGTGATTAATTTTGTAATTTTATGAGCATTAATTAGATATTTTACCGGTTAAAATTGTTAATAAATAGTGCAAACAGGCAAATGCAATGTGTATTTAGTTTTCTGTCACGAATGAATCTTGACGGAACAAAAATGTTTGAAAACTTACATACGCATTTTGTTGTTAATAAAAATATTTTAAAATGGGATTTTCAAAAAAAAAAAATACAAAATTGATTTTTATTCAATATTTAATTAGCAAATATTAATTAAAATATTTTGCCTGTAAAAAAAAATTGTAGTGTTTCTATTTTCATTATTTCTTTATTCCTTATAAAAAATTGCACTAGTCACCGAGAAATTTTAGGCGAGCTATTTTGACATTACTCTCACTCACGGCGACAACCATAATACCAAAATATCATCGCCGTGAGTTCAAGTCACATTTATGACGTAATTCTCGGTGAGGTGAGAACCATAATAGGGGTATTAATTATATTGTTTGTTATGATCAATAATTTATTTTCGCATTGATCAATTATTGTTGAAATTGAATTGAATAATACATTCTCAAATTTACCATTATACATTCAATTTTATTTCAAAAATTAATTTTTAAATTTATCAGTTATTATTGAACTTCAATCATATGGCCTATTTTATTTGCCAAATTCAAAATTAGTATTCATTTCGGAATCGCGTCCCTGCTAAAAAATACTATTGGATTTTTGAAAACCAAGTACACAGTGGGTATTCACGAATACCAAAATGGTATTGGATACAAGCAATTTTTTTGCAAATGGTCAAATAAAATAGGCCTATATATTATTTCAACAACAATTGATTGCTCGTACATTATATTATTTAGTTCAATAATTAATTTCAATTTTAACTATTGCGATTAATTTTACTTCAATAATCAATTTCAATTGTAATTATTAGTTGATCTTAAAGTCATTTTGCAAATTGGAAGTAGTATTTAACTTCAAAGTCCGTTTCAACGTTAATTATTATCTAATTGCAAAATCATTTTTCAAATGTTAATTAATATTTGATTCGAGATCATTTGTTAAACTCTAATGATTATTTAAGTAAACTTTTTGTAAAGTTATAAATTACTATTACATATTATGTTGATTGCAAGTCTTAACTTCAAATTTATTAACTAATTTTTAATTCTATTAGCCATTATTACTCGTCAATCGTTAACTTGTAATTTGTAAATTGTTGTTGAATTTGAAGTGTACAATGGTTGTTATGATCAATGATTTATTTTCATATTGATCAATTATTAGTTAAATCAATAATAGAGATGCAAATATACCGTTATACATTATTTTTCTGTTCATTAATTAATTTATCAATCATTGTTAAATCTTCAATTATACATTTTTGGTTGTCATTGAGTTATTAATGAATTTATCAATAATTATTTGATTTCAATATATTCATTTCAAATTTAGCACTTTAATAATTATACATATTTGAATTCAATAATACAATTTCATATATGCAACCATTTACATTCAAATTTATCAAATAATTAGTTCACGTCAACATTATAAGTATTTTTCTAATTGTATTTTCAAACCCATGTTGCAAATTCAATAATTAATTAATTTCTTAATTTTAATTATTATCTAAAATTTTGAGTTATTGTTATCCTTTATATATATATATGTATATAATTTTAATATAGTTCATTATTTTTTCGTTTGTCAATTTAATTATATCAAACCTACTAATCATTATTAAGTTAAAAATTGACTAATCAATATTAAGTTCAAAATTTGTGTCAACATTTAATAATCATTATTAGTCCAACGACTTATTTCAAATTAATCAGTAATTATTTCCTTTCAATTGGACAATATTGACCATCAGTTCAAATTTAGCAATTTTATTATTTTTTAAAAGTCAATACTACAATACTATGTTAGTTAAATAAATAATTTCAAATTTATCAATTCATGTTGATTTTCAAGTATACAAGTTTTTGTCAATAATGTGTTTTTTAAATTTATCAAATAACTATTTAATCTCGGTATTAATTCCAAATTAATCAATTATTATTTTAACTTTAAAGACGGTATTCAAAAGATCTGTCACAAAAATCAAATTGTACACTTACAACTATTTATTATTATTATTATATTTATTTAGCATACAAATATTATAACTTTATGTATATTGAAATAACATATGTAACTTATATTATTTTACATTACATAAAATTATTAATTCTTTAATTATGTAAGTATTATAAGTACGAATATATGTTGAATTAGTTATTTCAAGGTCGCGGGTATGTTTACGCATGAACTATAATGAATGTTTACAGCCCTGTTAAGTTTATACGCCTGAATGTCATTGGCCAATATATACTGGAATCTGGTCTTTTGTAAAGATTTCGTGTAGTTGGTATGTGTTTAGAAGCCGTTTCCCTATAAAATACATCATTCCAGCAATATGCCTAAAATTAAAGTAAATTGAATGATTAATTATTATACGAATATTTAGGCTTTAAGAAATATATATACTTACGTATTTTTTAATTAAATTTGTTTTGACGTTTAGAAATGTCAATAGTAGTTAGATTGTAATACTCATTTTTGCTATTTTCGAACTAGATCGATGCGACATCTTTCGAATCTTCCGCAAACAATAGTATTCGAAAATAGCAAAAAATAAATTTGTATAACTTCATAGTTTTATAGCATCTATGTATTAGTATATAAAGCAAAGAAAATTATTGTATCGCTCTTTTCATTTTTTGTTTTTTGCGACAACATAGAACAAGCTGCTAATTAGAAAATATTAAATAAAAAATAAATCTTTATTGAATAAATTTATATTGTACGTTTTATAACGTTTTGAAAACCTCGTTTTTTATATTAATCAAGTGGTGTTAGTGATTGAAATCATATACATAAGTGTTTTATATGCAAATAAACAGCAGTCGTAGAAATTCAGCCGAATAAATATCAGAAGATACAGTTCATTCTTATTTTTGCAATTACATCGTGGGATAATCAGCAGCCAATTTTTCGGGCCACGGATACACCGTGGAAATCTACCTTTATCATTTTGGAGTGCTCCCCATTTTCTGGTCCTTCGAGCCGGATCTATCTGGCAAATTTTTGGATTTTGTTCGAGTAACATCTATATACGAGACGATTTTGGAAATTTGAAAACACATTTCGAGAAGGAACGAGAACAAGCTAAGTAGCCATATTACGAATTTATCTCTTTCGAATTCTTAATCGTACGCAAATTCAAGGCAATTAATCATTGAATAAAATTCAACATTCGAAAGATAAAAATGGAAAATAGTGCTCTAGTGTTCAGTGTATTAAGTCGATAAATTAAGTGATATTTTGTTTTGGATTAAATAACTTTGTGAAAATTCCTTTAATGAAATTAAAATCCGTAGTGTACGTTCTCCGTTAACGGGAAATCAATAGTGATCTTCGCTTGGGGCATCACGTGGTTTTGCTTCCTAAATAAGACAATAAACAATTCGTTAATCCGATTATTTTTAACTTTATTTTTTGGACAATAAACCAATTAGTTAATACGATTGTTGTAACTACAAATATTGAGTGAAAGATAATCTAAACAACATTAGTGAACACAAATAACAAAATGACCGAGCTACAGGCATTAAAGAAACAAAGGTCAGTCAACAAAGGAAAACTTACTTATATTTTAAATTCGCTTAAGAAATCGAGTGAAATGTCGATAGACGAATGCAGGGCGAAACTTAATCGAGCGGAAAAGCTGATGGAGGAATTTACAGAAATCGAGAACAATATTTTTGAGAAAGATCCAGAACAAGATACAGATATGGAATACGAGGAGAATTATTATAAGGCAATAACAGAACTCAACCAAATCATTCGTCAATTAGGAATCACTAATATTGCAAATGTTAGTTTGGATCAACCATTAAATAATACACAAACAGTGGCAGATGTAAGATTGCCCAAGCTGAACATACCGCCATTTTCTGGCAACTACACTGAGTGGCAATCATTTTATGATTTGTACGTAGCCTCTATTCATGATTCCGTTTCGCTTACAGCGGTTCAAAAATTTCAATATCTGAAGGGGTTACTTCGTGGCGAAGCAGCAAGCTTACTTAGACATTTCAGCATCACCGACAGCAATTATATCGAAGCTCTAAATAAGTTGAGACAACGTTATGATAGAAAACGTCATACGATCAATGCCTTCATTAAGACTTTTTTAGAACAGCCATCAATAAGTACAGCTAATAACATGAATGTCAAACGATTGCTTGATGTTTCTGATGAAACACTTAGAGGTTTAAAAGCCATGGGGGATAAAGGCGAAGAAAGGGATCCCTGGTTAATTTATATATTGGTATCAAAGCTAGATGATGAATCCAAAAGTTTATGGGCTCAATATACAGCAAATAAAGATTTTCCTTCAATCCAAGATCTCTTTGAATTTTTATTACAGAGAAGCGACGCCTTAGATTCGATTCGCAGTTCAACAAAACGCAGCCAAATCCAAAAGCAGCCATCAATTCAGGGTCATGCTGTTGTTAATAATCAGAATGAATGCCCAATATGTAAGGCTTCTGATCATCCCATCTATCAGTGTACGAACTTTAATGAAATGGATATTCAAACGCGCCGAGAGTGGACAAGGTCAAACAAACGGTGTTTCAATTGTTTGGGTGATAGACATGTAGTATTCAAATGTTTATCCAAACGGCGATGTGCGACGTGTAAGAGAAAGCACCACACCCTTCTTCATTCATCGGAAGTTGAAACAGATAGTCAACCTAGCAACGAAGATCAAACAACGGATTCGCGAGAGTCAACAGGCACAATGTCATCGAGTTATGGTCATGCTCCTACTGTTCAATCTATTTTACCAACGGCAATAATAAAAATAATGTGCACATCGGGTAAAATATTGCATTGTCGCGCACTTTTAGATTCAGGCTCCCAAGCCAGTTTTATCACTGAGTCTTGTATTCAACGCATTGGAGTACGTCGAAAAAACGGTAGAGTATCGGTACGAGGCTTAGGGCACGTTGACGCAGGAACTACCAGGGGAATGGCAACCATCAACATTCATCCAGAGGTTGGATCAGACATAGCAGTGAACGCATTTATTCTTAATCGAATCACATCAAAGTTACCAGAATTCAGTGAAAATATTTTGAATTTAGATGAGTTTAAAGGAGTACATTTAGCCGATCCAGACTTCCATAAATCAAACGAGATAGACGTTCTTATCGGCGTTGAACATTTCTTCAATATTTTAATCAGTGGCCAAATTCTAAAAGCTCAAAATACGCTTGTTCTCCAAAATACAATTTTCGGTTGGGTGGTTGCAGGTAATTTCAATAGTAGTGAAACATACAACGAGGCCTTCGCAACTGGACTCACAAGCAGCATATCGTCGGCGAAACTCGCAGAATGCATAAGTCCAAAAAACATATTTTTCAGGAGGCGATGAAAACTATTTCACTCTCCATATTGTCTATATGCAAACACTAATTTACTTTCTAAGTTTTTTCCTTTAACATTACTTTTTTTTGATATTTTAGAAACAGCAATCGATTCACAATTTTTTCTTCTTTCGTTCGATATGAAAAACGCAAAATTGGCAAAAATGGACTTACGCATTCTGCGAGTTTGGCCGACGATATGTGAGTTTAATATCGACGAAACCCTAAGACGATTTTGGGAAATCGAGTCAATCCCTAATGAAGGATTATATTTATCACCTGAAGAAGACTTGTGTGAACAGAGCTTCACAGAAAATCTACGAAGAACTCCGGAGGGCAATTTTCAAGTCAGATTACCATTTAAAGACTCACCAGCCAAGTTAGGAAAATCACTCAATAAAGCAATTCAACGGTTGACTGCGATGGAACGCCGTTTTAGCCGAGATACAAACTTTTACGACCTATACAAGAATTTTATGAACGAATATCTGTCGCTTGGTCACATGCAAGAAATTCCATTAACACAGGTAAAGGATGATGGCTTCTTTCTGCCCCATCACGGAGTCATTAAACAGGGAAGTACAACCACCAAACTTAGGGTGGTTTTCGATGGTTCTGCTAAAAGTAGCACGGGTTTATCTTTAAATGACTGTTTAGCTGTTGGTCCGACTGTGCAATCCTCTTTGTATTCAATCATTCTGCGATTTAGAGAACACCGTTTTATTTTTTCCGCAGATATAGAAAAAATGTATAGGCAGATTGGCATTCATGATGAAGACACGAACTTTCAAAAAATTGTATGGCGCGAGAATCCATCGGATCCTATTAAATATTTTAAGTTACGTACGGTCACCTATGGATTAGCGTCAGCCCCATTCTTGGCAACACGGGCACTATATCAAATCGCTCAAGACACACTAAAACTTGATCCGGTGGCAGCAAGAAATATCGAGCACAACGTTTATATAGATGACATCATGACTGGTGGAAATACATTAGCTGAAGCAAAAGCCTTAAAATCATCGATCACAACAATTTTATCTACATATGGATTCAAATTGCGAAAGTGGATATCGAATTCGAATGACATGTTAGATGATGTGCCACTATGTGACAAGGAGCAGGAGATGAAATCAATAGAAGACAATGCCGATACTACAGTGAAGATCCTTGGATTGCTATACGAACCTGGAGAAGATGTATTTAAATTTCGAGTAAGACTACCAGATAACGCACCAATCACAAAACGAAGAATACTATCCGAAGCGGGCAAAATTTTCGATCCATTGGGTTGGATTGCTCCAGTAAATATTAAAATTAAAATTTTTATTCAACAGCTGTGGCTTCTCAATTTAGACTGGGATGATCCATTGCCAGATAAAGACGCTAACCAATGGATACAAATTCGAACCATGTTACCAGCCTTAGAAGATATCTCAATCCCAAGGTTTGTGCAAACATCAACCAGATTGAAGATTGAGTTACACGGGTTCTGTGACGCCAGTCAAGCAGCTTATGCAGCTGCAATTTACTATCGTGTTACTAACGCCAACGAAATTTATGTAAGCTTAATAACATCAAAAACAAAGGTTGCACCGATAAAGCAGCAAACATTGCCACGCTTGGAGCTGTGTGGGGCGGTCTTGTTAAGTAATTTGATGAATGTAGTGAAGAAGGAAACTAATTTAAGTATCGATCAAATCTTCTTGTGGACGGATTCAACTATCGTGTTGGATTGGCTTACTGCTCATCCTCGTCGTTGGCCTACTTTCGTGGCAAATCGTACGTCACAAATATTATCTTCGTTTAGTCGAGCTCATTGGGGTCACGTGCCTTCGCCAGAGAATCCGGCCGATATCGCTTCAAGGGGCCTTTACCCGCACGATCTGAAATCTAACTCATTATGGTGGAATGGACCTGAGTGGCTGTATAAACCTAAGACATTGTGGCCACAACAACAGCGGCTATACACTATTGATGATGCTCCCGAAACTACAACTCATGCTGCAACCATGTTAGTGGAAGAAACTGATAAATTCGAAAAAATAATGTCTAAATACTCATCATTTCATAAGTTACAAAGAATTTTCGCATACATTTTACGATTTATTCGTCATTCGAGGCAACCAAAGACATCCCGGAGCACTGGAATATTTTTAAGCGGGAAGGAAATGTATGAAGCTCTTTTCCAAATCTGCACACATGATCAAAATAAATATTTTTTGGAAGATATTAAAGAATTACGTAAGAATAAATCAGTCAAACACACCAGTACAATAAAATCGCTCAGCCCATTCATCGACGATTTTGGAGTTCTTCGAGTAGGTGGCCGACTAGAAAAATGCGACGCGCCGTTTTCTACAAAACATCCGATTATCTTATCACCAAAGTCACCCATTACTTCATTGATTCTTCAGGATATGCATAAAGAGCACAAGCATGCGGGTCCATCCTTGTTATTGGCAATTTCTAGACAACAGTACTGGATACCTAGTGCTAAAAATTTAATAAGAAAAATCATACATCGATGTGTTCCTTGTGTACGTCAACGAGCTAAATGTCAAACGCAACTAATGGGAAATTTGCCGAGTTACCGCTTAGAATCCAGTCGACCGTTTTTGAAAATAGGCGTTGATTTTGCCGGTCCAATATTTGTTTACTTGACAAAGGGAAGAGGACAAAGGAAGCACAAAATGTACATCTGCTTATTCATATGCGTCACCACAAAGGCTGTACATATAGAATTGGTCACTGATCTGAGCAGCGATGCCTTTCTTGCTTCGCTTAAACGATTCGTGGCACGTCGAGGATGTTGTCAAGAGATATTTAGTGACAATGGATCCAACTTCATCGGTGCGAACAACCAATTAAATAGAACATTCAAAAATTGCATTGATTCTGGTAATAATATTTCACATTTTCTTTCCAGTCATGCTATCACTTGGCATTTTATTCCTCCACATGCGCCACATTTTGGAGGTATTTGGGAATCGGCAATCAAATCAACCAAATTTCATCTGAAGAGAGTCATTGGAGACTCAACCCTCACTATAGAAGAAATGATGACGTTACTAACAGAAATTGAAAGTATGCTAAATTCACGTCCTTTGTGCGTACTGTCAGCAGAAGACATCGATGCTCTAACTCCTTCCCATTTTTTAATCGGGCAACCTGCAACAAAACTGCCAGAATACGATTTCACTAGTGTGAAACAGTCACATTTGTCACGATGGCAAATAATTCAATCAAAGAGCCAACATTTTTGGAAGCGGTGGCAACTGGAATACATTACCTCATTACAACAAAGGCCGAAATGGGTAAAAGCAACACAATCCCTACAATTGAAGGACATCGTTATTATCAAAGAAGACAACCTACCAGTGAACAAATGGCTTCTTGGAAAAATAATATCTCTACATCCAGGTTCGGACGGTCTGACTAGAGTTGTCACACTCAAAACGAAAACAGGTGAATTAAAGCGACCCATTACTAAAATTGTTAAACTCCCAGTTAAACCGGATGGTTAAAGCGCGCCGGAATGTTTAGAAGCCGTTTCCCTATAAAATACATCATTCCAGCAATATGCCTAAAATTAAAGTAAATTGAATGATTAATTATTATACGAATATTTAGGCTTTAAGAAATATATATACTTACGTATTTTTTAATTAAATTTGTTTTGACGTTTAGAAATGTCAATAGTAGTTAGATTGTAATACTCATTTTTGCTATTTTCGAACTAGATCGATGCGACATCTTTCGAATCTTCCGCAAACAATAGTATTCGAAAATAGCAAAAAATAAATTTGTATAACTTCATAGTTTTATAGCATCTATGTATTAGTATATAAAGCAAAGAAAATTATTGTATCGCTCTCTTCATTTTTTGTTTTTTGCGACAACATAGAACAAGCTGCTAATTAGAAAATATTAAATAAAAAATAAATCTTTATTGAATAAATTTATATTGTACGTTTTATAACGTTTTGAAAACCTCGTTTTTTATATTAATCAAGTGGTGTTAGTGATTGAAATCATATACATAAGTGTTTTATATGCAAATAAACAGCAGTCGTAGAAATTCAGCCGAATAAATATCAGAAGATACAGTTCATTCTTATTTTTGCAATTACATCGTGGGATAATCAGCAGCCAATTTTTCGGGCCACGGATACACCGTGGAAATCTACCTTTATCATTTTGGAGTGCTCCCCAGTATGACTGAAAAGCTTATTTCAATCGGTTGTCATTTTTTATATTTTTGTTAAACATTCATCTTTTGGAGTTGGTTATTGCCTCTTCAGCTGTAAACAGTAAAACATCAAAAATTATAAAATTAAAAATAAAATAATTTGAGTATTCGAGTTACAATAAAATTATATTCTTATAAAGATTTTTTGATTGTATATTAAACTGGAGTTAAATAAATACAGCTGTTTTGAAATCTAAAGTGATTAAAAAATAAATTTATCATCGAATATTTGACGTTTTTATTATTGAAATTGGAATGGTGTATTTGTTACTTCGGCAAAATTAATTTACAGTGAAATCACCTCCATTTTATTTTACGTGGCGAAACTTCAAGTGATAACATTCGCCACTATCTGATTATATTTCTTTTTTCCATGAACATTTTAAAGGGAGATTTAAATTTTTATTTGAGCAATATTGAAAAGTTAAATATTCTCCCTTTAAAATTCTCATGTAAAAAAGAATTATGATCCAGATAGCATTGATTTTGAATTATGAAACAAATTGCAATTTCATAAAAGAAGAAAGAGAGGAAATATTATTTAACTGACGAATTGCTGTTTTGTCCTGAAATCGGGCATTAGTAGTTCATAAATTCATCTTAAATTTTTGTTCATTTCAACTATCTATCTATATTCTATATATGTACATATATAAAGAAGAAAAGTACATATCGACGGCGAGAAATGCAGAATGTGTAAGTCCAAAACCAATTTTGTTCAGGAGACAAAGAAAACTATTTCACTCTCCTTATTGTCTACATGCAAATTCTAATTTTCATTCCAAATTTCTCCCTCTTAACATAACTTTTAAAATAATTTATAAATGGTGATCGATGCACAATGTTCCCCTCTTTCGTTTAATATGGAAAACGAAAAATTGGGAAAAATGGACTTACACATTCTGCATTTCTCGCCGACGATATGTGTGTATGTATGTTCCACAAATGCTCTTGGTCTACTCAAGCGATTGTTTCCAAATTTTGCACGGACGCTTTTTAGCAGTCGAGAAAAAACCTAGGGGGTTAGTTTTCAAAAATTGTTACCCCTTCGTCATGCTCCCCCTTTGAGGCACAATTTACAAGAGGGATTTTTAAAACTTCACCGATTTAGCTGATTTTTGGATATTTAGTGCAAAATTAAAAATAAATCGACAAGTGTATCATGTTGATGGTAATGTTGATGATGGGGTTGATGATGAAGGTGATTTCGATTGTGATGGTGATTGTATTTGTGATGGTGATGATTATGGTGATGGAAAAATGGTATGCTGGTAGGATCGTATGATGATATGAAGGTATGATATCAACATGATACAACGGTGTGCTGGTATAATGGGATGATGGTACGATGGTTTGATGATAAAAAAGTATAATGATACAAAGGTATGATAGTGAGATTGTTTGATTGTATGATGGTTTGATCTATCTTCTTCTACATATATATACATATATACGTATGGGGCTATAACGTACATTCCGACCTTGACTGAAAAAAACCAAAAAATGCATCCACGAACCCTAATATAACAACAGAATTGACACGAAAATAAATAACACACTGCCCAAATCGTTCAAAACGTTAAAAGACAAAATCCTCAAAGAAAAAAGATCAGTGTAATTTATAAAATCGATTGTGGCTGCGGAAAGTGTCATACTGGTTAAACATCAAAAACACTAATAATTCGTGCGAATCAACATAAGAATGATTTAAAATTCGCAACAAAATATAAATAACACATCACCGCTCAGCTCTATGCAAACATTCATTAGAATGCAACAAACAGTTTAATTTTGAAGAAACGTCAAATTGGCCTTTGAAACAAAAAAAAAGAAAACGGACGTCTATGAGATGTGCCTTGAGATGTTAATCTTGCATTACAAAATCTTGTCCCGTACATTTATAGAATCGCGCGCGCGATTGTACAGGAAATTGTTATGCAAGATATCAAATCGTATTGACAAAATTCTACTGTATAATGATAATTATACAGTAGAATTTTGCTTGAGATATCAAAAATCAAATGTCCAGGATTAAATATTCTTAACCAGAATATTATGTTGAGATATTCTGGAAAATGGAGATTTCTTTTTAAATTCTGGAAAATGAAGATTAAATCTTCCTTATCTAGAATATTTTGTTGGAATATTTTGAAAAATTGAGATTTCCATTCTAATTCTAATATTAGCCGTATTTCTTGACGCATAGTTATTCGGATCGCTATCTGCACAATTTTTTATATTTTATTTTTTTTAATTATATTAAACATTTATGAATACGCAATAAATATTATGTTAGATACTAAAGACAGGTACAGATACTAAAACTGCAAAATTTTTTAAATGCAAGATATTGTATTTGCAAGATTTTGTACTTGCAAGATTTTGTAATGCCAGATTTCGGGGCGCTCCCTTCAAGATAACTAGTTAAGTTTAATACGTCAAGTTACACCATAAAAGTTTTTATAAACTATGATTGTCCAACTTATACAATAACAAAGTCCACTATTCATTTTTTACTTGAGTTAAAATTATTATCTTATTATATAAAAATCACGTGGCACGATGTTCGTACAAGCTAATCTCCGAAAACGCCCAACCTATTTCAATGAAATGTTGTGAATATAGTATATGGTTCGCTGTTGTCGAGATCTAAAAATATTCTGTAAATTTTTTCAACAAAACAATTTTTTTTAATTTTTTTGAGATTTCTTATTTAAAAATACACACAACCACAAAGTTTAACTTTCTTACTGCCCTCCCCCCCCGCCCCTCCCCCCCCCTCCCCCAAAACATATTTTTTTAATGCGATTTTACAAAATAGGAAAAAACGAGTCGTTAGTCATTTTTGGGTTGGTTGTTTATGTTTCAGTAGATGAAGGTGTGGACAAATATTTAGCAACTTGTGAGTTTAGCTTTATTTCCGTACTTCTTGCCTCATACTTAATGTATGAAGTTAGAATTGTATTTTGTAGTTTGGTTGTAGCTACCTGAAGAGTAGACCGAACTTTTCAATACGAAACCAAACTACCACATCGAGAACACAAAGAGGGTTCTCATTTTTTGTTATTCAGGGTCGATACATTTTGTATGACTCTTGGGTTAAAGTACGAAGGAGGAGGGGGGGGGGGGGGGGATTTTCATATTTCTACTTTCTACTTTTTTGGTAGGTATATATTAGAAATGATTGGCCTCTTTATTTTTTCTGATTAACAAGTCGAAAAATGTTGTTAATGCCATTATTGTTAATATATTTTGTCTATAAAATGCCGAAAGTATCTTATTGATTTTAATACAGGCAAACTTCTCTTTCTAAAATTGCAGATAAATAGGAAGCTAAACATACGTATATGATTCAAATTTGTCATTTTCAAATTACAGCCCAACCCTAATGAACCGTCACATATGTAAAAAGCTAAGCGGCTTCTCTGAATTCTATTACTTCGTGTCAACAAATAATTTCATAAAAAAGTACGATGTTGTTTTCTACGGTTTTAGTAATGGTGGTCCCCAGCCATGCGTCCTAATTTTATTAAGAATCCTTAAAAAAAATACATAAATTATTGTGTTCACAGTAACAGTTATAGTTTCCAATCAATTGAAATTAAAATAATACAATTCAACAACATTGTGCGACCAATAAAAGCAGCAATAAAAAAATTGTAATGCAATGAACGAGTATATGCAAATATATTTTATTACGCTTTTCATCAACAACTTTATGAAAAACAGTTGAAATTAGAACATATTTAGTTTCAATGTAATACAATAATATCAAATGTTGACAGCAGTCATAAACATTATTAACATTTATAAGTAAAATATTTAGTCGATTATTACGAACATTATATAGCAATATATTTTTATTGCACATCCATACTTCGTACATTGTTATGTATACTACAGAAAGCTCTTTTTTATGTTAAGCAGGGAGTTTATTATTATGTTTTTCTATCAAGTAAATTTTCATGGGGAAGAAGCAACAAAATCGCTTGATTTGTAACGAATTGAAGTATACTTGCAACAGAATTTACTCTAAATGTATCTAATAAATTAGTAGTAGAAACACAAAATAGTACCAGAATTGTTTTGTAGTTTTACACTACTTATATAATATGAATGTTGATAAATTATAAATAAATCTCTCTTCTCTATCCAAGCTTTTATATACTATTAACCGCAGCTTCACTTAAGATTAACTATATCTATCCTATTTATTTATGTACTCGTAACAACAATACACAAACAATTTTTTTATTTATAAATTTGAACATATGTACATACTTACAACTTAACTTACAATATACTTATAAATTTTTTTTTTTCTTTTTTTATAAAACCACTACACAATATTCTGTGATAAACAAACGAAATGCAGCATCCATGAACTAGCTCCGTATCGTATCTAACGCTGTATCATTAATTAATTAATTAAGTTATGCTACTTTTCCACATTGTAGCAAGCATTACAATATTTTCATTTTAGTGTTTGGTTCGTTGGGTTTCATTTTATATTTTGGATGAAAGATTTTCTGCGGTTTTTTTACATTTTCCGAAATGAAGACAGTAGTGAATAAATTTGTTTTTTAGTTATTTATTTTGTAATCTTGTTCTATCGTCAGGTTTCTTTATTATTGTTAATAAGTGTTTTTGCTGCCAATGAAATGTACATTAAAATTGTAAATGTCCCTTTAAATATAGGTAATTATCATGATAACGGTATCATTTATAAATAAAAATTTAAATGGAACCAAATCTAAAATTTGCATTGGTTATTTTGTTTTTGTATAAATTTTAATTAATTTTTTATTTTTGATTTTTTTGGGGCTTAACGCTGGAACGTGATTAGAAATTTTTATTTAAAATAAAATTAACATAAAAATTGAACAATTTTTTGTCCTTTTGAGTTGTTTTCACGTCTGCGGCATATTCATAACACCATCATCGTATAACAACAACAGTACCTAACTTTGTATAATGAATAACAATTACTATAAAAATTCTTCATGAAATAAATTTATGCCAGGCTGTTTAGTTAACTGCATAAAAAACATAAAATTTCAAACTAAATTATGTAAAATTGTTGGTATTAATCTAAGGGCTGGAAAGTACCATTAATCAAAGCAAAACCTGAATATTTTTATTCTTGGGAAAAGATTTAATTGATTTATGATTTAGGTGCTAATCTTGGAACGCACATGGTTAAATTTTTTGTTATTTAACCAGTTTGGGTGTTTGCTTTGATCGTTTCATCGGGGAGTAAGGTGGTATAAGTAAATTTATTATAGGAATAAAGCGAGTTAAAAGGAAATGCCTCTACAATTTTATGGTAAATTAAATTAAGTTGACGTTTCGGTGTACATAAAAATTAATTTTAATTTATTAACATTTATTCGAGTTTCGGAAAAAGTTTTACAGTGATTTCTATTTAATAAACTTCAAGGTTGCTGATTGAAAAGTGAAATAATTTGAAATTAATATTAAAATACAAACAACAAGGTTAATAAAAATATAAATAATAATACATAGTTAATCAAGATACCTATACAGAAAATAAAGGTATAATATAGCGCATGCTGTTGCTATCTTTTTTTCGCAATTTGACGTCACGTGTAGACAAAAATGCTGATATTTACATATATGGAGTTCCGTGATATTTTTATTAATTTTTTAAATAAATGGAAAATAAATGATTTTTTGAAGTGAAACTTCTTTAGTACCGTGGTGATTTTTAAAATCGATGAAACAAAACAAAAATTTCAAGCAAAAAATGAAAAAGCGATATGAAACGAAAAAAGCGACATTTCTTTTATTTTTGAAGTGAAATTTTTTTAGGCAGGGTATGATTCGAAAAAACAAAAGAGTCGAATTAATGCCTCCTAGATTTATAGTATACTGAGGTATTGATTGCAATTTACAAGTATATTATATTAAACAAGTATACAAATTGTGTTTGTAAATAATTTGCTTGTACGCAAATATCTCAAACTTAATGTTTTTGTACTATTTACATGTAGGCGTTTATTATGTTAAATAACTTATTGTAAATTTACAATAAATAGAGAAGTGAAGTTTATAAAACATAAATTTGTATAGATATTTAAAGGATCATACAATGAGATTTGGCAAATTATTTGGCAAAAATGAAACAATTGGTTTATGCTAGCTACAAAATGAGACATGGAAATTATACTCAGCAATAGTTCCAAATGACATGAGAAAACTGCCCCTATGCATCAATCGCTGGTTGCATTACTTTAGGTAAATTATTTAGTATTCTGAATTTCTCTTGAAGAAAATGTTTGTCTTAAGCAAATGTTCTCAAGCTAAAATGTTGCTTTAATATAAGTATTAGTAAATAATATTGCTTTTATTCCGTTTATCGTCTTTTTAGGTAGATTTTGTATCGAGTTGTAATAAAACAGGATTATGGATTAACAGAGATTGAGAAAAATAACTAGATAATGTAGAATGTGCAATTATCCCTTTCAGCACCGACCTAAGGCTTTTTTTTTACTGGTTAAAACCCGATTGTAACAATTGTGTGGATAAAAATAACTTTTCTTAAAAATCCACAAAAAAAAAATACTGTGTTCATCAAGAACCAATTGACACAATTATGTGGGTAAAATTTAATTGTCTGATAGAACCAATGAATTTTAAATTTAAATCGGCGTTAAAATCCATGTAGCACAATTGTGTAAGTAAAATACTAACTAAATCAAGCGTGAAATTAGTTGCATTTGTAATTATTTCATCTTTCTTAATGGTAATGTCATCTAAACTTGACTATTCAAACTTATTATTTCAATTGTCAAATATAAAAAAAAATTAGCGGGAAAATTATTGTTACGTCAAAATGTGAACAATGTCATCGCAAGGTAATCGCGGAAAAAGTAAGTATTTATTTTTATTATATCTAAATAAGTATTTTATAATAAGAAGCGACACTAGTGTTATTTAAATATTAAAATTTCAATTTAACAACTAAAAATCACCAATAAATATTTCGAAATAATATAAAAATTGTGTAAGTTGGGTTCATAGTTAGCAAAAAATTATTACCGTGAAAAATTAAGAACAAAATTCATATTGTACCAACTATTATTAATTTACACAATTTTACTTTATTTTTAATATTAAATTACTTAGTATATTCATTTCTAATTATTCATGGTATATCAATTATTTTAGTTGTGTTCGAAAATGGCCAATGGTTAATCAACCAAGAGGAAATACAAAGGCTTCTTGAAAACTCGGATGATTCTGACGACGAAAATTATGAGCTACCAATACACCGAAGTCATGAGTAACCCTCATCTGATTCTGATGAATGTAGCGACGCGGCGGCCACAAATGAAATTCCATTGGAAACATCAGTCAAACCGTGCATTCCAGCTTGGACTGGAGCATATTTACCAAGGAAGATTTTACCAATTCAACATACATGTGCACCTAAAATTGAAATTCAAACGTCAATAGAATATTTTTACAAATATTTTAAAGATGCGCATTTTAAAGACACGCCATGTACACTAATATGTACTATTTGAAAACAACCGGTAAAGAATTAAAAACCAGTGAATGCGAGATTAGGAAGCTGTACGGGGTTTTTATGTATATGGGATGCATTCCTTATCCTAGAATACATTTATTTCGGAGCCAAAATATCGGGTTTGCTAAAATTTCTAACTGCATGTCTAGACAAAGATTTCAGGCTCTACAGGCATCTATTCATTTTGTCGATACATTAAATACACAGGATACCGAAACAAATCTGTTTTGGAAAGCACAACCGATAATTGACTCAGTCCGACAAAGATGTCATGAAATCGAACGTATAGTTAAACATTTCTCCATTGACGAGCAAATGATTCCATTCACTGGTCGGATGCCCGCTCGACAGTTTGTTAAAGGAAAACCTCGTCCAGTTGGCCTCAACAATTTTGTAGCAACTACGTCGTCGGGCCTAGTCATGGACTTCGAGCTCTATCAGGGCGTAAAGACAAATTTAAAATTTCGGGAGCTCGGCTTATTGCCAAGCGTTGTTCTTCGATTAACCGAAACTTTGCCCGTTGGAAGTTTTCTTTATTTCGACAGATATTTTTCGACGGTTGGATTATTTAAGCAGTTAGAAAAAATGAACTTCCATGCTACAGCAACAATAATGTTAAATCGGCTTAAACAAGTAAATTTTAAAAATGATCGACAGTTGAAACGGAGTGAATCGCAATAATTTGTGCTGGCCGAGCAAGACGTAAACGTATCGGCCGTCAAATGGAAGGATACAAAGTGCGTAACAACAATTTCAACTATTAGTGGAATCAATCCTGCTTGCTCTGCAGATAGGTGGTGCAAACAGAGCAAAACGATTTTGAAAATTGATTGTCCCAATATAATTGAGGATTACAATAGTCACATGGGTGGAGTCGACATTTGCGATCAGCAATTGGAGTACTACAGGACCTTTATTAAAACCAGGAAATGGCCCATTAAAATCGCCCATCATTTTATTGACCTGGCTGTTGTAAACGCGTGGATGGAGTACAAATGCGATTGTAAATCCTTAGGTATACCAAACGCAAAAAGGTTTGATTTGCTGGGATTTAAAATGGATGTGGCAGATTCTTTAATATGTGAGAATCCAATTCAAAGTGAAAGAACCGATTCTACCGATACGGATGAGGAACTTAATCCGGTAGGACCAGTGCGAAAAAAAATGAAAATGGAAGCTCTGCCATCTTTGGGGAGACGATACTCACCATCAGGTCATTGGCCAGTGTGGGATGACATACCGACACCGAAGATGTGTCGCCTTAAATCTTGCAAATGTCGTACTAGATGTAGGTGCGAGAAATGCAACATATACTTATGTTCGTCAAAGACGAACAACTGTTTCAAAATATTTCATACAATGAAAGACTGAAGATCTTAAGTAAATAGTTTTATTTAATTTTAAGTTAATATTTTTTTTCTCCAAATATGAATTGTGATATCAAGAATGAATTGTGATATTAATAAAGTTTAATTTTTTATAATTCTGTACTGTTTGATTAATTTAAAAAAAATCCACAGCACTGTGAATCCAATCCCCACAATTGTGTTGGTGCCAGAACGGCCAAACCGGATGTATTTTTGAAATTAAATTTAGAAATTCTGAATGTTCCATTAACAACTAACCTGATTTTAATAAAATTCAGGAGTTTATTCTAGTTTGAATTCAGCCAGTTCTTAGAGACACTTGAAAGTTACCTACACAAATATAGCATTTGGTGAACAACTCATACATTATATTTTTCATTTTTGGATAATATGACACGACCAATTTTCATACACAATTTTGTTAATTAGTTCTAATTTAATCAAAAATGCGGATTTTTAATGGTTTTATATGATGGTTAGAATTTACCTACACAATTGTATCAGATCGTGCTGAAAGGCTAATTTGGATGTGTCTACTCTGATTTTGTATAATACTCCTATAACACTATAAGGATCAAATGACTATCTTCAATTCTTGCTGCGGAAAAGCTACACATTTTACTGTATATGCCAGCTGGACCATTGAACAATAAATTATAGTAATTACAAATTTACAGCTTAGAAAGTTTTCACTTCTGTCGCGCGTAGAGGCTACACACATTGTTTTTTTTTTATTCTTGCCATTAATTGATTTTCGACTTTATGTTAAAATTAAAAATTTCAATTTGTATTTTAGTTATATACTGCAATACTTTTGGAATTAAATCGCGAAAAGAGGCATGTTTTAATATTCGTGCCTAGAGCAGACTGTTTGAGCACATTGCATAACAAGTTTCGAAATTTATACTATAATTTTATTGTTAAATGCAGAGGTTTAGATTTAGGAGCCCAATACACGAAAAATGCAAAAAATGCTTGAAGAAAGTGTACCTTTTCTAGAGAATTACTGATCCTATCAGCGCAAACCATGTATTAAAATATTCTTTGAGGTTTTATCTAGTTAATCACGGTGGCTTTTCCGACTTTTCCGCTTAGTTTTCCTGCTATTTTATTTTATTTATAATAAGTTTTGGCCAAATTAGGCAACGAAAATGTACCTATTCTCAAACACCAGCCAAAGAAACTAAGATTTTTTTATATCAAAATGCGCTGGAGATAAAACTGAATTTATTCACGGTGGCTTTTTTCAAAGTTTTAATTACACTACCCTGCAAAATTTTAAAAATTTGGTGCCACTTGACAATGGATAGTTTTTTCCGACGTAATTTTTTACGCTGAATCGAATCTGGGCTCAGAATTGCTCTATCACGTCAGGTTTATGAGATATTCTAACCTAAAAGTGCAAAAAACAATGTTTTTTGACATATTTGAGGTTATCTAGCACCACGATTTTTTTTTTCTTCAAAAGTTCATGTATGGGATCTTATAGTACAAGTCTTCTTCTTTCAATTGCCTTTGAATTTGCTCAAATATGTTTTTTTTTCGCCGAGATATTGCATTTTCAAAATTGCATGTTCGCGAATTTGTATACTGTATAATATACTACCTTTTATACCTACGGTATATATGCACTTTTAGGTTAGAATATCTCATAAACCTGACGTGATAGAGCAATTCTGAGCCCAGATTCGGATTCAGCGTAAAAATTTACTTCGGAAACAACTATTCATTGTCAAGTGGCACCAAACTTTTTAAAATTTTGCAGGGTAGTGTTTTTATACAGAATAATTTACGAATATGCAAATTTGAAAATGCGATATCTCGGCGAAAAAAAATGATATTTGAGCAAATTCCACGGCATTTGAAAGAGGAAGACATGTACAATATGATCCCATACATGGTTTTTTTAAGAAAGTAAAAACTGCATTGCTACATAACCTCAAATATGTCAAAAAACAGTGTTTTTTGCACTTTTAGGTTAGAGTATCTCAAAAACCTGACGTGCTATTTTGTAATGCAAGATTATATATTGCGAGATTTTGTGAAAAAGACTTTGTAAAATAGATTTTATAATGAGAGATAATGTGGCCAACCCCTACAAATGTGGTTTGGCCGTTGGTCCGTTAGAGTAGGAGTTTCAGCTAAATAAATACACCACCATTTGGAAGGAGGTTCAAACTTGCCAGTGAATATATGTACCTTAGTGGATGTATACGGCCTAGTTCGGCCAGCATGTTTGGTTGAATTAAAAAACTGTAATTGTTACATGTATATATCGAGAAAATATATTACAGAAATGTCGAAAAGTAAATTAAATTTGAAATTAAAATTTTCTTGGTAAAGCCGGTCTAGTTATTATATTTTTCGATTTTCGAATTGCGATTTGCTAAATTCATTCTAGATTATTATAAGTAAAATTAGCAATGCAAATTTCTAATACCCTAAATTAAACTAAGTGAAATTATGTTATGTTCTTTATTTCATACATTCATAGTGTATTATACTGAAACAGTTTGCAACACCGTTTTTAATAAATTTTGTGCATTTAACCTAATTACCGATCTCTAAGAATTATGTTGCAAACTATTTTACTGTATACGCAAGATTCTATATTCTTAATACATTCTTAATAAAATTCTAAGAAATCACATTTATTTTTTGTAATTTAAATAAAAAAACTCATCTATAGTAACATTGGGCGCCAACGTTATAGGCAAGCCAATTTAGTTTATACGGTTCGCGAAAACAATCCGACCAGAGCTTGTGAATTTTACTCCGATCTCTTATTGAAAAATCAGTCAATTTGATTAATTTCAGTAAGCCTTCGTAGTTTGTACCATTCACAAAACAAAATGTAACAAGTGTTCAACGTTTTTTATAGGCACGCTTTTCAAAGGATGCATTTAAAACGTAATTAGGTACATTGTCGAAAGCGAATTGGTCTTCTGCATTTTACGTGCACGCGTCCGTTGCAATTCAAATGGATACATTTTGATAAATACAGGTTTAGAAATTAAAAAAATATTAAACGTTTTAAATTTAAAATTGATCAAATCATACATGCAGTAGTGTACCTTATACCCTAATGTACCATATACCGTTGGGATCGCGGTATTTGCCTGCAAGACAAAATCTAGTTTTGCCGTTCAATCTTGTTTTTTGAATTCTTACCATATTTTGCTTTTTAGTAGGTAACATTAATAGATTCTATATAATCCGCTCCTACGTTCCTACGTGCAGCACGCAATGCGACATGTTTGCTGATCCCGAGCTCCTACGTCCCCCGAAGTTCAAATCTAAAGCCCCTCATAGGGCTAAACGGGGGGGGGGGGGGCTCACTCAAAAATACGAGGCTCCACTCAAAAATACTTGATCAAACGAGGCATTTATTTTTCTAACGTTTAATTTAACATTTCGAGTAAAATATATTTTTGTGAAGTGACATATATGTACCATATACACGAATCGCTTTTAAAATCGAAATGTCAGACACCGAAAAAAATAACGTGAAGATCGTTCAACAAACAAAACCAGGGACATCAACAAAAGAAGTCGCAACCCATGCAAAAATCAACTTCCAATCATTCTGGCCACAGCAACCAAGCAATTGGTCTCGCTTAACCTAAATTCAATTTGAAATACGAGGCATCACATCACGTTAGAAAAATACAAAATATTCATACGTACTAGAACGATTGGCACCATCGGACGAGCGGCGTTTAGAAGCCTTATTGTCCAGCCAAGCTCTCTCGGCGACCTACGCCCCTTGGGGGCACTTCGTCACTTACCCGACCTCGCAGGCCAAAACACAATGAGCGACACAATCATATCCATATGGATTCGAAAATTACCTGAGGTTATCAAAATTGCGATGACTGCACAACAATAGAAGAACTGGCTAAAATAGCAGACCGCATGTACGAGGTGACGAATATGTACACATTACAAAACATACAAGCAATCAATCGTAACACAAATCACAACTTCACGAATAGACAGAGTTGTTCCCCCGCTCCTCGCTCTAACTCATTTGGAAATGGCCTCGCGCACAACGAGGCTCGACTATCAAGCTTGTTTCGAAGCGGCCGGAGTAGATCAAGGAGACACTCCGCAACACGATCACAATCTCATGATAACAACACTCAGAGTGTAAACAACCGAACGGGCAAGTGTAGGTATCATGCTAAACATGATGCAGCGGCACGCAAATGCATTCCATCGTGCATTTTTAATAACGCGCAGCACTCCATCAACAAGATGGCCGTTTATACCACACCAAAAAACTTGTAAACCAGCGAGTAATGGCGACATCGTCAGACACATTTAAAAATTCAACCCGTCTATTCGTGTTAGACAATAATAACCAATTCCTATTTCTAATTGACACTGGCGCTGACCTTTCGGTTATTGCAGCGAATTATTTCAGGCAAGTTTATACTTTTACAAACAGAAATCTAGTTCTCCCAGCCGCTAATGGCACCATAATTCCCACCCACGGCACACAATTGCTTCTAGTGGATCTCGGACTCAAACGAGCATTCATGCATGCTTTCATCTTAGCTGCTGTGAATCGTACGATCATTGGCACCGATTTCTTGTGCAAATTTGGCTTACTTGTTGACCTAAAAAACAAACGGCTGATTGATTCAGCAACTCAGCTGTCAATCAATGCCCCTTCGGTTCTTGTCGACACACCGACACCGACACATTTCGCAGTCAACAACGATTATGGCACTCTGCTTAAACAATTTCCCTCCCTCACAGCAGAACCTAACTACAACGTGCCAATCCATAGTACAACATGATTCACCATATTGTCACAGCAGGCCATCTGCCTGTGTTAGGCGGGTATTACATTATCACATTTATATAATTATATAAATATAATTATATTTTTTTATAAAGGAAATACTGTTATATTTAGCTTCTTGAAGCTAAATATAACAGTATTTCCTTTGTAAAAAAATATAATTATATTTATATAACTATATAAATGTGATAATGTAATATCCGCCTTAATACCACGCAGACTAGATCCAGTTCATGCACTTGCATGGATGCAATTTTTTTTTCAAAAATCGATCTTATCAGAGCTTGCCATCTAAGTCCCGTTGCACCTGAAGACGTTCATAAAACGGTAATCACTACTTCATTTGGCCTCTTCAAATTCACCCGAAAGCCATTTGAACTACGCAATGCCGCACAAACGTTTCAGCATTTCATGAACGAAGTCGTACGCGATTTAGACTTCGCCAGGAGCAACACAAACTTCACCTGGAACAACTCTTTCACAGGTTAACGCAGTCTGATGTTCATATCAAGAGTTCAAAATGCGTCTTTGGCGCATCCACTCTTGATTTCCTCAGACACAAATCACCGCTAATGGAATTCTACCGTTCGAAGAACGAATTAATGCCATTAGGGAATTCCCAGCTCCAGCATCAATCAAAAGCATACAGCGATTCGTCGGTTATGGTAAACTACCAACATCGATTCATACCAAAGCTCGCTGAAACATTCGCACCGATTCATTCTCACTTGACAGCTTTACTCAAAAAGCCCCAAGACAGCCAATAACTCTGCTTAAAGCTGTAAAGCTGAATTGGCCCAGATAACACTTCTGGTACACCGGCTGGGTGACTCAAAATTCAGTTTACTCACTGACGCATCAAACACTGCTGTCGGTGCAGTACTGCAACAATACAACATCGAGTGTTGGAAGGTACTGGGATTCTTTTCCAAGAAACTCTCGGATGCCGAAAAGAAATATTCCGCATTCGATCAGGAATTACTCGCAATATATCTAGCAGTCAAACACTTTAAGTATTTTGTTGAGGGTCGAAACTTGACCATTTATACCGACCACAAGCCTCTGACACGAACAATTCAGTCAAAAACCGAACGCAATCCAAGGCAATCTCGCCACTTGGATTATATAAGTCAATTTACAACGGACATCCAGCATGTCCACGGACATAACAATGTTGTCGCGGATACACTATCCCTGACCTACTACCGACAACGAAACGGCCGCAGTCGATATACACATCGACTTAAATCAAATAGCAAACACGCAAAAAGTCGACCTAGAACTTCAGAATTTATTTTCTGGTTCCGAATGTCACTCTAGTTTATCAATGCAACTAAAACTTTTTAAATTACCTGGCTTCGAAATTATTTGTGAAACCTCTACTGGGAACAATCGCCCATACATTGCAGCACACTATATTCAACATTTCGAATCCCACAATCCATGCAACTCGTAAGTTGATTTCTGCTTGCTACTTTTGGACTAACATAAACAAAGACGTAGGCAATTGGGCACAGTCTTGTTTATCCTGCCAACGTGCCAATGTCCAACGGCACACTAAATCACCTCATGGACAATTTGACATTCCACCTGGTCGAATCGAGCATATCAATATAGAGATTATAGGTCCACTTCTTCCGTCTAATGAATATTCATATCTACTCACCTTTATCGGTCGTTTCATTCGTTGGTCCGAAGCATACTGCATGACAAACATGTCAGCTGCAACCATAGCCACCACTATTATCAACAATTACTTATCACGTTTCGGCGTGCCCCTTCACATCACAACTGTTCAAGAAACGCAATTCGAGTCAAAGCTTTTCATAGAGTTAACGAAATTCCTCGGATCTCATCGGATAAATACAACGGCTTATCAACCGCAAGCCAATGGTATGGTTGAACGCTTCCATCGGCAACTTAAAGCCGCATTAATGGCCAGAAGCAACACAATTAATTGGAGCTCGGAAATACCAATCATATTTCTTGGAATCCGAGCAACAGTGAAAGAAGATCTCAAGTGCTCACCAGCTGAAATGGTTTACGGTCAAACGAGGAAAATCGGTGAGAACATCAATATCCCAAAATGCTATTTTTGTAGACAAGAAAGATAGCATAAATATTTCGTTGAGAGTAGTATGGCGAAGCAAAGTAATGGCTGATATTGTAGAACTCGTCGTCTCAGGACTAGAGTACGCTAACCACCAAACTGCTATTTTTCGGGTTTTGATGGTTTCTGAGGTTTTAAACCATCCTATTTCGTTTGCGCGTATTTAAGTTTTAATCAGACCACCCATTCCTTAAGGGAACTGATTTTGTTTTTTCCGCTATCCACCATATCGTAATGACTCGCAAACTTTAATTTACTTTTACTTAGCGGGTTTTGTGTAATCACGACACCGGGAATTTAATGAAAATTCCTGATGTTGTGCATGCAGTTATATTAGATCGAGTACTCTGGCTCGGTCACTTTCTGTGAGCCACCGATGTGGCCAAATTATTGAGACGTTGCGAGCCAGCAATGGTCTGTAAAACCGATTTTTATTATTTTTATAAAATAACCGTTTACAAATAAAATCTGTACTATATCTTAAACGATATACTCCTGATTTTTATAATCTAATAAAAGACGCACGGTTGGCTGTAATCGAAAAATCCATTTACAAAAACAAAAACCAAGAAAATCGAAAAAAATCCTGTAAAAAACAAGAAAACCATAAAACTCGAAGATGGAAAACCATATCACCAACATAAATTCACATGTACATATAACAATGGGATAAATTTTGATTGAGGTCATGTTTATTAAAAATGAATTATTGTCATTCCCGCGGCAAATATAAATTCTATCTCTTGGACATACCATACATAATACCAATGAATGTATGTATGTATAATAAAAGCCAGGTAGGGAAATAAAAATTGTATATGGTTTGTAAAGTTTATTTATTTATAAGGGTAGAAAACTATTTTATGTCCCACATTAAATGATAGCACATATTCACATACACAGAACATCTAATGATGGGAAAATTATAAGACCCGAGCAGATCCACACAAAAGTGTTGAAAAAAAGAACGATATTTTTGGTCTGATTTATGACTGATAAAATAACGAAGATTGTAAACACTGAAAATTGCCATAATATACGAAATAAATGCGGTTACGTCATATCAATGTTACATGTTTTTGTTTTCGTCTGTTGGTTATGTGTTATGGTACATAAATGTTGTTATACTCGCCTCCTTCCTTTACCATCACATTTTTCTTGCTTATTTTTTTTTTTTTTTTAATAATAGTTCATTTATGGAAAGGTCATAAACTAACAATAGCTGGAAATAAATTTTAATGTTAATTTATATAGCATAAGAGACAAAAAAAAAACAGCAACAATGAGGAAAGCAAACAATTTATATGGAGCGCAAATATATTTTGTGTGTGGTCGGTCGTTTTTTGATACGGGAAATAGGAAGAAGTGGTCAGCATTTCTGTTGCCTCACCATAAAAATCATCATTAAATTGTGTTAACTTTTTGACTTCCTTCCATAAAAAATGATAATAATAATTTTAAGTTTATACGTAATAATAGTCATAATTAAAATACGGTTATATAGAGCTTTCATACAATTAATTTATGTTCCAAAGACGAGCACGTATGTTGGATAGTATATACTTAATGCGTGAGATAATATATGGTTCGTGTATCCAATAAGAAATATTTGGCATCATCTTACACCATAATTGTATTAGTAGCAGAAAAATGTGTGTACAAGGAAGTTGTTTGTAAAATAAACTTTTTTTAAAATACACAGAGCTTATTTTTTTGTAACTAAATACGAGTATGTATGTACATATATTGCTCTATTATTTTCTTATTATTCTTCCATCTTATGTGCTGTCTTGTTTACTATAAAGAAATGTAAACTTCTTTTATGTATGTCGCTTCTTGTGTTGTTTTTATAGCTACATAGAGCGGAAGGATGGAAATTCATTCAGTTGTGTTGTTCTTTGATTTATTTGAAATTTTCTCTGTTGTAGCTTTCTTACTTTTCCCACTATAACGAAGTTATATTGGGTAAGTATTGTAATCGCGAAAAAAAATTCTGTTTCAGGAAAACGTCGTATCTGTCCTTCCGTCCTTCCAATCATACATTTTTACTTTTTTGTGTTGCCTTCCATTCCCGCAAATATTGATAGTTTAAGTCAAGTTTTTTTACAAAGATAGATTTTAGGAATAAGCAGTTTGTGTTAACTTTTACGTCCATTCGAGTGTAGAATAGATGTGTTGCAGTGGAAAGGAAAATTGCCAAATAGATTTTCTGAAAAACGGAATCGACGATTTTTTGTTATGTTGATGGTACATTTAACAATACACCTGTTCACAAAATTTGAAGTCGATTGAAGCATTACATGGGGGCCATTTTAACGAAAAATAATAAAAAAAAACTAGTTGAACTTTTTTTCAAGCAAAAATCCCCAAGGACGGAATCCCACGGGACCGCGAAAAATTCCATTTGTAAGAATTTCTCCGGTTTTGTGGAGTTGTCAAAAATATGTTATGTATAATTTAAAAGAGATATTTGATCATTTGTAGTTTTATCTATGTATGTACCTACATATATATATTAACAATGTAATATATAATATGCTGTATTTATGTGGATACATAAAAGGACACGAATTTCGATGGTAAATTTCATCTCTAAATTTAATTGAACAAGATATTTTTTAAAAATTGTTCCCGTCATCCAAGCATGCTTGTTAGCAAAATAAACACTGGAAGACGGGTTTTATCTAACTTTTCGAAACATCTAGGTTTTTGCACTTTTACCAATCACTAGTGGTTTATAAATACGATAGTTCCGTCAGCAGAAGCTGTTACAAAACTGTAACACGGTCTTTTGGGAATTTTCCAGCATTGCATTTTCACCCTTTACAGTTTTATTTGGCATCGCACGAAAAAATAAGCCAGTTTCGTCGCAATTAGCAATATTTTTTATATCGTTTCCCTCGATTATGATCTTCAGCTTTGCTTTCCAATCCAAAACAACGTCTTTATCCACTAAATTCGATTCTCGGCAACATTTGTTGAAGGTTATGTTGAATCGTTTGCGAAAAGACCTTAGCCATCCATTAGATGCCTTAAAATTTTCAATATTTAATTTTTCTGCTACTGCCAGAACCTGGGCTTGAAGAATTGGTCCCGAGAATGGAAAATTTTTCGCCCTAGTAATGGAAAACCAATCAACCACAGCTTGGCTAACCGTTGTGTTCGGGCTTACACGCATTTTTTCTACTAGATGATTATTCTTGCATATCTTGTCTTAATATCTTCCGCTTGTCGAAAAATGTTATACTATAGCTGCGTTTTTCCACACTTAAACTTTACAAATAGGTCCTTTATGCTTTTCCCGTCTTTTTAAGATTTATTACATCGAATTTTTGCTTTAAATTAAGATGTACCCTTTCTAGCTTCATTACAGTAAATTATGTAAATATGTAATCTGTACCGCAGGGAAATTTTTATACATACGAGTACACAACAAAACCAAATTTATATACAAGGTGTAAAATATGTACCTACCGGGACGGTCGAATATTTTGAATGGTACACACCGCATCGAAAAACAAAATAATACGTGTTTAATATTTTTGAAAAAGCTATTCAATTACACTAAACTCGACCCCTACACCCCCACCCCTGTGGGTGGGCGTTGGGGCAATTTTGATATCTTAAATGGAAACCCCCATTTTTTATTACAGATTCGGACTACGTCAAAAAATACGTAAACTTAGTTTGAAATATGTTTTTTTGTTTTCGGTGCAGATGGCGCTGTAATTGCTGTTCGAAAAGAAAAAAAAAATTTGCAATGTGCACAAATTTTTTGCAAGTTTTTGTGTTTCTCGCAAGAGAAACTATTATCACGTCGATTATACAACTCGCCGGATGTATTGCGGCGGGAGTGTCATTCGATTTTGACATTTTTCGTATTATAGAAAACGCCGAATCAACAGTGAACGAATGACGGTAATGCAGTTTAAAAAATACGTATTATTGAATCCGCAAGTGAAACGCACTTCATACAAAAATTAAATTTTAAATACGCATCAAATTGTCTGCGGATTCCATACTGTGCTGTCGTTGGTTTTTGTTTTTTAGTCATGGAAAATATTAAAGGTTTGAAATAAATAAACTAACGAATAAAAATAAAATTGATTTTTTTTTAGGAAACGTACAACAAATAGAGCGCAGTTTGCGAAAATGGTGGAAATTATGAAGGAGCACCCAGATGTCGCGAAAAATTTAACGAAATCAGATGTTGAAGTTGTTCAAGAAATATGGCAGCAATTGAGGGACCAATTGAACTCACAGGGCCTCCAATTAAAGAAACCACAGAATGGAAAAAGGTTATATAATTTAATTAGGTAAAGTAAAAATGTTTATATTTTAATTTTTAATTTAGGTGTGGAGCGATCATAAATCCTCGCTGAGGAAAAAATTAGCATTTAACAAACAGGAGTTGAAACGTACTGGTGGCGGAAAAAATACGCAAGTTGTATTCACCCCGCTGGAAGAGGATGTTATTCAACTTGTTTGTTTGAAAGACGGTGTCGAGGGACTGACTAATTCGCAAACATTCGGAGTTCCGCGTAAGCGAACACACAATAGTGAGAGTCCAGTTATAATAAATCC
Organism: Tipula helvola; assembly: GCA_963556165.1. NCBI lineage: Eukaryota > Metazoa > Arthropoda > Insecta > Diptera > Tipulidae > Tipula > Tipula helvola. The sequence continues at coordinate 180,471,392 of OY744481.1, read as the reverse complement.
AAAGAGTCCACCTATAATAAATCCAGAAGAAGTTGATGAATCGGGTGACATTCTCGAAGTCGAAGGGCAAAGCGAAACCGAAAAACAGGCTGTATCCTCACAACCAAAAGGGCCAAAATCATTGAAGCTGTTGGGAAGGCAGATCGAAATTCAACAAAAGCTTTCCGAAAATATTGAAAAATATATTAAAACTCAAAATGAGCGAACCGAAGAGGTAATTTTAATTCCAACAAATATATATATGGCAATTGACCGACTTGACGATCGTCAAGAAACTACGAACGAAATATTACAAGAGGAGCTAAACGAAAATAAAAGGCACAATAAAAGAATGGAGCAACTGGCAATTGAAAAAAACAGAATGAAAGAGAAAATGTTGGATATTGAACTTAAAAGAGATGAACTCCATTAAATTTAAATTAAATAAGTGATTATAGCCAAGAAGGCGAACATTTTGTGATACACCCAACCATGAAGGCTGATTAATTTTGAATTTCTATATTTTTGATTATGAAAGTTTAAAATGAAATTTTACAATTAATTTTAAACATTTAAATAGTGATAGCCAGGAGGCTTAACATTGTGATTTACCTAACAAAATATCTATGAAGACTGAATTTTTTTATATAAATAAATAAACCAATTAAATTATATAAAAAACAATTTTTTTATTCTGATTCTAAAAATTTAACAAAATTTGGTCTCTGAATTGGTGCGCCTCTGTAGAATATGTATTATCTTCTTAAAAATTTAGTTCATTATCGTAATCTTCGATTTCATTCTCCTCTTTGATTGGTTCGTATTCTGGCACATTAAAATGTATTCTAATATTGTGGAGTGCTGCTGCCACATTAATAATGCTTATCGATTTTTCAGGAGCGTAGTGCAAATTCCGGGCTACACATCTGCACCAGTTCTTCCAAACGCCTATAGTGCGTTCAATGATATTACGGCCGGAACTATGGCTTGTATTAAACCGGCTTTTTGGTGTATTTACTCCAGCACTTCTATATGGAGTAATAAGCCAAGGGCACTGTGGATATCCAGCATCGCCTTTCAAGAAACAATTAAATTTTTAGAAAAAATCAATTTAGATGATGTGAATGCATCTTTACCAAGTAACCTTTGGTTTCTATCCCCACTGTTGTACGAGCATTTAAAATATTCTGAGGAATCACTATTTTTCCAAATAAGTGAGTCGTGAGTCGACCCTGGATATGTAGCATCAATGCTTCGGATTCTAAGTTTATGGTCACATATCTGAAATAAAATAATTTTTATAAAAGAAAAAAAATTGACAATTGACTCTTACTATCATCGCATTCAAACTATAAAATCCTTTTCTATTGTAAAACAGATGCGCGTTGTCTCCTGCTGGCTTGGCAATTTTAATGTGTGTACCATCCACACACATAACAATACCCGGAATCTTACATTTTGAAAAAAAAAATAAAGCCTAGCTTCGGGTTTCTCAGCTTCGATCATCTTTAAGGTCACCCATTTTGGACACAAAATATTTTCTAGTATTCCAAAAACTTCAAATAAAATAACTGAAACAGTTGGTTGTGCCATCCCTATAAAAGCGTCTTGGCCAACACCATTTTGGTAGCCGCCTTCAGACAAAAATCGTAAGCAAGCTGCCAATTTATATTCGGGCGTTAAAGATGATGATTTCACCACTGGCGGGAATTTGGTTTTTAGTTCTTTTAACACGTACTTAAATGCAGCTTTATTAAGTCTAAAGTTTCTAATAAATCTAAAAATAAATTTACATTTTTTAATAGAAATCACAAATCCACAAATACTTCTACTCACTGTGCGTTTGATAACTGGAATATGTTTTTGGACATATTTCTTATTGCTTTTCTTGTTTCTTTTCTGTTATATGTGCCGGTGAAATGTATAATATGGCTTATTGAATCCATAATTGAATTTAATATACCTTAATATTTATTTCTTGTTAAATTACATATAGGAATGGCAATAATGGAATAAAAATCATTAAAATTTTGACAGCTAGTGAAACTGCAGTCCCACTGCGAATCGATAACGCAATTTCCCGCCGGATTCTATAATGCAATTAATTTTAAATGCGAAACGAATGCGGATCGAATGAACTCCCGCCGCAGTAAATCCGGCGAGTTGTATAATCGACATGATTATTTCTATTCTAAATAAATTTGTTTTAACTGGAAACAATAAAAAACGGGAAACAATAACGTTTTTTTTTTTTTTAGGATTAGTCGTTCTACTAGATTTTTAGGATTAGTCGTTCGAATTCTCACTTTTTGCAACATCAATTACTGCGACATCTGCACCGAAAACAAACAAATGTCACACAAAATTTACGTATTTTTTGACGTAGAATCTGATTCTGTAATAAAAAATGGGGGTTTTCATTTAAGATATAAAAGTTAACCCACCTTCACCCACAGGGGGTGGGGGTAAGGAGTCCCGTTTAGTATAGTTGATAGCTTTTTCAAAAATATTAAAAGTATTATTTTGTTTTTCAATGCTGTGTGTACCATTCAAAATATTCGACCGTCCCGGTACATATTTTACACCCTGTATATGTGCATAAATTGTCAGCTTTTGACAATTTTTTCTTTGTTTTTTTTTAAATTAAGTGAAGTTAAATGAAATTCCGTCTTTCAGGATTTAGAAAAAAAATCGTATGCAGATATTACATTCCGTCCGTCTCTCGAGGATTTCCGTGAAAAAGGCAAAAAATGTATGGTCTTAATTCTTTGGGTCGATGTTATGAAAAGGATCCGTCTTTGATGGGATTCCGCATATAAGGATTTCCGTCTCTGAGGATTTTTACTGTAATATCAAAATTTTCGAAGAAATATGTTTCTTGTTTCATAGGTGCTTTAAAATAAAATGAATAGGTAACCGTGTACGAGTGTAACATGGAATTTAAATTTCTAAATTCACCTAAAATACTTTGCTGGTGGTAAATACCATCGTCAACATTTAAAAATAAAATATAGCAAGCATATAGCAGCAAGCCATTCCCATTCCTGTGACATTGACTTTTCTGACATTAACATTTCTGTTATGCTTTATTGCCATTATATGACATTTTAATGATTAAAATTTCAACCACATATTGATCGATACATTATTTGTGAATTTCATTAATAAAATCGCATTTAAAGGCCGGTACGCTGCTGAAATGAAATGAAATTTTTCATATAAAATTGGCACAAGCGAAAACGAAAATGAAAATTTCACCGCTGAATTTCACTTTGCGGTACGCAGTTTAGCTAGCGAAATGTAAGTTTTCATATTATAATACAGATGTCTCTATTTTATCTCTACATATTTTGCACTTCATTTTTATCTTCCCGGACGACAAATGTGAAGATAAATTTTGATAATTGCATTTGGTTATGCGTTTTGAGGATAATCAACTATTGAAGTGAATTTTATTACATATATAAATATATAAAATATGTTGTCAGAGACAACATGAAGTTATACGCCCTCAAATATTTACGAAACTCGTCAACTAAATTTTCACGTGAGATTTATCTATATATTTGGCCAAAATCGTTAAAACTGTTAGAGAAACAGATAAATATCCAGCAACAGCTTTACGAAAGCATAAAAAATTTCATAAAAGTTCAAAATGAGCGATTTGGGGAACTGAACGCAAATAAAAAAAAAATGTATAGGGCAATCGACCGACTAAGTGATCGTCAAAAAAACATTAGCGAGATTTTGCGGCAGGAACTAGAGGAGAATAAAAGGCACCACGAGAGAATGGAGTATTTGGCGCTAGAAAAAAATAAGATTAAACGGCGAATTCTTGAAATTGAATTAAAGAAAGCTGAACTCGATGTTTAAATTTTAATTATGTGATAATAGCCAAGGAGGCTGATATTTTGTGATACCCAACCATGAAAGCTGATTTTTATTGATTTTTTTTTATTTTAAACATATTAAATATAAGTTACAACTGGAATTTAAGAGGTAATTTTAAGTATTCAATTATTGATAATAGCCAGGAAGGCTGAACAATTTTGTTATTTACCCAACCTATGAAGGCTGATAGTTTTATTTATTTTTTTTATTTTCAATGAATAAATAAACCATATTTAAATTAACATATACAAATTTTGTTTTATTTTGATACTAGAAATTCAACAAAATTTGATTTCTAAATTCATTCGCCTCTGTAAAGTACGTTTGGTCTTCTTGTGAATTTACTACTTCTCCGTAATCGATTGCTTCATTCTCCTCTTGGATTGATTGCTCTTCGTGTTCTGGTACATTAAAATGAATGCGAATATTGTAAAGTGCTGCCACATTAATAATTCTCACAGCTTTTTCTGGAGTGTAAAATGTAAATGACGGGCTACCCCAAGAAGACATCTGTACCAGTTTTTCCATACGCCTATTGTGCGCTCGATGATGTTACGACCGGAACTGTGGCTCTTATTGAAACGGTTTTTGAGTGTATTTATGCCCGCACTTCTAAAAGGACTAATAAGCCAAGGCAACAGTGGGTATCCAGCATCGCCTTTTAAGGATAAATTAAACGTTTGGAAGGAAAATTAGGTTAGAAAAGAAAAATGCATCCTTACCAAGTAATCTATGGTTTCTATCACCATTGTTGTAGACAGATTTGAAATATTCCGAAGTCTATAAAAGTTAATACTTTTTATTTTTAATTGAGTTTTGTATCGTATCATTATCATCGTTATGTTTATATTTATTTATTTATTTTTTTGTTGTTCACAATTTTATTTTATTATATATAATTTAATTATTTATTTTGCACCACCAATGTTTTTATTTTTGTATTGGTAAGGTGAGCGCGCGTGCGCTCTGCATGAAATCCGAGACGAGACTGAGTTTTGTTTATTTATTTTTGTTTCATGTTCGTTTGTGGTGTATGTATTGTTGTTCGTTTTTATATTTCTCGTGCCATGATTGGTCCAGCAGATGTAGGAGAAATATACCCAATGTACCAGCAACATTGTATCTGTAAATGTTAATGTTTGTGATTTTGTAGATGGCGGCAAGTGTGGAGTGATGTGAATTTATTGTAGTGGTGATTGGGTGAACCGCTACAGGACTCCCCCCACGAGTAAATTCCCCCCTTTCTGTAAGTGTCATGTTTGTGTGTAAGTAAGTGTATGTTTAAAGCTTGCGTGCGTGTGCAAGTGTTTGTGTGGTTTGCGAGTGTGTGTGTGATGCTTGCGTGCGTGTGCAAGTGTTTGTGGGCGTGTACGAGTGATGCTTGCGTGAATGTGCAAGTGTTTGTGTGCGTGCGAGTGTGTGTATGATGCTTGCGTGCGTGTGCAAGTGTGTGCGTGATGCTCGCGTGTGTGTGTATGTTGCTTGCGTGTGTGGGCGTGTTTGTGATGCTCGCGTATGTGTGAGTGCGTGTGGAACGCCAGCAGAAACCGCGACTTTGCCAATATTTGATTGACGTTTTCTTGTCGAAGTTTTGCCTGGTCCCTGTCTGGCCTCAAAACATGCGTCGGACCAGAAGGGTTGTTCTGAAATCCGACGTAACCTGTTTTGAGGCCAGTTCTGTCCTTTGTCGTGTCGTCTGGGGAGTGTGGTCAGGGATGGCTGGGTGAACGTTTTGCCGTACGTCCATTGGAGTGAGCCAGTTTAAATAAAACACAAAAAAAATTTATTAAGAGAGAGAGAGAAAAAAAAAATGAACCCGGGAAACAAAATTTAAATTATATGGTGGTAAAAAAAAATTTACAAAGGCCCCTATGTGATATGTAGTGAAAATTGGGCCCCTCGTTTTTGTACTTTCGCATGAAGATAGAGCCTTGAAATTGAAATATATGTTTAATCACATCTTTCGAAACCTGTCTGCAAAATATGAGCGGCAGCCTTTTCTTCGTTTTCCAGAAACTGAATTTTTACTAGACCAATTTTTACATGTGTAAGCATAGGAAAGCATAGAACAATGGCATTTTACATATGTTCGCATTGAGATACAATTTTGATTTTTCACATATATGTTATATAAGAATCGTAGAACAACATACTAAAAATTCTCTAGCAGCCCCTTCTTTGTTCGCATACAATTGGACTAAAAAAATTATTTTTATGCAAGAGATGTCAGATACACATTACACATTACTCTCAATCTCAATCAGTACAATTTGGTTCATAACTTTTATGTTTATATAACAATCACATATATAACAGACTATACAACTCATTGGAAAATAGACCAATCAGATAGTTCAATTTAACACAACTAGTGGTGTTTCGGCCACAAACAAGTAAATCATATTATGTTATAATCATATCATCCATGAACATAAACAAACAATTAATATTTTTGACATTTCGCAAAAATGAGTTTATTTGGTGCAGTTTTTATTTGGTCGTGTAATATATTTGGTTGATTCGTTGTATAGTCTTAACGTATACAACTCTAGCTTCGAAAATCATCTGAATATACAGTTGCGGGCTCGATGTGTTACCTAGGAAACACATCTCGTCCTCTTAACTGTATATTAGATTATTTTCGAACCTCTTGTTGTATAACTACTGTTGTATAAATCGTATTTCAAGTCTTGTTTTGAGTAATATAACTTGTGTGTAACATAATCTTTAATACTTTTACAATTCGTTAACTTGTGTGTTCATCATCATTAGAACTGTTTGACTTAACACTAATGGGTCCAGAAGGTAAAATGTACTTTTTATATTTATTTTGCATGTAATCTCATAAAATTGTTTATTGTAGTTGAACGATCTCATATTCTCTGTCGCATATGTAAGTCACGCATATTGAAATGGCGAGGAGTTTGCACTTTAGGAGCACCTTCTTTATGGATAAATGTTACTACATACTCAAAAAGCGTAGGAAAGTCATATAATCCAAATAGTTATGCCTGTTTGAAGTGTCATTCAAGATTAAAGTTCAAAAGATATCACTTACTGCCTGGTAATACAGCTGAGGGTAATACTGTGGACAATAATTTGCATAATTATGAAATGGATATAACTCCTGATAGTTCTTGTTGCACTACATCTTCAGAGATTGATTTCCAGGCTTCAACCATGAATAGTACAACTTCATTTTCGACATTAGAAAACACAAGTACTGAAGCTCAATCTGAATTTACATCTGAATTTCTCAGTAGTCAAGCTTCTGTAACGTCAAGCAAAGTTTCTTCTGTTCCAAGAAATGGAATTATAGTCAATCTTCCTAGCTGCTCTGGTACACAGAGAATCGATATGTGGAAAAGAAAGAAAATTGTTATTCCAATGAGCAATAGATGCTGTCGCTCACATTTTGACAAAAATGGCTTGTTTAATAAGAAGACTTTAGAATCATTAGTTGCAACTAAAGAAACAATAGTATTGTCCGCTGAACATATTACAGCCACATTAGGTGGCGAGTCAGTAACCATCAGGGCCGTAAAGGGCTGTCCCCAAGGAGGTGTACTATCTCCTCTTTTATGGTCATTGGTTAATGATAGACTGCTGATCCTCCTGAATAGCCATGGGTTTGATGTCCAGGGCTATGCGGATGACGTGGCTATCGTGATTAGAGGCAGGTTTGATGAGATCATCTCTGATCTCATGCAAAATGCACTCAACTTGATATGGCAGTGGTGTGACAAGGAAGGACTTAGTGTCAATCCAAACAAAACTGTCATTGTCCCTTTTACGAGGAGGAGAAAGCTCTCGCTTGTAGCTCCCTCGTTAAACGGTACTATTGTTGCCTTTTCCAAAGAGGTTAAATATATAGGGGTTATCCTGGATCATAAACTGAACTGGGAACAACATATACAAAAAATTCAAAATAGAGCCACAAAGGCTTTTTGGGCCTGTCAGAGACTCTATGGACGTATTTGGGGACTACAACCAAAAATGATCTACTGGTCATTTCTAACAATTATTAGGCCTATGATCACTTACGCATCGCTAGTGTGGTGGCCTAAAACTCAACAAAGGACAGCGCAAACTTTATTGAATAAGGTTCAGCGTATGGCCTGCATTGGGGTTACGGGCTCAATGAAAACATGTCCGACCGCAGCAATGGAGACACTCCTAGGACTAACTCCATTGCATCTGCATGTAAAAAAGGATACTGCTACTATGGCCCTTAAGATGCAGGCGGAGGGTAACATCAAACCAGGCAATATGGTGGGCCATCTGGAGATCCTTAAGGAGTTTCAGACAGACCCCACTATAGGAATGCCTTCCGACTGTATGCCAGCCAAACTGGATTTCCACAAACCATTTTGTGTTAGATTACCTAACCGAGAGGAGTGAAGTACAGGGGGACCATCCTTTGAGCGAGGGTCATTGGTGTGGTTTACAGATGGATCAAAAACGGAAGATGGGGCGGGGGTAGGAATACATGGGAGTGGAGTATCACTCTCGAAGTCCTTGGGTACCAATGCAACCGTCTTTCAAGCAGGAGTGCATGCTATAGAACTTTGTGCTAGGATAGGCATTTCTAAAGGCCTAAACGACGCAAAGGTTTATATAGTATCAGACAGCCAATCGGCCTTAAAGGCTCTTAGGTCTTTTACCATTGAGTCAAGGCTGGTATGGGATTGTCTGAAGGTTATTAAATTGCTGGCAAGCTCAAATAAGGTAACACTTGTTTGGGTGCCAGGCCACACTGAAATTGTGGGAAACGAGGCAGCTGATGTCCTCGCCCGCGAGGGATCTGCCTTTCCATTAATTGGACCAGAGCCCAGGTTTGCGACAGGCGAAGGAATTTATTTCACCTTCGTCGGCCAGGGCCAAGGAATGTCTCGTACTTAGGAAACCTGAGTTGAGGCTGCTTACCGGCTTCCTCACAGGTCACATCCCCTTAAGGTATCACCTAAAGAAAATGGGCCTAAGTTCGACGGATAGATGTCGCTTCTGTGACATGGAAGCGGAATCAGCGGAACATGTTCTGTGCCATTGCCCAGCCATTTTCTGCAAAAGGTTACAACACCTAGGAGGGAGAGTAATGAGCCCGGATAGTATGCACCATATACCGGCCGGCAGTATTGTCAGGTTCATTAAGAGCCTGAATATTGACTGGACGGCTCATTAAGTAGGGTCCATGCACAAAAGATCTTTTAGGTCGCAGTGCGGGGTGGCTTGAACGCCCACATGGCCCTCAACTAATAATAATAATAATAATAATTGTCCGCTGAAGATATTGAAGAATTTTTCAATGCCGTTTACTTTAGTAAGGCCAACTCATACTCTAAAATCGATTTCGACAACGGCTCTCCAATAACTCCATATAATTATCAGAAATTCACTGGGATTTCACAAAAAAATTTCGATTGCCTTCATGCTTTTGTAAAGCCACACATCAGAAATAGTTGCAACAGATTTACGAGAAATGCGTTAGGAATATTCCTAGTAAACTTGTCACAGGAATTTTTGGCATATTTATTCAATGTATGTAGATGGTCAAGCAAGAGTGTCTGCAATCTTTGAATCTGTTCGAAAAGCTTTGGATGAGCATTTTGTCCATCTTCATTTAGGTTATAATCATCTATCACGAGAAGATGCAATGAAACATCAAACTAAAATGGCTCATAAACTTCTGGGTGCAGATGAAAATTCTATTGTAGTTATCATTGATGGTACTTATCTATATGTTCAAAAGTCATGTGATCAGGAGTTACAATTATTGACGTATTCCAATCATACATACAGAAACTTATTGAAGCCCATGATTTTGGTTTTCCCTGACGGATACATTCTTGAGGTTGAAGGTTTGTTTTTGCAAACAACGACAATAGCGATTCAAAAATTTTAGAATACTTGATTTCTACCCCTTATGGATTTAAAAAATATTTCTTAGAGAATGATGTTTTACTTCTCGATCGTGGGTTCAGAGATGTCATAGAAAAGTTGAAATTGCTAAAACTTAATCCAATAATGCCTCATTTACTAACCAAGGGACAAAAGCAGTTTTGCACAAAAGATGCTAATGAGTCCAGAGCTGTGACTATGAATCGATGGATAGTGGAAAGTGTGAACAGCAGAATCAAAAAATACAAGTTCTTTGCTTCAACTATTGAAGTCACTTATTTCCCCAAGCTGTCATCTTTAACTAAAATTCCTTGTGCCTTACTGAATGCATACAGTCCTCCTATGTTTATAGAAAACGAAAATCATGCACGTTATGCATAGAAGGCAATGAGCAAAATGAATGATGACAATTCTCTTCAAAAGAAGATTGAAGAGCTAGGCCTTGAAAACAAACGAATTTGTTGGGAGGAGGCTACTAATCAGATTCAAGACTTTCCATGTTTATCAGAAGAAGAAATTAAAAATATCACTTTAGGTATGTATCAGTTAGACCAAGGAAAATGATACACTTATGAACACATGAAGGCAGATTCTAGTTACAAGATCTTTATACATAACGAAATGAAGAAATTGATAAGACGCAAAATTGAATTCGTTTTTCGTCAACTCGGATTCATCAGTTATGGTTAGAATTCTTTCCTAATGGTAGTGGAGCCGAATCAATTTTAGGATATTACTGTAAGTGCAAAACTGGGAGCAGAGTTGTCGGTACATGCAGTCATATAACTTCAGTGATATGGTATTTGGGCTACGCAAGACACAACCCACATGTATTATCAAAGCACCGCAAAGGTCTAGCAGATAATATTATAAATGCTATGAATTCTGGTTGTCAAATCTCAGACTCCGATTCAGATTGATTCTCTACATAACTTGTTCTAAAGTTACAATAGTTTAGTAAGGAATGTTTCTATGGATAAGTTTGTTTTGCTCCTTCCAAAATAATGTGAATTTTTTATGCTGCTTATTTTGGAATAAGGTTATTTCTGCGCTTATCCAAAAATTCTCCGGTAAAATAAAAACGATAATAAATGAAATACCAATTGAATACAATTTTTAGATTTTTTATTAATAATGATCGCACTTCTGTTTGGCTTGGTAGTGTGCAAATTAATTATACAGTCAAGTACTAAATGATAGCCGCACTCCTAATTTAAGATTTATTTAATTTCAAATAAATTCTTTTAAAATTCTTCCTTTGCAAAAATAATACTTTTCACTTTACCAACTTTATTCTCTGCGGCGTCATGGAAAATTTATGGGTAACCCTCATTTAGTATGGTAATAAAAGATAGCCGCACACAATATTTTATTGTTTTTAATAGGAAATAAATATAAAAAGCACAGTTATAAAAATGATTTTTTATTCCAATTAATATTTTGTGTTTCGGCCATTGTTTTTAATTATTTCGAAAATTCGATTTGGCATACTTTTGTACAAGTTTTGGCATATTAATTTGAAATATTAGCCAATTCGCGTTGTACTGATGACTTTAGTTCATGAACGCTGCTGTATTGTGTTCCTTCAGCATATACAACTCTGCTGAGTACACCCCATATGTTTTCGATGCTGTTAATGTCGAGTGACCTTGCTGGCTGTTTCAAAACAGGTATCTGAGCCTCCGTAAACCAATAATTTACTATCCCGGCGGTGTGTACGGCTGCATTATCCTGCTGGAAAATAAAGTTTGGGTCGCCATTTTGTGCATCAACAACTGGTAATGTTTCGGGATAGCATGGATTTATACCGGTTGCTGTTAAGACGACCGGACATAAACTTCACATCCATTCTTCCTCCATAGCCAATTGCACCCCAAACAATCAGAGATCCTCCACCTCGTTGACGCCTCGATAGCACAAGAAGTTCTTTTCAAAGGTCGTGAAAATAATATTGCCATTAATCAAGGCTATCCATATTCAATTTTTTTCGTCACTAAAAATAACGCGCTGCCACTTTTTCTTCCACGACATATGTTCCTTCGCGAAACGCAATTTGGCATCTTTATGATTTGATAACAGTTGTGGTTTTCTTTGTAATTTTTTGATTTGTATATTATCTGACTCTCTTAATACTTTCCTCACATTACAAATCTTTGTATTATCTCAAGCTTTTAACGCAATTTGTTGCACGGTGCCAATAAAATTAGAGACGTTTCGTAAAATTAACCGTTTTTCTCTATCAATAAGTTCCACTGGCCGGCGGCCTGCACTTTTATGCGAACCGTATAATTGCGAATTTTTTAAATAATTTAGCACTACCTTCTCACTCCAACTAATATTTTCTGCTATTAACGGATACTCATATTACTTTTCTTAATAACGTCAATTTATCAAACTCGTTCAAACTACCTTTTCCACCCATATTTAAAAAATAACAAAAATCGGAATAATATTTAACGGCTATAATACTTAAGTGGCTATCTTTTATAACCATACTAAATGGGGGTTCTCCAATTGTCCATGATCCCGCAGAAAATAATGATTTGTATTTGTGCACGCATTGGTAAACTGAAGAGTATTATTTTTGCATATATAGGAACAATTTTAAATGAATTTATTTGAAATGAAATAAATCTTAAATTAGAGGTGCGGTTATCATTTAGTACAGGACTGTACGTCACTGTAGTGTGCAAATTAATTATAATTCGCATAATTAGGCTAACATACACCATAATTACTGTTTGGAATATTTTTTTATTCAAAACAAAGCAATTTATTGAATTTAGAAAAATATAAAAATTATAAAAATGACAAATGCATAAAACTGCTGTAACACCCTGTAAACAAGTGGGAGGGAGTTGCGAAATATTTTTGCAATTATAAAACAATATACTAAAGAACCACCAATCCTAAAAAGTCGCAAAAAATATTTAGAAATATCGAAAAATGATGTATATTCAATTATGTAATATTTGCATTCAAAACCGGAAGTGCGTCACTGTAGTGTGCAAATTAATTATAATTCGCATAATTAGGCTAACATACACCATAATTACTGTCTGGAATATTTTTTTATTCAAAACAAAGCAATTTATTGAATTTAGAAAAATATAAAAATTATAAAAATGACAAATGCATAAAACTGCTGTAACACCCTGTAAACAAGTGGGAGGGAGTTGCGAAATATTTTTGCAATTATAAAACAATATACTAAAGAACCACCAATCCTAAAAAGTCGCAAAAAATATTTAGAAATATCGAAAAATGATGTATATTCAATTATGTAATATTTGCATTCAAAACCGGAAGTGCGTCACTGTAGTGTGCAAATTAATTATAATTCGCATAATTAGGCTAACATACACCATAATTACTGTCTGGAATATTTTTTTATTCAAAACAAAGCAATTTATTGAATTTAGAAAAATATAAAAATTATAAAAATGACAAATGCATAAAACTGCTGTAACACCCTGTAAACAAGTGGGAGGGAGTTGCGAAATATTTTTGCAATTATAAAACAATATACTAAAGAACCACCAATCCTAAAAAGTCGCAAAAAATATTTAGAAATATCGAAAAATGATGTATATTCAATTATGTAATATTTGCATTCAAAACCGGAAGTGCGTCACTGTAGTGTGCAAATTAATTATAATTCGCATAATTAGGCTAACATACACCATAATTACTGTTTGGAATATTTTTTTATTCAAAACAAAGCAATTTATTGAATTTAGAAAATATAAAAATTATAAAAATGACAAATGCATAAAACTGCTGTAACACCCTGTAAACAAGTGGGAGGGAGTTGCGAAATATTTTCGCAATTATAAAACAACATACTAAAGAACCACCAATCCTAAAAAGTCGCAAAAAATATTTAGAAATATCGAAAAATGATGTATATTCAATTATGTAATATTTGCATTCAAAACCGGAAGTGCGTCACTGTAGTGTGCAAATTAATTATAATTCGCATAATTAGGCTAACATACACCATAATTACTGTTTGGAATATTTTTTTATTCAAAACAAAGCAATTTATTGAATTTAGAAAAATATAAAAATTATAAAAATGACAAATGCATAAAACTGCTGTAACACCCTGTAAACAAGTGGGAGGGAGTTGCGAAATATTTTTGCAATTATAAAACAATATACTAAAGAACCACCAATCCTAAAAAGTCGCAAAAAATATTTAGAAATATCGAAAAATGATGTATATTCAATTATGTAATATTTGCATTCAAAACCGGAAGTGCGTCACTGTAGTGTGCAAATTAATTATAATTCGCATAATTAGGCTAACATACACCATAATTACTGTCTGGAATATTTTTTTATTCAAAACAAAGCAATTTATTGAATTTAGAAAAATATAAAAATTATAAAAATGACAAATGCATAAAACTGCTGTAACACCCTGTAAACAAGTGGGAGGGAGTTGCGAAATATTTTTGCAATTATAAAACAATATACTAAAGAACCACCAATCCTAAAAAGTCGCAAAAAATATTTAGAAATATCGAAAAATGATGTATATTCAATTATGTAATATTTGCATTCAAAACCGGAAGTGCGTCACTGTAGTGTGCAAATTAATTATAATTCGCATAATTAGGCTAACATACACCATAATTACTGTTTGGAATATTTTTTTATTCAAAACAAAGCAATTTATTGAATTTAGAAAAATATAAAAATTATAAAAATGACAAATGCATAAAACTACTGTAACACCCTGTAAACAAGTGGGAGGGAGTTGCGAAATATTTTTGCAATTATAAAACAATATACTAAAGAACCACCAATCCTAAAAAGTCGCAAAAAATATTTAGAAATATCGAAAAATGATGTATATTCAATTATGTAATATTTGCATTCAAAACCGGAAGTGCGTCACTGTAGTGTGCAAATTAATTATAATTCGCATAATTAGGCTAACATACACCATAATTACTGTCTGGAATATTTTTTTATTCAAAACAAAGCAATTTATTGAATTTAGAAAAATATAAAAATTATAAAAATGACAAATGCATAAAACTGCTGTAACACCCTGTAAACAAGTGGGAGGGAGTTGCGAAATATTTTTGCAATTATAAAACAATATACTAAAGAACCACCAATCCTAAAAAGTCGCAAAAAATATTTAGAAATATCGAAAAATGATGTATATTCAATTATGTAATATTTGCATTCAAAACCGGAAGTGCGTCACTGTAGTGTGCAAATTAATTATAATTCGCATAATTAGGCTAACATACACCATAATTACTGTTTGGAATATTTTTTTATTCAAAACAAAGCAATTTATTGAATTTAGAAAAATATAAAAATTATAAAAATGACAAATGCATAAAACTGCTGTAACACCCTGTAAACAAGTGGGAGGGAGTTGCGAAATATTTTCGCAATTATAAAACAACATACTAAAGAACCACCAATCCTAAAAAGTCGCAAAAAATATTTAGAAATATCGAAAAATGATGTATATTCAATTATGTAATATTTGCATTCAAAACCGGAAGTGCGTCACTGTAGTGTGCAAATTAATTATAATTCGCATAATTAGGCTAACATACACCATAATTACTGTTTGGAATATTTTTTTATTCAAAACAAAGCAATTTATTGAATTTAGAAAAATATAAAAATTATAAAAATGACAAATGCATAAAACTGCTGTAACACCCTGTAAACAAGTGGGAGGGAGTTGCGAAATATTTTTGCAATTATAAAACAATATACTAAAGAACCACCAATCCTAAAAAGTCGCAAAAAATATTTAGAAATATCGAAAAATGATGTATATTCAATTATGTAATATTTGCATTCAAAACCGGAAGTGCGTCACTGTAGTGTGCAAATTAATTATAATTCGCATAATTAGGCTAACATACACCATAATTACTGTCTGGAATATTTTTTTATTCAAAACAAAGCAATTTATTGAATTTAGAAAAATATAAAAATTATAAAAATGACAAATGCATAAAACTGCTGTAACACCCTGTAAACAAGTGGGAGGGAGTTGCGAAATATTTTTGCAATTATAAAACAATATACTAAAGAACCACCAATCCTAAAAAGTCGCAAAAAATATTTAGAAATATCGAAAAATGATGTATATTCAATTATGTAATATTTGCATTCAAAACCGGAAGTGCGTCACTGTAGTGTGCAAATTAATTATAATTCGCATAATTAGGCTAACATACACCATAATTACTGTCTGGAATATTTTTTTATTCAAAACAAAGCAATTTATTGAATTTAGAAAAATATAAAAATTATAAAAATGACAAATGCATAAAACTGCTGTAACACCCTGTAAACAAGTGGGAGGGAGTTGCGAAATATTTTTGCAATTATAAAACAATATACTAAAGAACCACCAATCCTAAAAAGTCGCAAAAAATATTTAGAAATATCGAAAAATGATGTATATTCAATTATGTAATATTTGCATTCAAAACCGGAAGTGCGTCACTGTAGTGTGCAAATTAATTATAATTCGCATAATTAGGCTAACATACACCATAATTACTGTTTGGAATATTTTTTTATTCAAAACAAAGCAATTTATTGAATTTAGAAAAATATAAAAATTATAAAAATGACAAATGCATAAAACTACTGTAACACCCTGTAAACAAGTGGGAGGGAGTTGCGAAATATTTTTGCAATTATAAAACAATATACTAAAGAACCACCAATCCTAAAAAGTCGCAAAAAATATTTAGAAATATCGAAAAATGATGTATATTCAATTATGTAATATTTGCATTCAAAACCGGAAGTGCGTCACTGTAGTGTGCAAATTAATTATAATTCGCATAATTAGGCTAACATACACCATAATTACTGTCTGGAATATTTTTTTATTCAAAACAAAGCAATTTATTGAATTTAGAAAAATATAAAAATTATAAAAATGACAAATGCATAAAACTGCTGTAACACCCTGTAAACAAGTGGGAGGGAGTTGCGAAATATTTTTGCAATTATAAAACAATATACTAAAGAACCACCAATCCTAAAAAGTCGCAAAAAATATTTAGAAATATCGAAAAATGATGTATATTCAATTATGTAATATTTGCATTCAAAACCGGAAGTGCGTCACTGTAGTGTGCAAATTAATTATAATTCGCATAATTAGGCTAACATACACCATAATTACTGTTTGGAATATTTTTTTATTCAAAACAAAGCAATTTATTGAATTTAGAAAAATATAAAAATTATAAAAATGACAAATGCATAAAACTGCTGTAACACCCTGTAAACAAGTGGGAGGGAGTTGC
Organism: Tipula helvola; assembly: GCA_963556165.1. NCBI lineage: Eukaryota > Metazoa > Arthropoda > Insecta > Diptera > Tipulidae > Tipula > Tipula helvola. The sequence continues at coordinate 180,454,311 of OY744481.1, read as the reverse complement.
GAAATATTTTCGCAATTATAAAACAACATACTAAAGAACCACCAATCCTAAAAAGTCGCAAAAAATATTTAGAAATATCGAAAAATGATGTATATTCAATTATGTAATATTTGCATTCAAAACCGGAAGTGCGTCACTGTAGTGTGCAAATTAATTATAATTCGCATAATTAGGCTAACATACACCATAATTACTGTTTGGAATATTTTTTTATTCAAAACAAAGCAATTTATTGAATTTAGAAAAATATAAAAATTATAAAAATGACAAATGCATAAAACTGCTGTAACACCCTGTAAACAAGTGGGAGGGAGTTGCGAAATATTTTCGCAATTATAAAACAACATACTAAAGAACCACCAATCCTAAAAAGTCGCAAAAAATATTTAGAAATATCGAAAAATGATGTATTCCATTTCATGCAACTGGGCCCAAGCTTATCTATGGGGAAAATAGAAAATACGTTGTTTTGGGCCCAATTTACTATGCTTATCCTATAGGGTCCTTTGGTTACAAAAAAATATATGTTAATGGTGTTGTTGTTGGAGCCGCTGTTGTCGTCTGTGTTGTTGCGATGAAGCTGTTGTTGCAGTTGCTGTTGTCGTCTCACTTTGCGATGGCTCCGATGACGATGACGGCGATGACGACAATAACGAGGAATATAATTCTCATTAAATGATGGTGGCTGCAGTGACTGTCATGATGACGATATACACAAGATGTGTAGCGGTGTGCTCATGGTGCAATGACGGCGATGATAACCATGGCGATGATGCTGAGAACCGCATGTGTATGCGTAGGCGCGTATCATTGTCTGCGTGACGTATGTGCGCCGTGCGAATGATAACGGCGGTGATGTTGGTCCCGTTGGTGTTGATGTCGCTGAATGGAACAATGATGACCGCAATGACGAAGGCGAGGGCCATGTGCTCCGTGAAATGCTGGCAGCGGCAGTGATTGGTGGTGATAGTGGTGATGTTGATTTGACTCCATTGCATATGTGTGACACGTGATTGTTGTGTATGACTTTATTTTTATGTTTGCGGTGTCTGAGCATGGTACCGTGCATGCGCATGTATGCATGTGCATGTCACTAAATATGTGTATGTGTGACGTTGGCCTGTTACGGGATCGTAACAGTTATTCATAATTTTGTTACACACGAAAAAAAAAAATATTATTTTTTATTTAGGCGTGGCGTGTTCTTTTCCGTAAAAACGGACGTCGGGGTCACCAATATAACGTATTGCTATTCGTATAAAATACGCTATTTGTGTTAATTATTTATAAACTTGTTATTTATTTATTTATTTAATTTAAGTATATTTTATAAACAATTGTATTATTTAATTTTACAAAATATTGTCTGAATATTTATTTTAATCACCACCATTTGCACCGCGCGAGTTGGGCGGCATGTCACCGCATTTAAATTTGAGACGAGACTGATTTTTGTTTATTTATTTTTGTTTCATGTTCGTTTGTGGTGTATGTATTGTTGTTCGTTTTTATATTTCTCGTGCCATGATTGGTCCAGCAGATGTAGGAGAAATATACCCAATGTACCAGCAACATTGTATCTGTAAATGTTAATGTTTGTGATTTTGTAGATGGCGGCAAGTGTGGAGTGATGTGAATTTATTGTAGTGGTGATTGGATGAACCGCTACAAGTCTCGCTTTTTCCCCAAATGAAAGAGTCGTGACTCGCCCCCTGATATATAGCATCCACACTTCGAATCCTTTGTTTATGGTCACAAATCTTAAAATATTCTCGTATATAATATACATATATGTACATAATATAGTAAAAGAAAAAGTTATCTTACTAACATCACATTCAAACTAAAAAATCCTTTCCCATTGTAAAATAGGTGCGCATTGTCTGCTGCTAAATAGCTTTGAAATTTTTATGTGTGTTCCATCGTACACACATTACAATACCAGGAATTTTACATTTTGAGTAAAAATAGAGCATAGCTTCTGTTTTCTCGGCTTCGCTCATTTTAAGTGTAACCCATTTTGGACATAAAATGTCTTCTAGGATTTTAACCCGTAAAGAGTGTTGTGCGGTCCGTGGGACCGCTCTACTTTTCTAAAAATCAAATTATCCCCACTCCATTTAATTTTTTTCTGAAATTTTTAATATCTTTCTAATCGAAATTATTAGCATCGTTCTAATTGAATAAAAAATAATTAATATAAAATTGCGGTCCGCTGAAACGCACCACACTTTCCATGCAACATTTTTAACGACGCACTTTTCGGGTTACGTACTTCCGACAAAATTACTGAAACCGTTGGTTGTGCCATTCCAACAAAACAGTATTGACCAACACCATTCTGGTACCCGCATTAATAAGAATCACAAACATAAATTCATCATTACTTACTGGGTGTTCGACAACTGAAATATATTTTGATGCATATTTCTTACCGCTTTTCTAGTTTCTTTTCGTTAGAATATAAAAAATGCTTATTGTATCCATAATTTAAAACACTTTTTCAATTTTTTTAGTTAAATAAGTTTTTTTATTTAAATTGAAGGCAACAATTTTAGAGCAAAAAACATTAAATTCAATTATAAGATTTTGACAGCTAATGAAATTGCAGTTTCACTGCGAATCGATAACGCAGTTTCCCGTCGGTTTCAATAATATGAATAATTTTAAATGCGGATCGAATGCGGTTCGAATGTACTCCCGCTGCAGTAAATCCGGCGAGTTGTATAATCGATGTGATTGTCGTGACCAATTGTGATTCTTTTAAAAATTTAAGAAGAGCCGTCGTGACAACTTTTAATGACTGCCCAAAATAACGGAAAATGTTCGTAAAAGATTAATGGTTGGTTTGGTTCTCTATAATCTACGCTTTGTGGGAAAAGTATCGTTCGGGGAGTCGGACAGACCCATATTTTTTTAATGTTTGTACAATGCGATGAAAAATTTGAAGACAATTAAAATTTGAGAAGAGATCCGGTCTAACGGTTATCTTAGATCATAAAATTTAATCAATTCAAAGTTAAGATAGGTTAAATTGTTATTTATCTTTTAGAATCCTTCTAGAATTTAACTTCTCCGTAAGTATTAGAAGGAGAGCTCGTGATGCGAAAAATCATATGATTTTCACCAAAGCTAGAATTTTAACATTTGTTTATTTATGGTATCCCAAACAAAAATATTGCGGTCAGTCAGTCAGCCGTTGTGACCTGCGGCCCTAGCGCGTTTCGAGACGTGTCGGAGAAAACAGATTATTAAAACTTTTCGTGAAAACTGAAAATTTCTATTATATGCTAAAACGAAGGAAAGAGCGGTCAGTCAGGTCACAGTTAGAACAGCACTGGTCAGTCAAGCCCGGAGTATGTCGAAAATATATTGTATCATAAGCTAAACTCGTTCAGGAAGGCTGCAATTTGGTAGACGTTTTGTTTATTTATTATAAAAAATGAAAACAATGGTCAGTCAAACACTTAAGAGGCCCTGGAAATAACAAAATATTTCATAGGTGAATAATGCACCGCGTGCGTTTTTTATTGCTTGATCACTGTCTTCCTCCAAAACAGTATCATAATGTACTCGATCAGAGCTTTCAAATTCAGAGTCAGAAAAAAAAATATTGCACTTATTGCAAATAATGGTTTATAAAATATTTTTCTCTAAGAAATAGTTTTTTTACCTGAATAAGTATGAGGTTGAATCAAAACATCATCCTAAAATGTCGATAATTGTTCCTCCACAAATCAATCATAATCAAATTTTTTATCGACCTCTTTCTATCCATAATTAATAGGAGAGCGAATTGTGGGGACTTTGGTATATGCATTTCGTTATGCATGCGTCATTATGTTATATGCATGCTCCTTATATCATCTCAATTGTGGTAAGTCATCACAAAGTTTGTGGATAATTTTTTTTTTGGTTGCTTGTCGGTCATAATTTTTTTTGTTTGCAGTTTCATTTTGGTGGTTGAGGTGAGAAATGTTCGGCTAGGGCCAAACATTTTTCGCCATGCTGGAATGTTTGATCTCTGAGTAGACATTTGTTTTGTATTTTGTTCACTGGAGGTATGGTCCGAAAGTTTTTTAGTGTTAACCTATCTATGTTATTTGTGTACCTCGAGTGCCCCAAATATCCTGCAGCATTGCAAGGTCTTGTTGCGTCCCTTACCCTACCCACAACCAACTCCTCCCGCTGTGGCTAGCAGGAAATAAACCGCTGCGATAAAGTGGATGGCAGGACACTTCTGTATGTCAGTTGGGCTGAGGTAAACTCGAGCTCTACATACAAAGTGGTGCTCAAATAGGGCCAATTTGCCCGAAAGATTCGATAAATGTTGTCAAAAATATCCTAAAAAAGGTACTAAGGCTATGCTTCATATGAATAATCAGAATAAAAATTCAAAAGTCCGTTCCTTGTAATATTTTATAGTTAAGTTCGCGTGTTTCACTTCAGCATCAATTTGTATCTTTCGGGATGGGGTCATCTGTCCGCCTGAAAAAATATTAGGTGCGTGGTCCAGGATATACCTCTGACTACAGATCACCCTTGACCTGCCTGAGAACGGGTATTCAGTCAGGTATTCAGTCGGTGTATCGCTAAACACAAGGGACTGATCACAAGAACTGGTGAATTGTTGTCCTACATGAAATTGACCAAACCATGAAATATAGGTAGATCCACTCCAACGATTTACAACTTTGTACACACAATTCAGCTCTTAGGATGGGGATTGGAAGCAGATTGCGAATAGAAGGAAAGATATTTGGTGGAGTTCACAAGTAAATGTAAAACTGTGATATTAAGCATTTCTAAAATTTAATAATTCAATTAATTCCGATAATTGTGAAGAATATTTAAAAAAATTAAAATATAAACCAACATGAATTTGATCAAAATATAAATTCTAGCTCAAACAATAAACATGACATTATTAAACAAAGCAGTCTAACCGAACTAAACTATGTTGCAAATGTTAGCCTTGTCGAAGAGTCCTACATTCAAAACACGTCATTTACAAGAGAGACAATGCCAATAGTGATTCAGGAAAACTTAAATATTGATTGGTTAAGGAATATTAAAATTGGCAATCGAAGACGTCGAGAAAGTGAAAAATGTGGACATACGTAAAAATATAAATATCGTTAAAAGCACCTCTAACAGCCGCAAATTCATCCTGCGTGTTATCCTTTAAAACAATCAATTATAATACTACACTAAAAAAAACATTTGTAAGTACACAATTTTCAAATATCCCATTCATAAGCGAAAATCAAAATTTGTCATTTTTATCAAGAACTTTGTTAATATGTATACAAAAGGCAACGATTTTAAAAAATCACGGAATGCTTCAAGAGTTTTCCCTAGTGAGGGCCAAAGGACATTTATTATGCAGGATGAAGTGTACAAAATAGCAAATTAAGTTTATTTAGAAAATTTGAATGTCATCGATGGAGGCCTTCTTAAGTAACGAAATATGAGCTGATGGATGCGATTTATCGGTATGCGCGCCAACCACCAAACAATAAATATATTATATAAATACATATATTCGCTAATTAATTAGTATGCTTGTAGCTAGATACGACAGAATAGCAGTTGGCAATTTCTTAAATTATTTTTATTCTGAACTGTTAAATAACAATCCAATTGTATTTTGTTACCGACTGGCCATGAATGTTTTTAGTTTGTTACAAGAAGTTAATGTTATGGGAATTTATGATTATTCGTGGTGTTCGTACGACGTCGTTTTAGCAAAGCGCAAACCTGAAAAAACGGTTATATTTATATTAGGATTATATTTATTGGTGGGGGACTTTTTTTTTTTAATTTAGGCGTTTATTTAAATCTTTAAGAATTCCTATCTAGATTTACAATAATTCGTATTTAGTTTGTTCTGGACTACTTTCCATTTGAACTTAGAATGCAATTAACTTGAATTGCGTTTGCTAAATATTTTGAAGGTAATGGTTGTGGCATAATACTAATTAAATTATGGATTTTACGCGCACATTAACCACGAAATAAATGTATGCCTTTTAAGTAGCTAATTATATTTTATGTGGTAACAACAAGCAACATATTATACTAGAAAAGCCATAATAAACCAAAAAATTACAAATTGTGTTTCAGACATCATATATGAAATGTAAAATTAAATATCTACGTACGTTAACGTATGATATTACATAGATATAAACATTTAAAGAATAATAATATATGTGTACGTTCCTGTACTTCTCCTAAGGCGTAAGTGTATACAACATATTTACATACTATGTATTTTTATGAGTTTTTCATTAACTTTTCAGCTAAAGTTTTTCCGTTACGTTTTCTTTTTCTATTGTACTTTCTTACTACATTGTTAAACACATACACACACGATAAATATTCAACATGTAACAAATTCTAATTAGCATATTTATTATATGTATGTATGTGCTGTATATGTGTGTACTATACGAACGTTTATGACAGTGTTTGTGTAGTATGTTTATGTGAAAAGCAATAATTATTAAACATATTTAACTAGAGGTATATAAAAATGAAAAATTATTTTTGTATTTTCTAATAAATATGGAAATTTTACGATGATTATTTCCGGGATAAATTCACGCTCATCATTATTGCTTAAATTAGCGTATTATGGAAAATAAATAAAAGCAGGAAATTGTAAACGTTTTATTTCAATTAAAATTAATAGTCTAAATGTTTAAATTTACAATACCTTTCGTTTCGTTGGGAGGTTGAAAACACCTCCTAAATTTTGTTTGAAGTTTTTATTACAAAAAAAAAAAAAATTAAAGAAGAAAGTTTATCTCAGATATCGATCATCGAAAAATTTAAATTGATTATCAAATTTTCTCAACTAATTAAGGTTTATGAAGTTTCTCTTCAGACTTTCCGATAGTTTTATAAATTCTCAATATGTGGTGCGGTTCAATGCGTCCAAAACACATTTTTACATATACACATTTTTTAAAATGCGCATTTTTGGATTAAATAAAATTTCAATAAAATTATTAAATTAAATAAAATTATACAAAACCAAATTAATAAATCGACAAATATGGTTAAATAAAGTATCAATTGACATCAAACTGATGTATTAAAACTACACATAAAAACTGCATCGCATCTAAATGTAAACTAAAACTGCATCGCATTTAAACATTCATCGAATGTTTTCTCCGCTACTTCGTTGCTATAGCGCTGCTAGCAGGTGTATCCTAGATAAGTTAAAATTAAAAGGTTTGAGTATTTTATTTCCAATATTACAAATGATTGAGAATATTGAATTTTCTCAATTTTTTTTTGTGCTTTTTGCTTTAGAGTTAATTCTTTTGATTTTTGCACGTAAAAGCACTGTTAAAGTGTGTGTAATTATCATAATTTTTTTTTATGTTCTTCAAATAAACAAGGAATGTCAAATTGATTTTTGTACAAATTATACAATGTTTCAATTAATTTGTGTTTGAAACAGCATAAATCAAAATTGTCCTCAAAACTTCTAATTAATTTTTTTATGACTTCTACAAAAATGGCTGTTGGTAATGTTAAACCACCATTTGTCGTGTTTTCATACTGGCGATGTTTTATTAGGAGCTCTGTCTGTTTATAATTTTGATGTTGAGTTGATTTATGCTTGTACATAAAGTTTTTGCATACTGTACAATTTACAACTTTTAATACAGCATGTGCAACATATCCAGAAAAATAGGTAATTGACATGGCTTGAATAGTTGAACAATTTTCAGGTTCAGTGACAACTTCTTCGTCTATATCAGAGTCATCAAACTCGCAAACATTTGAGTCTTCATCATATTGTAAGGGAGGATCAATAAAATTTTGATCGGTTTTCATTTTACCTGCATAAATGAAGTTTCTTCAGTACTAAATGTATAATCTATAAAATAATTAAGAATTTCTTACATTCCAAAATAGGGATTATATTACTTGGAATTGCGTCATCAGGGGTAGACGTATGTGCAGCTTCCAGCGAACTTGTAGAGTCTTCAGGATTCAAAAAATCTGTAATTAACAATTATTTTAACATTGAAAATGAAAAAATGATTTGCCAGTTTTTACTTTCTACATCTGCCATATTCAAAATAATTGAAGAATCCGACGTTTCGTAAGATGATGTATCTGGGGCGATAATATTATAAAAACACATTTGCTTTAAATTTTTATGGAGGCGAAATGCAGAAGGATTTTTTTCGTATGAGCCCCGATTATTTCTCACAACTGAAATTGTATTTTCCAAACAATCTGTATTTAAATGAGATGTAACTAGAAACTGTTGTTTCTCTCCTTTTAGATGTTCCCACAATTGTAATGTACCTTTAATAGTTTGTGATAGTCCATTAAAGCAATAAACGGAACCTTTCTTTTCTCGACTCCATTTGGATATCCACTTTAAAGAATCTTCCAAATTAGATATAATATTCACTTGGTCGTTGGACAGAGCACACTTGTCAGGATTTTTTTAATACCTATTCTTGCTATTCATATTGTCAAACAATTTATTTATTTTAAAAATAAAATTCGCTGTGCTAAAGGCCACATGTTTATCCTTTTCTTTTCATCGAAAATGTCAGTTGATGCAGCTGCAAAAATCGCTGTGGCAACGTGTTCACTAAATACCTGCGTTGCTAATTTGGCCTTCATATTTTGAAAGTTATCTGGTTTTATATGTGCTTCTGTAAGTTTATGCATTGACCGAACCAGACCATTGTTAGCATAAAATAATTTAGAAATAATGGTCCATGATATAATTTCACCTTCAATCCTAATATTTGAAATGAGCAGATTATTTCTTATATTCTTAATGAGGTGAACGATATCATAAAGACAAAATACTTTTTGATTTAGTATAGTCATATATGGGTTATCTATCGTAATTCCCATTTTATTATATGCTGTCCTATTGGGAGCTCCTTGATCACATACAGTAGCTACTACCTCAACGCCTTGTTGAATTAAAATGGTAAGCGTAGTTTTAAGAATCTCTGATAGTTGCACTCCTTTCACATTCCCGCAATAGTATCCGATAATCTATGAAAGGATATAAAACATTAAATATTTCATTATACTTAAGAAACAAATTTTATGATAGAAAGGTAGGTAAAATACCTGTTTCCAAGATTTATTTAGTCCGCGTAGCATAAAGATAAGAGCATGGTTCGCAAACCCTTTTGCTCTTCCAATTTCTCCCAAATCTTCAAATCCATATACAATGTCTTCCTTCGCATTGTATTCCAATTCAATTTTCATGCTCATTTCGTCAAATATTAACACACATTTTTAATTAAAATCGGTCATTTCGTTTAATTTTTCCTTTAACATGTGGAAAATATTTAAAGAAATCCCGGTTTCAAAAGACAGCATATCGTACCAACGGATAATGGTTCTTAAAGACGGCAATGCAAACCCTTCTTTTTGCATAAATTTGTAAAATGAAGGAGACTTATAATGAAATTTTAGGAATAAATCCTTCTCTTCCGGTAACATTATGTGGGTCGAGGTGTACTTCGTAATCTGGAATATGATCTGGTGAAGGAAACTGCGTTTGGCATATTTCAGCATGTTCAGTGCCTTTGAAATCTCTGAAGATGTTCGTGTAAGATTTTCTCATTGCTATAGTTTGATTGATCACATGCTACTGAATTTCCCGTGCACGGTACAATATTTGTAGGCAAGAAAGATCTCACTTAAAACATTACATTTTTTTATTACACACCTGTTTTGAATTATTTTGAAGTTTTGCTTCATATTTTGGCAATTATTTTCACTTGTACAGTTTTCTTTTATATATGTGCCACTTTTAAATGAAATTGGAATAGCACTCATTGACAGACGGGATCTTATAGAGCTAAAATTTATAAATTTTTTATCAAAATGATTGGCACATATAAATATCGATTCATTTGATATTAGCTTCGACGAATAACTGTTCCCCGAATTCATTATCCATTTTTCGTGGCGATTGTCTTTTGGTAATATATACCTTGGAACACCAAAACTTTTTTTATTTTTGCAACCCACATAATCACAATAAACCATGTTATATAGGTACTTAAAACACATAAATATTTAAAAATCACAAATCTATTATCACAAAATATTTTAACGTTTTTATTCACTCGAACACTAGAACACAAAATCAATCATGATTTTTGTAAAACAAAAAGAAAATTCACCAAATACGACGAAAAAATGAGTTTTGTTTTGTTTTTCTTGTACGCGAATACAGTTATAATTTCATGGCTTGTATAGACATTTGTATTGGTTTTGCTATAACGTTTACGTATATTTTCAACAGTATATACACAACGGCATCTCACATGTACACTGAAAGGTTGATTTTAGAAGTAGAAGTATTTTAGCGTAAAATGAACAAATACATGAAATAGGACATATTATTGGTTTTCGGACATATTTTAGCAAAGACACTTTAATATAATTTAGTAAAGATTGTTGACGCCAGGCTTATACATATATGTAGCTGGTAATTTGGAAGTGTCACCTTCTATATGTAATTATTCAATGATGTAGTTTTCTAAATGTGTCTTCGCTAAATGCACATTTTCCATTTCGGACGCACCCATAATGTAAAGTTAAAAAAAGATTGGCTGCACTGCTAGCCTCAACAGCTTCAGTTTTAAATTATAAATTAATCCAAAGAAAATTAGAATGATAAATTACCCTTTTGTTGTCTCCCGGCCAATCTGTAACAAACTAGGTCACAAGTTCATCCATTATGAAAACCTTGACAACGGCTGTTAAATAGTGTTTCTATAGTTTTTTGCTCATGGTGCGGTTTGATTGTCTTCCAGCTTTTACTCGCCAGCTTGTCATAGGTGATCCAAGGGTACAGTAAACTTGAATAAACCGCTTATACATCACAATAACAATGCACAGTCCAATGAAAACGATTGAACCTCTGAAACCCCTAACACTCCCTATATTTCACTCCCAAAAAAAACAAATTAACAAATTAGAAATTCTTAGAAGCAAGCACACGCAACCAGCGAAGTAGTGAAGGGGGGGGGGGGGGGTGTTGCGTGGGGTTCAAACCCCCCCCCCCACTTCCCCTGAGTTTCACATATTATAAAATCATTACATGGTGATGTGTTGATCCACACAAAATAATTTTTAATTCGAATAAGGCAAATAATCATTACCTGTTATAGGTACAATAAATGTAACCTATTTTTGATTCTTCACATAAAAGAAATGTAAACAAAGCGGCATAATATGAGCCGTGCTTTTTATAGATCTGTGTGCACCTTTTTTCCAGATTAAATCGAAATTAGATTACCTAAGCGAAGTTAATAAAAATGTTTAAAAGACGGTCAGGTATCTACCGGTTGAACGCTTCTACCTATAATAAAAAAATTAGCACAAAATATTTGTCAGATTTTTACTAGTTCTCTTAACCTGGATAATCTCTCCAATTGGAGAGTTTCAAGACGTTCAGGCGCCTTAAGAATTACTTACGAAACACATTCGATAGGAAGCGACTAAATGGATTGGCATCATTAAATATTCAAAGACATGTGGTTATATAAATAGACTGTGTCCCCGATGAATTGGCCTTAGTGTCACGACGAATTAATATAAAACTATAAAAAACTAATAAAAAATTGAATTCAAATAAATTCGAATGCATTATTCTCTTAAAGAAATTCTTTTTTTTTTCAGAACCCCTCCTCCCCTCCCCCTCGACGATTTTCTGGCTACGCCCGTGCACACAACGATACAAAAAGCAAAAGAAAATCCATGCTAATACATACTAGAAACGCTACTCGTGCACCCCAGAATTATAATTGATCAACAAATATTCATAACTAGGTTGTTCTGGGGCGCCTTCGGCGCCAGTTTTCTTTGTTCGAAAATCTATCTATAATAATATAAAGGTCTGATCTATATACAGGTCTTATCTAGAAAATCTATCTACATATAATAATATAAAGGTCACATGAATATGAATATGGGTGAATCGATTTGGTAAAAAAATGTATTGTATTTAGATTAATTCAGATTATTGAAATTGAAACTGTAATAAAGGCAATCAATTGTCTTATGCTCGACATAAATTTGAATTGATAAGTATTTACACGATAATTGATGAAAATTATTTAGAATTATAATAGAAAATCTGGATAAGCGCTATAGAACTGAAAAATAGCGATTAAAGTTGAATTCAGCGAATTGTTTTGTTGCATTTTTTATTCTGAATCATGATCATTTTTAATTTTACCGTTCTTTCAAATACAGTAGATTTCATTTATAGCGACTACGGATATAACGACATTCCGGATAAAACGACGTAAAATTATAGTCCCGAGGATTACAGCATTATTTTAATACAACAAATTTCGTTTATAACGACGATTCCGGATAAAACATCCTTTTTTTTACAGTTTTACAAAAAAAAAACTCGGTTATAGCGACCTAAATTTTTTTTTTTACTATTTTCGGGGAATTACATTTTATTGTTTATCGTTTTGTTAGGCATGTTTCAGTTAATATCTGTATTTACTCGTGAACTGACGTGAGGAAATTAATTGAAGTTATTTGTACCTGTGAATTTGTTAAAGTATAAAGAATAAAATGTCGAAACGAAAATCATATTCTATTGAAGAAAAAGCCGGACTGGTAATGCGACTAGAAAATGGTGAATCGAATTCGAAGTTAATTAAAGAATTCAAGTTATCACATTCCACTTTATCTACAATGTGGAAAACCCGTGATAAAATAAAAAAAAACAGTTCGAAGTGAATTTTTTAAAAACGAAAAAAAAGAGGAAACCCGACCAAAATGATATTGATAAACTTCTAATCGAATGGTTCACCAATTCAAGAAATCAAATTTCCATTTCGGGGCCAATTTTACAGGCAAAAGCTAATGAATTCGCCCAAAAAATCGGAAAATGAAATTTTACATGTACCGATGGATTCACCGTTTTCGTTAGAGACACAATATAGTGGTTGGAAAAATTTCTGGAGAAGCAGCTACTGTTTCAAAAATTGATTGCGAAAATTGGCTCAAAAATGTTTTTCCTAAACTACGTGAAGGTTACCAAGATTCCGAAATTTATAACGCCGATGAGACCGGTTTATTTTTTAAGTTTACTCCACAAACCACACTCAAATTTAAGGGTGAAACGTGCATTGGCAAAGCAACCTTGATTATACAAGCCATAATCTAAAAAACGAAGATTTTTTAAGGGAATTAGAAACGTCGAAAAAATCAAATTTCCATAGTAAAACACATAAAACATATGGGAAATCACTTTTTTTTTAAGATAAATTTGTAAATGAAAACGTTGCAAATTCTTAATTATGATTTCTGAAATATTTTCATAAATGTTTGAATTTCAACATATATAAATGTCGTTTAAGTAAATCGTTTTCATTTTCTTGTAATAATTGATTTATTTAAACCAAAATATAAAAAAAGTTCATAACAATAGCATTCTGGTCAAATAAAAAAGAAAAGCTTACTACAAATTATGTGCATTAAGTCAATATATATTACATAGATGGCAGTGATGGCAGTACACATTTTTTAAAAATCGTACCAAAAATTGCCACCTGGAGAAATTTTAAGTTCAAAAATTGTAGGAAAAGCAAAACAAATTCTCAAAATATTAAGAACGTGTGATAATTTTGTGATTAAACAATTTTTTTTCGTATTTTTCTGTATAAATCTGAGACATCTAACGTACACTAGTAAAACTAAAGATAAATGTAGCAAGTATTATTTTAATTCGTCAGAGCCAACTTTGTTGTATTTTCAAAATGAAAGTTCGAAAAATATATTTTAGAAATAATTTAATTTTAATATTTCTGCAATTAATATTTACCTTATACCAATAAACCCTGCATGTATATTGCTGCTAAAGGTATGTAGAACACTTTTGTATAAAAATTTTGTAACATTTTTGCTTTTTTCAATGAAAAACTTGAAGCTAAAAACACCATTTCTACTATGGATTCCTATGGAAATCAGTGAAAAGTTATACCACTAAAAAGCTTTTAAAAAATGCGTCATAATGATTATGGCTCTATACTCTAGAAGGCTCTGGCATTGGCGGTAAACTTTCTAAAGAAAGGATTACTCTTCTTGTTATAACCAATATGGATGGAACGGACAAACGTAAATTACTGGTAATTGGTAAATCTAAAAACCCCAGGTGTTTTAAAAATATAAAAACTTTACCGGTGCTTTACGAGGCCAACGCGAAAGCTTGCATGACATCCGAAATTTTTAAAAAATATTTGTTACGTCGGGATTTCGAACTTAAACAAGCCAATCAAAAAATTTTATTATTTGTAGACAACTGCCCGGCTCATCCGCAGATAGAAAATGTGTCTTCCATCAAATTAGTTTTTTTACCTCCCAATACCACATCCGTTCTTCAGCCTGTTGACCAAGGTATCATAAAAAATATTAAAATTCACTGTAGAAAGCTATTGCTATTGAAAATTATGCTTAGCTTGGAAAAGAATATCACAACATTTAACATAAATCTAATAAATGAAATTGAGATAGCAGCTACAGCTTGGAGAGAAGTTAAACCAATTACGATCAAAAATTGCTTCAGACATGCAGGCTGGCTTACAACCTCATCTGAAGCATTACCAGAGTTAGATGAGTTTGATGAGATGGATAATATGTCATTGGTGGATTGAATAAAAGTTGTAAATAGCGGCAATGATAATGCTACTTGGAACGAATACATAAATGTCGATAATGATGTAATTACCGCTGCACAACCAAACGATGAGGAAATTATAGATTATGTTTTGGGCATATCAAATGAAAACACAGTTGGTGACGATGATGATATTGAAGCTGTAGAGAATTTAAATGATGAGTTTCAGCCGCCAACTTATAGTGAGACAATTGTTGCGATTTCCACTGTCAAAAACTATTTATACTTCGGTGAAGCTAAGATAGACGATTAATTCTATTTTAGCAATAGAAAAACAAGTCCAGAGAACTTACATTGCTAATTACTGATTTCTTTGATGCAGTTTAAATATGTATTGTATTTGTCACACCCTAACTACACACATGTTTATATGTATATTTAAATGTTATTTATTATTTCATGTGTCCAAATATTTCGATTTGTTAGTCATTTTCAGTGGACTTTTTTTATTAAACTAAAAAACAATTTTTAACTTCATGTTAGCTTAACTTTTTAGTCAGTTATGGCTCACCTTATAAAATAATAATTAAAACAAAAAGTTGTACGTACAATAATACATTACACAAGATGTTTAAGTATATATATATATATAATAAAATAAATAGATAATGGTTAACAACTTATTAGATCAAATGATCACGTCGACTTTTAAAAAATATTAAAAATATTTTTCCAAAAAGCGCGTAAAAAACCGCGTAATAATAAAATCTGTGTTGTATATTCTGTACTCGTACTAATGATACATGTATTAAAATGGATACTATTACATACAATACTGAATACAATGCTATACATTAGAAAAAATGTATAATAAGGAGATGTCTTCAAATAGAATGTTAAATTTCTTCTAATCTCATCCATATACAATGAAGGTTAATGTTGCACAAGCCTTCATAAGAAGGGTGATACATCTAAGTTACAGTTCATATAGGAAGAACAATTTAATAACAATAAAAAACATTTTGACTAATAATAATTATCCGGCTAATCTCATTAACAAACTAATAACAAAATGTCTCTATACAAACAAAAACAGAAACTTAGGAAATAGACTACTTAGCAGGAAGAAAAACAAATAAGAGGCTCGATCAGTTCTATCGATTAACTTTTTTCGGCTCTCCGCACACCGTGAAGTCGTCATTCTCAATGCACATCCTCTCCACTGCGAAGAAGTCCAAGCGTATGAGCTGTTGAACCCGCTGCTTGAGAAGCCTAAACGTATTTTCGATTTTAACTCTCGTTTGGCAGTGCTTTTTATTGTATTTAATTTTATTCCCGTCCAAATGCCCAAAATCCTTATACGGGGTTAACAAAAAGTCCCTTAAAGGATAAGCAGCAATTTAAAATTTCTCGAATCGTGAATTTTGCTTGGCATTCCAATACACACATCAAGAAATTTCTTGTCTGTATCGCATATCCCTTGCAATGTCAAAGAGATCAGTGCATGCCGATTTACGTACGTTAACCTAACTTTATTTGCAGATTTCCTGATGTATACGTAGCATCCATCTATGCAGCCAATGACATTCGGAAAACCAGCGAGCTGAAATTTTACAAATTTTATATAGTTAGTTTTCAAACAAGTTAATTGCAAAGTCTCTGGCTTTATCAGCTTTTTCATCATCCGTTGTTGGGAATTTCATGAGCGCTGTCGAAATATCGAACAAATCTCCATAAAATTTGTAAGGTTTCTGTAAGTGGCTGACTTTGCAATGTCAAATAGATTTTCTAGTTCCCTGTAGCTTTCCTTGTTACCAGCAAACCTTAAAATAATAAAATAAAATAAATTATGACTATAAGAAAGCCAACCATTGCGATTCTGCACTTACACCCTTTCTTCCACCACTTAACTTGGCCTTGAAGTGTTTAGAAATATTGTAGTGGTAACTTAAGTGGTCTGACACTTTCTTAGATAGGCGAAAATGACTTCGAAACTATTAAAACAAAATATTTAGGTAAATTAATACATTTTAGGCCAGACTCTTTATAAAGTAAATTTTCACCACTTACTTCTTTTTCATTGTAATCCTTAACCACGCCCTCGACAAAATTTTCCACGCGATGCTGCGGTTCTCGTATAAAAAGATTTTTATTTATGAAGACAACATTAATCTGATAAAAATGAGTTAGAAGACGACGATGAAGATGAATTTAACAATTCAGACAATACTACTACTTCCATTTTAAAGTTATTTATTTTTTCAAATTTAACACAAAACGAAACCAATTTAATTTTAATTTAATAAAAACAAATCTAATGTTAATCATGTGAAAATAATAATAAAAAAACAATAATATTTGGATTATTATCATACTACAGGCTTTTTGTTCAAAGGCGTCATAATTCTAGACGGCTTATTTTTGGTTTCCTACTAAATTATTGTAATATTGTAAAAATGCTTCGAAAATCGAATACTACTAACATACATGAGATAGAACTCATGGCTTTTTTATTGTGGCTTGTCAGTAAGACGAGCCATAGATTGGTGGGAGCAGTAATGGGAATGCCTAGACAAACAGTTACAGGATTTGTTCATAAATTATTGAATTTTGCCTTCGAAAAACTTATGCCCCAAGTGTATTTACAAAAATCCTAAGTGTGTTCTACCTCTTGTTTTGCTGTAGAACACTCTTGTTTTGCTGTTGCGTACTAAACTGTACTAAATGTACTAAAAGATTTCACATGGATCTGTCAAAATGTGTCATAGGGAACGACTGTAATAATTTGGATGAGTGTGTTTTAAGCCAAAAATTAGTACCTGTGAATATTTCACACGATATTCGGGCCCGGCCAAAGAAAAAAACAGCAAAAATATTTTCCCATAGTACGCACAAAATTAGCAGCAATTTTAACAATAGAACTCCACATTAATTAATGAAACATCGATTGAAAAGCAAATTTCCTGGACTGGTTGACCCACTGAGATATATACATGGAGACGACATGCAAAATATTTATCATAGTAAACAGCAAAATCGAATGGTACAAGTTTTTTTTTAGTTGTACCGCTCATTTTATATATGCCTCACACTCTAAAAAGCTAATTCCGAAAAAGGGCCATACTGGGCTCGAAAATAATTTTGTTAATATTAAGCTTGCGCTTGACTCATTAAACATACAAAGATTTTGAGACTGATTAACTAATTGAAGCATTATTAGAACTATTCACACAATGCACTACTAATCTTCGGAAAATATTTTAATTATTTTTCACTATTTTCCCTTGAAATTTTCAATACACACCTGGAAAAAAAATAAAAACCAAAAAAAAATTGTGAAACGTCAAACTTTCGAACATAAACAAACTTGTTTACTAAACATTAATTGTAGAAACAAAAATGTGAAAGAACAATTTAGTGTATTGAAAAAAAACAACGCATTTATTGACTCGAAGGTCATAGCCTACTATGTAATAATAGGGGTACGAAGGTTAGGTTTATATCACAGTACACATAATAAGGTAATATACTCCGATGTTTCATTTTCGTTCTTTCTTGCGCATCTATATAAAAAAAAAATTTAATATGGCGGACATAGTGACCAAACAAATCGTGTTTGTTAGTTTTGTGTAATAATTTTGAGTGTTGAGTGAATATAATTAAAATTTTGTCAAAAATTCTACTGACTTTAATTCAAAATAATTAACAATGTATCATTGTTTAAATATTTCATAAACTTTCAGTCACGATCTCCGCCATTGTTGTTGTTGTAATTTTTTCACATCCTGCGCAATATATTACCTTATATATGTGTACTGTGGGTTTATATGATTTCATTTCGGAAAATTCGAAACCAATTCAAGACAAGGAAAATAAATACGTTCTCTGTCACACAGACGCAAGCTTTTTTTCTTCTTCTTCGTTTTTTTTCTTGTACCATGAATTTTTGCCTATGCCGTATCCATGTATATATCCGTTGATTGAATATATTAAGATAATACCACCGCGATTTCCGCCGCTACGATCGAGTAACGTCTCCACTGTCGCTTATAAACAGAGACAAAATTGTTTGAAACTATTTTAGCTCTTCTAGCAGTTTAGAAACTGCAAAATAGTAGTTTCCTTATAATATTTGTATTAATATTGGTGTAAATGGGTGTATCGTTATTTTTTTCGTGTGTTATGTTTTTGCTTTCGTTCCACAATTTAATTATATTGGAAATGTTACTCACGTTTGATAAAAAAAACAACTGAATACAATAAAAAGGAGGCTACTGAAAACGAAATAAAACAACACATCAAGTGATACAATTGTTTTTACTTTTCGTTTGCTTTAAACATCTTGCAGCATTGGTTTATACATTTTCCTTAGGATATCGATATTAGTGAAATATTATACAACAGACTATTGCAAATTGAGCTTCAACGTGTTAATATTTAATTTTTTAATTTTTTTGAAACTTCAAGGAAAAATATATTTTTCTTTATTGCTTATGAAAGAAAGAGTAAAACATTTGAATTTATATTTCTTTATTACTTGTGAAAGAAAGAGTAAAACATTTTATTTTTTTATAAAGCATGATTTTTTTTGGTTTAGTGTTAGTATAATAAAAACTAAATAAACCAAAAATTGTTTTTATTCCTTTCTAGCTACAATGTTTTATTGAAACCTGGCTTTGTTCTTCTTAAACCAAACCAATATTGATTTGCTCTTCGTTGCCCATGTGAAAGATGAAACAAACAATTCAAGTTGTTGTTGTATTCCGCAGTGATACTATCTATAATATATTCAATCAACGATATATCTCAGTGGGTTGACCCAAAGCCTACTTAATAAATAAAGCCTCCATGATATCGATATTTTTTTCAAAGCTTTTTTTATGGTAACAAAAAATCCAAATAAAAATGTTTATTTATATCCAAATATAAATGTTGACGATTTCCAGCCAGGAATAATGAAATAAAATATCTTGTTATTATCTGGAAAAGCTTAAAAATGAGTACACAAATATAAAAAAGAGATAAACATATTATGAAAAATAAAATGGCGCCCGCACGGCATTTACAATGATAATGATGAGAAGATGACAAACAAAAAAACAACAACAAATTATGAAAATAAAATTTTTATTTAAAATTTTTTTCAATTTATAATTTTAAAATACATAGCTAATTAACGATTAGGCATCGTTTTTTTGTTGAATTAGTTATGATAACGATTTCCAGTTTTGCGTATTTTAT
Source organism: Tipula helvola (assembly GCA_963556165.1). Taxonomy (NCBI): domain Eukaryota; kingdom Metazoa; phylum Arthropoda; class Insecta; order Diptera; family Tipulidae; genus Tipula; species Tipula helvola. The sequence continues at coordinate 180,434,411 of OY744481.1, read as the reverse complement.
ATCTTCAATGTACTTAAATAATGTTGGTTTTGCAACTAAAAATAAAATTAAGAATCAAAACAAAAACAGCTGTGTAGAGAAATTTTTTTTTGTACATATTTGAAGAAGATTATGTGCGTATTTTGGTGAATCACATTATATTATGAATCGATTAAATATTTCTTATTTGCCTTGGTAGAAAGAGAACAAATGCCTTATGCATGCTCATAATTATTTGTTAAACTGCCACAAATACCAAATATGATCAGATTTTGGACACAAAAGGGTCACTTTTTCTACCAAGGTACAGATTTTCTTTTCTTTAAGAAAAAGAAAACTAAATGTTGTTTTGCACTTTTTTTTCACTTAATTACACCATAAAACACAATAATCTTCTAAATATATAATGAGATATACATATAGGAACGTCCTGGCATTAGGATTATCCAATATCCAGCTTGCACAAATCACAAATATAAATATTTTATTAGTTTTTATTTCACTCACAACACTACTTACCAGTAAAAAAAATATTAATTTTTGTTTTGGTACATTGAAGATATAAAATACGCAAAACTGAAAATCGTTATCATAATTCATAATCATAACTAATTCAACAAAAAACGATGCCTAATCGTTTTTAAAATTATAAATTGAAAACATTTTAAATAAAAATTTTATTTTAATAATTTGTTGTTGTTTTTTTGTTTGTCATCTTCTCATCATACTTCATTACTGTTTATTTGTAAATGCCGTGCGGGCGCCATTTTATTTTTCATAATATGTTTATCTCTTTTTTTATATTTGTGTACTCATTTTTAAGCTTTTTCAGATACATAAGTAACAAGATATCGGCTGGAAATCGTCAATAATAATAATGTGACAAAAATATTTTAATGTACAAATAAATATGTAACAATTAAATATATATTTTGAAAATTTTAAATCGACAATATTTCTTTTCATACTTTTTGTTTTCTTTGCACTGAATCTGATAAAATGCTTCATATTATAGGTTTGCTTCATTTTCCGTATATTAACCGTGTTTCCATATTGTTTGTTATGTTTAGTATTGTAAATGTCATGCCTTTCCCTTTATATGTCTGTCTCTTTTTTACATATATGTAATCTATTTTTAAGCTTTTTCAAATAAAAAATATCTTATTTTGTTATCATTATTATCGTAAATTGGAAAAGCTCACGGAAAAATCCTCCAAGTCAGGTGGAAACGGAAGTTTAGAGATGCAATTGAATTAAAATAAAATTAATTCCGAGTCAATTTTCATTAATATATTTTGAATAAACTGAGGTCATGTCTCTTCATACAAAAACTATGAAATAAACATTTTTTTTTGGATTTTTTGTTACCATAAAAAAAGCTTCTTTTCATCATGGAGGCTTTATTTATTAAGTAGGTTTTGGTTGAACATAGATTTAGTCGCGTTGGTTTTCAAAATCGAGTTTTTTCAATTATTTCAGAGCCTACTTTAAATTAAATGATGAAACAAAATTAATCGCAATTTCAAAACATTGTTGCTTAATAACATTTTATTGATGCACGAGTATCGCAGTTTTACTTTTTTAAAGGATAGATACAACTTTTCTGATTGTATAAAAAACTATTTCAGTTTACGAATTAAGCGTTGTGAATTATTGTGATAAATAACTTTATCTTATGTGGCTGTGAGTGTGTTGTGTGAATCCCAATAAAAAGTATATTTTAGTTTGTAAAGTATTTGGAAAAGCTCAACATTTAATTTATTTGGCAAGAAATGTACGCATAGTTAATAGTTTGTTTAGTTGATAAAGTTTTATAGATTGATTTAGTTTTATTTTTATTTTGGCACCGACTTCAAAAAAAATATTTGTTTCCATTTTAGGGCATCTTTGAAGTTGTTTTTTAACTTTTTGAAAAGTTTTTAATTTTTTGTTATCTTCGGTAATTTGGTAACCCTCTATATTTTTTATAGGAAAATGGGTCGACCAAATAAAAACGCAGTCCATATAAGAAAACAGCTATATACTAAACAGCTATATAAACAGCTGTATCATTACATTTTATATATAATCATTATTTTACAATACAAAATTTTATGTACATACTTATTTTAATTCGAATTGAAACAATGAGATGTCGTTATGAAAAGAAACGATATTTATTGAGTCTAAAATATTAATCAGTCTCTTTATAAATCTTTTACACATTTGCATATTTATAAACTTACTTTGAAATAAGGATTATAAAGAATATAGATTGACTTTTTGCCTTAAAACTAATCCGTTTTGACTTCATATCATTTAAATTTAGTTACTTTCGATTATTTTTTATTAGTTTAGTACACACTGCACACCTATAAAAATAGGTATTAATCACTACACAATATTCTAAAATAAACTAAATCACTTAACCCAATTTTCAGTTACAAAATTATTTGGTTAAATCTGCACATATCTAACGCAACTAAAGTTAAAATAACAGAAATTTTCGCACGAAAAAAAATCAAAACTATTGAAAACTATTTACTTTGAACACAACTAAAAACAAACTAAATTTTTTTTTTTTTTTTTTTTCAAAAATATAAATCACAGCACACACAGAAATTTTCATCATCCAAACAACGAAAAAAAAATCGCGACTACTGCGATAGTTTTTGTGTGTGTTGCGCCACCTAACAGCGTTATGCTGGAAACAGATGAGCAGAATTTCTGCATGCAGTGATACACGCAGATATGCATTCAAAGCACATGTGCTGCATGCAATTCTTTATTTGTTGAAGTTTATTTGATACATATTTAATTTTTATATACAATTTTTTTGTATGAATGATGTCTTATTTTGTCACAATTTTGTTATCCCCCATTTTGGCACTTTTCACAAAGAACATATTTTCTTTCAACAAATTAAAAAAATTGATTGGAGAGCATAAAAAGTATACAAATTGTACTAAATTTGTTTTCTTTTACGTAATGTAGCCTACTGATCCGCAGCCAAATTAGAAATAGAGACAACTTGCAGAACTCTGCGAGGCAAGCAGAATGCATGTATTTCATTCCATATAAACTAGTGTTTTCTAATTTCGATGCTTGCAGAATTCTGCACATCTGTTTCCACCATTATACACTGGGCAGCAAAACAATGGGAACTTTTTAGCAATGTTAAAGCAATGTAAAAAACGAAACATTTTAAACTTTATTTTTTTTTTCCAGAAAAAACATATTTTTTATACATTTTTATTTCAAATTCAACTATGTTGCAAAAAAAAAGAATGTTTTAGACAAATGTTCATCAAATATCTAATAAATTAACTAATTGGCAGACATAAAAAAAAAGGAACTAGAAATATAAATACTAAATAGAAATAAAAAAATGAATTCAATCAACGGCTACATTTTAAAATTAGTAACCAATGGCATAACCATTATTTTTAATAACCTCCCGACGAGCTTTCTAATTTTTTCTTCAGAAATTTCAGTCCAAGCGGTTTGAAGCTCTCTATAAAGTTGATCATTGTTTTTGAATGATCCATGCAACCTTACTTGATCGTCGACCTGCTTCCACAAATTTTCGATAGGGTTGAGGTCCGGACTTTGCGCTGGCCAGGTCATAAATCAATTTTTTCAGCAGATATCCATGATTTAACATACTTAGAGGTATGTTTAGGATCGTTGCCCTGTTGAAACAACCATTTTAATGGCATATTTTCTTCCGCATAAGGCAACATTTGCTGCTCTAAAAAATCTCGATACACAAACTGGTACATAATGCCGTTAATGCAATCTAGTGGTCCCAAATCATCAAACCCTTGCCTCCACCGTGTTTCACAGTTCCTACACTATATCGAGGATTTAAACGTTTTCCGATTGGTCTACGTACCGTCCTAGCTCCGTCTGATCCTTTCAAATTAAATTTGCTTTCGTCAGATCACAAAACTCGGTTCCATTTGTAACCAATCTTCTGTCATTTCCGACCACCAGGAAATATGGTTGGGATTTGCTCGTCGCGTGGCGGGTTCATTGGTCGGAAACCAGAAAATTCATTCGATTTTCTGTATTGTTTACAAAAATTCCATTCCTGGTTTAATTTTTTTTTCTTCTTAGCACTACACTCACGGACACTCACTCCCATCACTAAACAAACCGGTCCGTTAACACGGCATTTTGCTAATCTAAGATATCGGAGAATCCAAAATTTTGTTGTTGCTTTTAATTTACAACGTTCGAATCAAAAATAATTTTCTAGACCAAAGCAAATATTACAGAATTTAGAAATTTTAAAAATTGATGTAATTTTAAGATAAATAAAGAAAATGTACCCAAATCAAATAAATTTAATAAAAACAAAACTTAAAATCTAACCTTAACGTCCAATCTGCTACCTCCAGATGGTCCATGGATAATGCTGTGTCCGTTACTTCAGTTACACCGCTTGTCGAGTGTTCTGGATGTTATGGGATTCCGTGATTTCCCAATGGTTTATTATTTTGTTTTATTTACAAGCTCTTATTGGCCGTTTCGTAGAATTTTATTCTCTCCGTACCGCGATGGCGTACTTCAGGTTATCCCAAATATCGATTAGGTATTGGGAGTAGATTTCGAACACTGAGGTTTTTTTTTTTTGTTTTTGTGTATTCGGATAGTAAAACATTAAGCAAGTTAATTTTATATACAACAAAAAATTTGGATTTATTCAAAATTTAAACTTTTTTTTTTTGTTTACCATATACATGTTATACATTCTTTGAGGGTGATCTTAATTATAATGTTTTATGTTTACAATTGAAATATTTTTTTGTTTTTGTTTTAAATCACATAATTTAAAATCAATATACACAAAAATTACTAACCGTTTAAATTTTAGGATTATACCATGATTAATTTTTTTATGAACAATATTATTTATTATTGCATGGCTTAACAAAAAAAAAAAAATTTTATTTAGAACATTACATATATCTATGTTCCGATAATTGTGTTTTTTTTTATAATTTTCACCAATTTGTGTTTTATACAGTTTCTTAATGATTTTTTTTTTTTTTTAAATAATTAGTTATAAATGGATACAATTTCTTAAATTTAATTAATTCAGAAATAGATAACTCAACACTTATCGTATGATATTTTACTATATATTTGTTTATACTTTTTATTTATATTTTATAACTTAACGTTTTGAATTTTATTTTTATTTTTTTGTTAATATTTGAATTTTTTAATGCTTAGGTAATTCTATTAAGAGCAACTTGAAAATTCTGGACCAACTGACTAATCATATTTTTTTCAACCCGACTCGAAAAAAAAGTTAATTGATTTTAAGGGGAAAGCTTAACCAGTTTGTTGTTTTTTTTTTTATTTCATTTTTTTTTTCAAGCACCGCTTATCAAATAAAATCAAACAAGGTGACCCATCATATCGTTACACATTGTTGAATGGTCCAGTCTTTATGCTCCTTAGCAAATTTTATTCGGGCTTTTATATTTTTTCTGATATGAATGGTTTCTTCGCAGCTCTACAACATTTCAACCCCGCATTGGAGAGACGACGACGGACCGTATCTGGAGAAACGTCTACATACATAGGTCTAGCTCACGAATAACTTCTTTCGCACTATCAAATGGGTGTTTTCTTGAATAGTTCACGATTCTACCGTCCAATTTAATTGTTGTTTTGCAAGGGCGACCACCTTTGTGATGGGTTTTGACTGTTCCTGTTCTTTTGAATTTATTAATCAGCCCCGAAATGACCGATTTAGCCATTGAATATTTTTCGCACAGCTCTTTTTGTGATAATCCATTTTGATAATCAATTATAATTTTATTTTTGAACGTTAAATTATACGTCGTCGGAGCAATAATTGTAACAAGGCAATAATATCATTTTAACTAGAATTAATTTTTTTAATATTTTTAGATGATAAACCTGTTGTCTCTTGCAAGTTTAAACGTGTATAAACATGTATTAAAGATTTTTTCAATAATTGCTTTCATTTGTTCCTATTGTTTTGCGTCCTTTATAAATTTTTTGTGTGTGGATTTTTGTTTTTGTATGTGTTAAGTTATCATTTGTTTTTTTTATTGTTTTTTACAGTTTCATAGGTGTTAATTAGTCAATTTTTTTCTTTTCTGTTTTTTAAACGACATTGTGGAATTATTTATGGATATTTATTTTGTGTGTAACACATTACTATTGAGAGAAACAAAACAAACAAACAGACAGACGACGGTTTGATTGATTGTTTTATCAGGTTCATTAGGGCCCTGAATATCGATTGAACGGTTAATTAAGCATGGTTCAAAAGAGCACCAAAGATCTTTTAGATCACAGCGCGAAGTGGCTTGTACAGTAATAATAGGCCCTATAGAATTTGTGAACTGAGGATGTACTAAAGCATAGGTATTTAGGTATGTGGATTGCTGGTGTTGCTGTGGTATCCTGTCACTCCCGATTTCTATCTGCGATCTAATACCGACGTGTGCACTTTTCGGAAAACCCCACTCCATTTTCCTAAAACCTAGCCAGGTTAAACTGACCACACGTAAGCTCTGCACCGTCCTTTCTCTTAACCTACTATGTTTGTTACATAATAATCTTCCATTTGCTGGAGTAGCACGAAATAATTAACTTCTTCGTTTGGTGCGAATACGGTTGTTAGATGAGCAGCAAAACCATTGGTTTCTTTTTCATCACTTCTCGCCCAATTTCCAGCTGGTAGTCTAATCGGTGGATTCGAGTTTTTAGCCTTTTAAAATTATTTGTTGCCTTCTATAATGAATAATCTGTCCTCAAATAGATTGGTGGCGATTTCTCACTTTTTGAAGTTCTATGGGCTGCGGGTCTTCAACAACCTAACAAGAATATCTATTACCATGCGGTTATTCAACGCTAGCTATCTTACTGAATTTATCCGCGCTTGTACTAGGCGCTGATCTAAAGCTTCTCCATCGTGTTGATCGGACAGTAATATTCCGGTCTATTCCCGTTTGCACTAAATACGAACCTGCATCATTGTTTATTTTATTGTCTTCTGTTGTCGATGCAGTTTAATTGTTTCTTTTTATTGTCAATACTTGGCGACGATACACTTTTATTTTCTTTATGGTTCAACACACCAAGATTATTTAAATTAATTTCTAGATCACTTTAATTTAAATTACCTGGTAAAGCAATTTTTTGAGCATTTTAAATTTTTTGTCGCTTTGGTGTATGCTGCACATTTCTATTAACAGTAATTATGGTCATGGCATCTGGTGACAAATCGCTTGCGCACATCGCTTTCTGCTGATTTGGTTCAACCTTTTTTCCTTGAGGCGGAGATAAGAACGTCACGATTTCACATATTTTCCACACCAAAATATTTAAAAAAAACCTATGATTCAACTTTTCACACAAGTAATAAATAAATTATTTTAAATGTTTACTCGGTGGTAGTAAAATTACAAGTTGCAGTTTAGGGGCTTTAGGGTTGCAGTTAAATTTGGTGCACAGGTTAAAATATGCTTATGAAAGAGGATATATAGGGGAGACGAAATAGTTTTATAAAAAACGGCCGTACTAATACGACCTTGATCCCATTTTTGACTTTCAAAATTCGCATAATGCCATTATACATCGATGAGCAACGATAAAGAAATTCGGAAAACTGTAGTAGTATTTTTTATCTTAAATCTGTCTCACTATCAACTCATTTAATAGGTCAGTGTCGAACCTTGCGTATTAAATTTTTTCGATAACTTTTTTATCATGAACGTAAAATACAGAAACTTCAAAAATTCATAGCTCTGACTATTATATTCGTAAAATAATAAAATAAAAATCCTAAAATATTATAGTTTGAACAGTTAAACTTTTTACATGAAGACATTTCCGATGGCTACTTTAGATTTTTAGTTCTATTTAAAATAGAATTTTTTATTTTTATTCACACTGCTCTGATTGACGTTTAAAGAAAACGTGCGCCAAGTGTCACAACTATATAGTTTTTGCTTTTTCATGATGATTTTTAGATCTATTTTTACTGGACTATTCGGAAAATTATTTTATTTTTATTATTGAAATTCATTGTGATGATATGGAATAAAGCCATCGAAATGTGGTTGTACTTATATGTAAATAAAAGATGGTAAGTTAAAACCAACAAATAAATTATTTCTTCGTATCCCTGAGAAGTAGCTGCAAACCTAATATATCTTTGATTTTGGACCTCCGAGTTTTATGTTGTCGGTTCTGGCTTGATATGGATGATTTCGAAACTTACAATATGAGCGTAATATTTTCCACAAAAGCTAGGAATTCTATTCAAAGATAAAACAACAACAAAAATCAAATTGTATTTATCTGCGAATTGATAATGGATTTTCTACATTGTCTACGTATTGTATACATTGTCTTGAGAATCTCCAAATAGGTATAGGCGCACTGATTATTGGACTTTGAATGCTAAATAAAGCCCTACCACCTACAATACATAATACAGTAGCCCATAAAATATAAAAAAATTTATTTTCCCATAAATAGACTCCAATTGTCATTATAGACTGTTTTATTATACTTTTCAACTTGAATGTGCGTCTTTCATTTTATTGAACCTTATCATTTTGTTTATTTTTCTATTTACCCCAACCAAAAGCTTACAATATTTTGGAGTGAGACCAGCTTTAAAATTCCATAAAGCTACTGTAGCTAAAGAATTTTCATTATTTTCCAAGTCATTTTACCTACGCATTCAACAAAAAAAAAACTGTTTTATATCTTTTTATTTAGGCTGTTGCGTACGTGATATGAATTTTTATTTTCCATTTAACCAAATTTAATCACCAAAACGAACACTAAATGGTAAGTATGTTTTGTTTAAAAAGAAAACCATCTATGGCCATTATAAAAATTATTAATTCACGAAATTGTGTAATAAGAAAAGGTGTTTACCTTTTTTGTTTTTTATTTCGGCTAAAAACTGTTTAATGCAAACACATTATTTATAACAATGGTAATGTTATGTTATGTTATGTTGACCGCGTGTAATCGAAAAAGTCATGAAATTAAAGACATTCTCTGGTTATGTTATAAAAATAATTTTAGTAATACACTTACACAGTACACACTAAGCCTAACAATAGTAATGACCATTGCAATGAAGCTAGTTTAAGTTCTGTACACAACAATAAATAGTGTAGAGGTAGGAACATTTTTCATTGTTGGTTTTTATTACCAGAATACTAGCAATGATGATGATGATAGCACAATAGACTTTAGACATATGTACATATGTATATTATGTACATATACATTTATAAAAAGTTCCTATAATCCCTTTTGTTATTAGTATTATTAGGTGTACATGTAGTTCACGTTACAACAAATTAGTCGACGAATCCTTTCTGTGCAAAAAATTATATTTTTTTTAGTTGCTGTATACGAGCAATCTAACGCTAAATAGGATTAAATTTATTTTTATTTTTATTATTTTAATGAAAACGAAACTAACCGATATAATTAATGTAATAAAATAAAATCATGAAATGATATCGTCGACAGGGATCGGTTCTATGTACCCATTTAGACGAAATAATTATTGCTATATAAGGTAAATGTGGTGTTTAGCGTAAGGAAGGAATTTTACGTTAATTTAGCTTAATTACAATTTGTGTGGATTGTTTATTATCACAATATAAAGGGTGGCACAATATAATATATCGTTGAGTAAAGCGCCGGATAGGAGAACCCTGAGAGGTTTATCAGCGACATTTCTTTAAGGTGGTGTGGTTACAGATACAAAGCGTAGTGGTAGACAGCCTACGGGCCGATCAAGTGTGTATATTGATAGTGTGCATGCGTGTCAAAATACGAGAACATTAACAAAACAAGTGCATTCGAAAAGTAAGGTGTACATCAATTGTTCACAGCCTCTTGCCAATCTGAAAGCTAACATTCGACAAGGAATTGCCAACATGGAAAGTACTCAAAAATGAGCCGAGGTTTGCATCAATGCTACAGATGGTAATTTCCCGGACATAATTTTTCAATTTTTGTTTTAGCTACTGAGTTACTCAACAAACAAATCTTTCATTTAAATATAATCCATCTTATAGTTTTATCTATATCTGGTATTTTTGGTAACAAATAATAATTTACAAAGCGCACTAAAGCTTACACTAAAGCAACTTTGTACCATTCTACTGAATCATAATTCCATTGCGATGCTTGAAATGGTACAAAATTGCGTAACATGCACCAATCCGGTCAATGGTCGCGAATCATTAATTTGCTATGGACCATGGTTCTTTTCATCCATCATGTGTTGAATTGAATTTTGACAAATGGACAAAATTACTCAAGGACTGCCAATACGCTAATTCATTTACCACGATTGTCAGAGAGTAGGAATCGAGGATCCTGCGACGATTTACTCAGAAATAGTACAACTAAAGCAGATATTCGAAGATTTAGTCGGCCTGATAACCAAGGGTAACTTGGTTGACACTAAATCTACTATCACTATCGATGCCAATCATGTAAAGGCGCCTATGTGTCGAAAACCAAGCAGATAATTTGCCGATAAATTGAAAAAAAAAAATCGAAATCGGGAAATAAACGAGTAAAGAATACCAATATTCACAAGCACACAAACACAAATGGCTGGGAGGCGGAAAAAATCACGGCTTTACAACTGTCTGTGATAAATAATGAAAAAAACTACTGCTTCGTTGATCTCATCTACGCCAATACCAGTTGCATCTCTAGGAACCTGTGCTGATAATGATCTGATTTCTATTGAGGTGACTGAGATAATACAACTATACGTCAGTCATTTGGATCCATCAACTACAGCTGAGAAAATAGTTGGATTTATCTGCAGGAAGGTGAAGCGTTGTTATCCGGTGGATCTTAATTGCATTGTAATTGGATTATTACGGAATAAGGGAAAACAATTTCTCGGGTAGGAAGGTAATATTCTGAGGCAAGTTCATTTTGCGCCTCATCCTCTGAATGGCAATCGCTTTGGATAATAATTGCCAAACCATCCTCCGTATGCACCCGGCTGCTGCAGCATAGCTTTATGTTGTCGATACAACGCCAATAGGTCTTTGCCTTGTAGGACCTATTTTTATAATAAAGATGCCCTTCTAAAAGGAGTATATCTTTATTTTTTCAGATTTTAAAATTTGATATTCCATGATCAGAAATAAAAAATAATAACGAATAAAATTAAGCACCTAAAGTAAAGAAATTACATGCACGAAGTAAACATAAAATGGATTGGAAATGTTTTAATTTTAATTTAAAAGGATTAATAAGCATTGCCAATGGTACCTTGCAATGAAGTGGGACCACACGATGATATGTAAATTATTTCAAGAAAATCTCTTGAGGCTAACAGGGTGTTCTATGATACATTTAGTGTAAAATATTAAAATCAGCCGTCGATTTGTTCCTAAGCTGTCCTAACTATTCCTAAAAGCATTAATAATCATAGCCCATGATGCCTTGCAATGAAGTGGGACCAAACGATGAAATGTTATTTTTTTCAATAAAATCTCTTATGGCTAACAGGGTATTCTATGATGACATTTAGTAAACAAAATTAAAATCAGCCGTCGATTTTTCCCTAAGCTGGCCTAACTATTGCCAAACTATAAGCATTGCCAAAGGTGCCTTGCAATGAAGTGGGACCAAATGATGCTATGTAATTTTTTTCAAGAAAATCTCTTGAGGTTAACAGGGGGTTCTATGATGACATTTAGTGTAAACAATTAAAATCGGCCGTCGATTTGTCCCTAAGCTGGCCTAACTATTTCTAAAAGCATTAATAAGCATTGCCAATGGTACCTTGCAATGAAGTGGAACCAAACGATATTTATGTTCTGGATATGACGGTACGTTCACCTCCCAAAAGAAACTTTCTCTGAGCTGCGATACATAAATTAATGATAATTATTTTGTTTTAAAAAATAATTAATTATATTACCAAACTCCACATTTCACGGCCAACAGTTTCTCTCTAATTTAAAGCCAACAGCAATGTTTTTCGTTTCGGTGAAAATGAAATATTGCCATTTCCTCAGAATCGCTCATCATCATTTCCAACTGCTGGCTTCGATCATGGAGTTTCTGAATTTCTTGAACTACTGCTTGCAAATTGTTTGGATTCATTTTGTAATTCTTTTTATTTAAATACAAACAACTTTTTGTACAAAAATTATTCTCAAAATATCATTAACGTTATAAACAGTGATATGTAATTCATGGCATGTTTTTCTTTCCGCACAAAGGCGCTCTATTCATTCTCACTAAACTCATTATTACGAGCTAATCTTTAAAATATTGACAGATTAGTTCACTAAACGGGTTTAGGCACTAAACTCAAAATAAAACGAGATTAGCTAAACCTGAAGTTGACACACTATGGCTAATCTCGAAAAATTCATTAAATCGGATTTATTAAACCACAGTCTGTCAGCGCTATTAGCAAATACCTATACATATTTCGTCCCGATAGCAGCGCGAATAGGCGTATTTTATTTGACCATTTACAACAACATGCCATCTACCCAATACCATTTGCTGGGTACGTGGTTTTCAAAATCTAACCATTGAATCTTCGCTAAATTTGATTTTTAAAGTTCTAAAAGTTGTCGATACTGTCTTGTACATTCAATTTATTTTGACATAAACCAAATTGTTGTTTGATAATTGTAATTTTTTATTTTTCGTGCCAGTATCTAACGTAAATTACAAAATAATTGATACCTACCAAAAATGTGACCCAACAATTTAGCCGAGATTTTTTTTCGAAATTCAGCAGGGACGCCTAATATTGTGGGTATAAATAAGAATTTTCATTAAAACTTAAAAGAATCGCTTACCGTCGCTTGCACGGAATATCCACGACACCGTACACGTGTATCGCTATCTATCGATAACGAAAAGAACTACCCGATTAATATTCCCAATGCGGGATTTCACTTATAAACCAATACAACTAATCGTATTTTGTTCAGGTACTACACTCCCAAACATTGAATTTACCACCGTTGAATGTTTGGATTCTCCACGAAGAGAGCGGCTTCATAAACAATGGGCACTGTACCGTGTCGCTGTTTGGAACTGCAGCTGTTGCAGTCAGTCGAGATTAAATGTCCTTACTGCTTTAAAGATGGTGACCTCACAAAATATCTAATCAGAAAAAATTGTCCATTTTTTTCCAACAATGATGGTTCTTATTCCATGATAGAAAAGCACGATTACTATTATCAAGTGCAACTACAGAGATACATTGTTAGAAGCTGTTTTGCTTATTTTTATATATATTCCCGAAAAACCAAAGTACTGGTTAAGGTAGCAGTAAAGTGCGTTCGTGAAAGGTTAAATGAGAAAAACGGATAATAGTTTTGATTAGATAATTTAGTACAGTTATGCTTGTTGCTATCATATAATGACACATGTATAAACGAGACGGTCAAAAACAAATTAGTTTTCAAATTCCTACGGTTATTGCCGGCCCGATGGGATCGGCATACATTTTTGTGAAAACAAAGTGATTCGGAGTAAGGAGAACGCACAAATTTGAAAATAAAACGTGAACATTTGTAAACTTTTCAAAATTATCAAAAGTTGAGACAGGGAGAAAGAACGTTAGATGTAAAAGTATGGGGCCTTTGAATAGTTTAAATAACTGTTAATTCCCTTTTGTTCACAACAAATTTTCTTTTGATATTTTCTAATTTTATTATTCGACTTGACAACTGGACGATTGAGTCTACTATTTTATTATTACTAAATTTTACGTTATTCCGAGAAAACCCACAAAAATTTATAAATCCGTAGCGTAGCCCTACATCTAAATATTTATGGGAAGTGGGGTGGCAAGAATTTATACACTAGGGGCGCCAAAAACACAAATCCGTTTCTGCGTATATAACTAATACTAAGAAATTAAAATATAAAGTCTTTGAATTCAGAAATTACACATTTATTATTGAAAGAATTGGTTGAGCTCTTAAAGCTTTGTTCCTTATAACACAAATCAAAAATTCGTGTTGTATCTTGTTGCTCCGCAAATTCTCTCTTTAAATTTAGATATTTATGTACATAAAATATTGTCTTTGTCACTTCCATTAAAAGCATGGTATAAAGCTAAAAAATTATATCCAACAAAAGCGGGAATATTTCCTTTATATTCAACAGATTTTCATTGTTTTGTATCTTGGGACAGATGAGAAGGATTTTACTTTGCATTTGAGTGATTTTTGAAATGTTTATGATGAATTTCTTTTTATTTTGTGTATGCTTTCTCCATTGCTATATTCCATTTTCTTATTTTTTTTATGTAAACATTTCTTTTATTTTTCAATACACTATACAAAATAGAATAATCTTTGACAGTTAACCTATATCATGCAATGGGGGTTTTGTTATAAGTACATAAATTCCATCAAAACGAAGCTGAGCATAATAAAAAATTTAGTTTTGATGACAATTTAATGGTTATTTGTATGATTATTTATTGATAAACAGATTTTGGGATTAGGGTTTTCTTGCGCCTGGTTATATAAAAGGATACATTATAATTTGCTTTATTGATTTAATTCGTAGTCCTTCTATGCGATATCAATACGTAACAAAACCAAAATTATATAGTAACTATCGGCCTGTGGCCGGAATTGTAACAAAAAGATTTATAAGATAATCGCGTGTCAAAATCATTAATCAAAGTCTCGGACCCAGCCAAAAAAAAAAATTTGTATTCGAGTTCCAGTAAAATTAAATAAAATAAAAGAATTATTTATCTACTTAAAAATTTCCATTTAAGAAGGTTGTGTTGGGCTTCTAATAGAAGGGTATGTTGTGCAGATTCGATTAGCGATTGATAGCAAATTACCGATGGATAGTATAGGCAAGAATGTGTGGGGTATAATAGGTAAGAATGTGTGGGAATATGCGTATGCGGTTTTCGACAGTTATTGCAAATCCACAATCACTATGTATACCGCTGTATACACTTAAACTGAATAATACCTATAGCGCGGAGCTAAATAATGGTACAATTTTCCGACATACGAAATTTAATAAATAAGATCACTCCGAGATTTTGTGTTTAATAAATCAATTATTATTTGTTATGTATTTCAATTGCGATTATTAGCACAAATTTTTAATAATTTAAATAGTAACAATTATACTTAAGATGTAAAATTATAAATGTTAATATTAAATAATTTTTCACAACAAATTTTGAATGAATGAATGGAATTAATTATAAATATAAGTGAGTGTGACTCGCTACAAGACTCCTCCGCAAGTGATTTTCCCGTTTAAGGAATAACTGAATGAGTATAGTTGCTTTACGGACGGTCTTGTATGTTGATGGCTTAATATTTAATAAGCCGAACTGAGAATTCCATAAGCTGGTTTGAGTCGATCGATCGAAACCTTATGGTTTTTACCATTAACCGATACGACGAATTGTTTCGTGCGAACCATGTCTGTTCTGATGAAGACAAAATCGCAGTTTTCGGAACAAAAACATCATCTTATTTTGCTTGGCGAGGTGTTTTGGGTAGAAGATTCTGCATCGTTTGTCGCAATTGGTCGATGACTGTGTCGGCAGTTGGGAGTAGGGGAAGAGGATTATCGATGAAGAACTCACCGGCTAGCTTGATGGTTTGACCATAAACCATTTCAGATAGTGAGCACTTCAGATCCTCTTTCACTGTTGCTCGAATTCCAAGAAGTATGATGGATTTAACAATAATTCAAAATTAGTTGATAACTCCGTTATACTTGATTTGAGCCCCAACTTAAATTTTTTCTTTCGTCCAATTTCTTCCATGGAAATATTTTTCATTATCAATTTCCTTGAGGATAAACATTCTACAGATTTGGTTTTAGTAGTGCAATTATTAAAAGGATTAGCTTGAACATTGTTGACATTTTAAGTGCATTGTTTAACCGTAGTATAACCGAAGGTACATTTCCGGAATCACTGAAAATTGCCACGATTATTCCTCTCTTTAAAAAGGGCGGTCGTCTGTTGTTGAGTAACTATAGACCAATGTCCATCCTTTCTGTTATTTCCAAGATTTTTGAAAGAGCAGTTAAATTACGAATGACAGAATTTCTGAATAGCTTTAACTATTTCAGTAAATGTCAATTTGGTTTTCGTTCTGGTTTGGGTACAGAGGATGCTTTGATCGAACTTATGAATCCACTTCATGAGGGTATTAATAATTCGAATACAGTAGCCGGCCTGTTTGTGGATGTTACTAAGGCTTTTGATATGGTAGATCATGGTATCCTTTTGGATAAGCTGATGAATAATGGTTTTCGAGGTTGCATATTCAACTGGTTCAAGTCATTCATCACTAATCGCTCGCAAAGGGTTACTTGTAAAAATAGTTTCAGTGACTTATCGGTGCTACAAGCGGGTGTCCCCCAAGGATCTGTACTTGGACCAATTTTATTTTTAATTTATATTAATTCTATTTTTAAACAAAATTTTAAAGGTAAAGTAGTTATTGCCTTTGCTGATGATCTAGCGTTTGCATATAATAATTGTGATTATACTTCTGCAGTAGCATACATTAATCACGATTTAAAAATTCTATCCAATTGGTTCGCAGCGCACAAGCTATTATTGAGTTCTAAAACTAAAACAATGCTCTTTAATTTAAATGATAATGGTTCGTTTAATAATGACATAGTTTATCACGACCGGAATTGCCCTAGGAATGGCCCGTGCATTAATAAATATTTACCTATTGAATGTGTTGCTAACATTAAATATTTGGGCCTAAACGTTGATTGTAGATTAGACTGGAAGCATCATATGTTAGAATTGTCAAACTCTCTGCATTCTGGTATTAGGCAAATGTATCTACTGCGGTCACACTGTCCACCTGGTATCCTTAAAATATTTTATCACGCCTTAATTGAGTCCAGACTGCGTTATGGTATTTGTTGCTGAGGTGGTACATATTTTGAAACGATCAGACCATTAGTAGTAGCTCAAAAGCAAGTAGTTAGATTGATGCATTTCAAGAATAAACGTAGCCCTTCTTGGCCATTATTCTTGAGCAGTAGACTTCTTCCATTGAAACATCTTTATGTTTTTAAGGTTATGAATAAATATTTTGAAATTAGTGGCAATCGTTATTTGAGTTGTCACAGTTATTTACTGCGTAAAAATGTCATGCATTTTAGAAGCGTTCCAAAATTTTGCAAAACGCATTTTTATAATTATTTTTTAGTAACTGCTCCAACCATCTTTAATACACTTCCGATTGATATCCGTAGCTTGAATTCTAAATCTAAATTCCTGGCAAGTTTGAAAGTTTGGCTAGTCCAATTTAGTAATATTGATTTTTTGTTTAGAATCATTATTTAATTTTTCACTTATAGTTTTGTATGCTAGTTATTTGAGGAGAGGTAAATTTTTGCATGAATAGGGAATGATGTTGTCTTTGAAATGAGGGGATGAGGGGTTCAATAATTTAAAACTGATTTTTTCTTTTATGTATCTTTATAACAAACCTTTTTAAATTGCTTAAATTATTTTTTGTTATATGATTATTTACATCGTATTAGTTGTATTGTGTAGTATTTTTTTAACTATTATTATTCCAATTATTGTATTTTATTATTATTAGCTAAAGGGATGCCTGCTACTGACCTTGTGGGTCAAAAGGCACTTCCTTATTTTTTTTTTTTTTTTCGTAATTATATGTATATGTGATATAGCTAGTTATAAAGTTTGTAATGAAATAAATAAAAATAAAATAAAATAAAATAAATAAAATAAATTTCCGAGTTCTAGTTAATTGTTTTGCTCCTGGCCATTAGTGAAGCTTTGAGTTGCCGATGGAAGCGTTATACCATGCCATTGGCTTGCGGATGTTGAGTCGTTGTCCGTACCGATGTGATCCGGGAAGTTCTGTTAACTCTGTAAAAGTTTTTACTCGAATTGCGTTCCTTGATCAGTGGTATTGTGAAGAGGCACGCCGAAACGTGATACGTAATTGTTGACAAAAGCGGTGGAAATGTGGTGGTCATGCAGTATGCTTCTGGCAAGCGTTGTGAGCAAGTTAGTATCGGAAGCAAGTATATCTATTAGACGGAAGAAGTGGTCCTACGATGTCTAAGTGGATGTGTTCGAATCGACCCGGCGGAATTTCATTTGCCCCTAAGGTGATTTTGTGTACTGTTGGACTTTGGCACGTTAGCAGGATAAACGAGACAGAGCCCAATTGCCTACGTTTTTGTTTATGTTAGGCTCAAAGTAGCAAGCAGCAATCAACTTACGAGTTGCACGGACTGCGGGATGCGAAATGTTATGCAGTGTGCGTCGAAGATGATTTGGCTGCAATATATGGGCAATTGTTCCCAGTAGATGTTTCGCAGATAATTTCGAGGCCATGTAATTTAAAAAATTCTAGTTTCATTGATGAACCAAAGTGACATTCGGAACCAAAAAATAAATTCTGAAGTTCTAGGTCTGCTTTTTGTAAAACTGCGGCCGTTTCGTTGTTGGTAGTGCGGGATAGTGTGTCCGCGACAACGTTGTCATGCCCGTGAAAATGTTGAATGTCCGTTGTAAATTGACTGATGTAATTCAAGTGGTGTGCTTGCTTTGGTTTGCGTTCAGTTTTTGACTGAATTGTTCTAGGTTTGAGGTCGGTGTAAATGGTGAAGTCCCGACCATCAACAAAATGTCTGAAGTGTTTGACTGCCAGATATATTGCGAGTAATTCCCGGTCGAATGCGGAATATTTCTTTTTGGCATCCGAGAATTTGTTCGAAAAGAATCCCAGTGGCTCCCATCCCAACACTTGTTATTTTACTGTTGAAGTACCGCACCGTCATGTCAGCCGTGTTTGATGCGTCAGTGGTTAAGCTGAGCTTTGAGTCGTACATTGGGTGGGTGCGCCATACGTGTTACCTGGTCCAATTCAGCGGTTAGCTACGTGAATGCATATTGACATTCGTCGGGCCAAGAGAAGTTCTTGGATGTCTTGGGCTTTTTGGTTAAAGCTGCCAAATGGATGTGAATTAGTGCGAGTGTTTGATACAAATCGATGGTAGTAATTTATCATATCGACGAATCGCAGTATACTTTTGATTGAAGTAGGAGCTGGGAATTCCCTAACGGCGTTAATTGGTTCTTCAAACGGTAGAATACCATTAGGGGTTATCTTTTTGCTGAGGAAATCAAGATTGAACACGCCAAAGACGCATTTTGTGTTGGAATTCTGTGTTAAGAAAGATAACCTAAAAATAAAAGAGAACAAACAAAGAATCATTTGATCATTTATATAATTAATGTTTTATACTTATTTGATTATTTATCCATGAAAAGTTTGTTTCTTCTCTTATATTTCCGTATCGGTAAATGTAAAATCATATTTAATTAGTGAAAATTTGCATTATATATACTTTAATTCACTTTGCCAAATTTATTTATTTATATTTGTATTTGACGTTTAATAAACAAGAGAGTAACAATAATATTAGGTGTATATTGTACACTGTACTGTAAATAAGATTGTACTAAATAATTAAATCTAATACGTTGTACTAATAATTGTGTCGTTTAGAATCAAACGTAATCTATTCCACTTTAAAAAAAACTGAGGTTATAACTTATTTCGTTTCATATTATTGAATAAAATGGTTGCGCATAATAAAACTTTTCGAAAACTTACTAATTCCTTAGTAATTTTGGCTTTTATTGCGTAGTAAATTTCAAAGATGATGTATTCCTCTCATGTTTAAATATCAAAAGCCCTCTATTCCTATTGAATACCAAAATAACTCTATTCCAATATACATTTTTAGTGTAACAATCAAATACAACGTATTCCACATTTTGGCGCGAAAACTGTTAGTTATCAAAGTAAAAATTCAGTTCTAATGTGATATTCATAGCGGTTGGAGGTATTTCTGTGATTGCTCGACTTAAAATTATATTGAGAATAAACTATTTGCGCTTCAAAATCTGACTTCTCGATTGCTTTTAACATAAGTTTTTCAATTGAAAAAAAATTTTTTTTTGTGTTTTATTTGCTTTTGCGACTGAGTAGAAAAAACATTATAGAAAAGTTACCACCGACTTTTTGACGATGCAAATAAAATCAAGTAAGTCCAGATAATTAGTACTAAATATTAAATGTGAGCCGCAAATCATTTATTTTTTCATATTAAAATTGCTGACTTGCGACTGGATGGAGGATATACCCCATTATCGCTTTAGTATTTTGATTCAATATTATATTGTATATTACATTATTAAAAGTGAGTGCAATATGGAATCATTAGACACGCCAGTTTTAACAGATTATCCACGTATAAGGAAAATAAATGTTAAAAATAGAGCTCGAGAGCAGGCGAAACAACAAAGGTGAGTTATATTGATGGTTAAACAGCTAGATAATTCAATATTTTAAATATTTTAAAAGGTACAAGAGAAAAAACTTGCCAGATATGCCAACCTGCAAACATAAAGGCGACCGCTATAAATGTCGATTGCTGAAAACCGCTGATGCATTATATTATTCAGATGCGTTTTATAATATTTGTTCCAAGTTGGCGCAAGACGCCTTTATTTTAAGTTACTGTCGCATTGACAAACCTAAAAGGACTGATAGAAATATAAAGGGGGACCAAGAAAAGCATTCTCAGTAACATATTCAGTCCGAACTCGCTCCAGAAAAGTTGTCACAGTATGCCAAAAAACTTTCCTAAATTTACTTGGGATAACTCAAGGTCGTGTACGAAATATCTGCAACCAACACTTTAAAAAAGGGACGGCGCCAGTCGAGAACCGCGGAGGAGACCGAAAAAGCTTGAAAATGGCAGAATCAAAAAAATTAATCATACGTTTTATCAAGCAATACAAAACAATAGAAATTCATTATTGTCGAAGTCGTATAGCAAAGCGCCAGTATTTGCCAGGAGAGCTTTCAATCAACAGAATGTGGAGAACTTATAATGAATCTCATCTCAGTAACAAAGTTAAATCATGCTATTTCCGCATGGTTTTCAACTCGTGCTTTAACATTGGATTTAAAGCTCTTTCATCGGATGTATGCTCGACATGTCTCCAACTTAAAGAACATTTAAAAACAACAGAAACTACCGAGAAGAATCATGAAATTATGACCAAATTAAGAATTCACAAACTGCGCGCCAAAGCATTTTTTGAAATTCTCAACGAGGAAAAAGATGATTTGTTAACGATGTCATATGATTGCCAGAAAAATATGACACTTCCCAAAGTGTCAGATCAAGCGGCATACTACAGTCGCCAGTTGTATCTATACCTGTTTGGCATGGTAATCGGATCGACTCACTCATCTCTAACGAAGAATAATGTAATTTTGTTTTACTGGACGGAAAATTCTCGGCCTAAAGGTTCAAACGAAATTGCTTTAGCTGTTTTCTATCAACTATGCAACTCAAACCTTAAGGGTATCAGCACAATTCGTTTAGTCGCCGATGGATGCGGAGGCCAAAACAAAAACTCGATTATGGTGGGTATGTGCCAATACTGGTTAGCTATTAAAGCACCTCGACATGTTCATTCAATTGAACTAATATTTCCGGTTCCTGCGGTTGAAGAATATTTAAATATATACGAGGAACACGGAACACTAAAAAATTTAGAGAGTGATGAATGTCCTGTTTTAAATTTCAAAGAAGTGGTATCAAAAGTTATTAAACCGCCATCAGCTTGGCACTTTAAATTTAATGAATGTAAGAGATTCAGCTTAAAAAAGGGTACAAATAATGTTGTAGGAGTACGTGGTGAGGTGTTTTACAAATCCAGCATTGGGGTTTCTAAATCAAATATTAAACGAGGTCAGAATATTCGAACTATGACTCCAACTAACTTGCCATTAGGAACTAAAGTTAAAACGGCAAAACTAGATGATGTCGATAAGCTGTTAACCAAACATTATGGCAGTGAATGGATGTTGCAGGACTCATTGAAGTTCTATAAAGACATTTTAATAACCAATAATATACAGGATGAAATGGTTGAAGATGGGGACCCAGTTTGTGAATCTAATGAACCAGAATCATCGATTAGAATTTAGTTAATTTTAGGAATAAATTGAATTGATATTTTTTTAATTTATTATGATTTTTAACAGACTGAAAGAAGATATGAAAATAATTTTATTACTTTTATTTTATTTATGATATTAATTTTATATTTTGAATTAATTTAATTTATACATAATTTATGTATTTTAGGTTATTTGATTAAATTGTGATAGTCGTCTTCAATAAGACTCAATTAATTGTTTTAATGATTTAATCAAATAAAACATATTTTAAATAAACATTTTTTACTTGTGTGTTTGCATTCTCGCATCAATCAAAACTATCTACTCTATTCCAAACAATAAAATTCAAAACTACTCTATTCCACATAGCTAATATTCAAAACAACTTTATTCCACTTAAGGTGTTTCAAAACAACATTATTCCAAAAATGTTTTATAAATATTTTTTAATCTAAATTAATTTCATTTATTATGATAATAATAATAAGTTTGCAAATGTCTGATTTAATTAAATTCACATCGAAATCTTAAATAATTCAATTTTCATTTTCATAAAACCATTTTATTAAATATCTCTAATTCGTAAAAAGTGGAATACATTACGTTTGATACGACACAATTGTTATACGCCTGTTATACGTATTTAATTTTAATATACAATTTTTCTTAATAAATTTTACCGTATTTTATCACAAACGAATTAATTTGTATCTTCCATTTTGGTAATTGTCAGCAAAAGTTTGTCTTCAGTTAACAAACACATAAAATTGCCCTGAAAAAATAAAAATGTAGAAAAATCGTACTAGATTTGGTAGTACAGCCTACCAATTCGCAGCTAAATTAGAAATAGAGACAACTTGCGGAAAAACGCCTACTATGCGGAATACATTTATTTCATTTCATTTAAAGTAGTGTGTTCTAATTTAAACGCAAGCGTTTTTCCGCACGTCTGTTTCCACCATAATAAAGTAAAAAAAATAGGAAACATTTGTTTTAGGAAATTAACTCAATTATAAATTCTAGCAAATGTTAAAAAAATTAAAATAAAAGCCAACTAGTTTATAACGAGAGAGTCATAAAAATAGAACAATGGGCGCATTCAGGCAAGCCAACTGTTGGCAACATGTTGGGTAAAATCAACACGTTGAGACCTGAACATACATGATACATTCAAAATTTCATGGCAATGTGATTGTTTAAATGTCATTTTTTCCATCGGTAGATTTTTGATGCCAACATGTTGGGAAATCTGAATGCGCCCATTGACTCTACCTCTCTCCTTTAATTGAGAAATAAATTAAAGAATAACTATTTAGATATCCTATACCTATTTGAAATAGAATATGCAGGTGAGCAAATTTTTGTATATTAAGCGATCCCATACGTTTTTTACAAGTGGTCTTAAACTTTTGGCCGGGAGTATATATACTTTGTTCATATTTCAGAAAATAATATAACCACAATCAAGAGTTTCGACGAAAGACGGGCCGCTACTTCCCACTCAACGGTAGCTCCTCGAGGTGCTCCATAATTTTTTAAAAACCAAGCATGGTCTACATCCGACCTACATTATAGATGAAAGAGATAGTAGTGGACCATCCTGCTCGCCGAGTAGCTAAACAGTAATTCTATGATAAATGAGATGGAGTAATCCGATTCGGATTGCGTTAATGTTTGGCAGGTTTTTCCCGGAAAACTGCATTTAAGAAAATACAAAAAAGGAAATGATAGAAATGATTAAAACAACTACGGACGACGTACGTAAAAGCATTCGAAATATCGAAAAAATGGTACAATTCGCAGCTGAGCAAATGTTCCTAATGTAGAATTACCGGACCTTGAATAAAGGAAAACCAATGGAGAAAAACACAAATTTCTAAAAATTTGATAAATGGATAACTGATGTGATAAAGAAATGAACATATGCGCTTTATTTAAACTTTTTTATTTCAATAAAATGAATTATTTATTGTTATTTTTAAAAAAATTTGTTGTTATATTCTCGAGCATAACTCTTCCCGAAACTCCATTGCATATAGTCTCTGGGACGCTTTCATAATTTTTTTCCGTAAGCATTGGCTCAAAATCAGTAAAATCACCGGACGCTAAGCAAATATTATGCATGACACAGTATACGCACACCACTTGAACGCATCTTTTCACCTCCAACATAAATCGGTTATCAACAAGTAAACAAGTTTACAGAAAATTTATAATATGAATGAAAAATTTTATTAATAATATAAATAAACAGGTAACAAAAATTTATAAACACGGCGTTTATAAATATAATGGACGTTTTTTTTCAGTGTATTAGGACACAAAATACTTATTTCTCGCGATTCACAAATTTCTTGGAAAATAGATTCTTGTAGTGCCAGGTATTTGTTTAATAATTTAAAAAGCTCGTTCCACGTTTATGGCATTAGTTTGTTCCATAGCTGAATTTTTATAATTCATGTTTTGACAATAATAAAACAAAATTATTATTTGACGCTTATTTATTACCTATAAACCTGTGAATTCAACCCTTCAAACCGATATATTTTTCCCGTAAGACAATTTTTACTAAAAAAATTAATTCAAATTTGGCATGATATGAGAGGTAAATTTGTACTAAAATTGCAATTTACCAAATTTTGTGATTTACCTTGAGTGTGGCACGTATTTTTAAACTTAATTTTTATTTTTAGTTTCACTGTAATTAAAACATTTGAAAATGTCCTAAGGGAGGAAGTATCATGTCGATTGCTATAAAAAAAAATAAAACTTATGTTGGTCGAGTACACGATGTACACGATGAGTACATGAAAACCTAATGAAGGAAATTTTGGTTTTTGGTTTTCAAAAGTAGTACAATGTATTAAAAATATTATTTTAAGGAATAATACGGGCCTAATCAAAGGATGGTTGATACTCTGCATCATCCGTGACACGTATTTTCTTCAAAAAATTAAACCAAACCAATTGAAAGTGTGGTCGCAGCACAATTGTAACGCTACAAGATGCCAATTAGCAAAAAAGATAAGTGACGATTAGCAAAATATTTCTTGTAAATTTAAAATAGGACTTGGTTGTACCAAATAGAAATAGACGCAGGTCTAGTAGTACCGCATGCCTATTCCATTAACAAAGCATTAATGCAACAACTTACAGAAGGCACTTACTGAGCTTTTGTATACTTTCGCTAACCAATTCCAGTACTAAATTTTTTAGAAATATTATGTGACGATTATATGATCTTTAACGTATAAAAAGCTTAAGTGCTGCATTTTGGGCAGGTTCGTCAGCTTGGTAACTGCCAAATTGAATTTTATTTTTGCTACTGTGGTGTGTAAATAACTTTTTTAAATGTAATAAATGTTTTTATTTTGATTTAATAGTTACTTATGAGTCCGAGAGACTCTTCGCAAGCGTTAACGTAAATAATCTGACCCATGCTGATTAGGGTTAAAGCTTAAAGCCAATTCAAGCCACATTTCATCACATTGTATCTTTTAACTATCTAAACCTTCACAAAACAATATAAAGCAAATACTGTTACATAAATTTTTGTTGAGCTAAATGTTTTATTGAAATATGGTATTGTGAAATACAATAGCTTTTAATTCTTAACCCCCCCCCCCCCTTCCAATAAATCCATTAAAAAAGAAATTATGATTGAAATCTCTTTTTTTTTAATTCGTATTTGGTTTGCGTGTCTTTTCTAGCATGCTTATATAGACAACATATTTTCTAACAAAAAGACCAAATTGCGAGTATACAGGGAATAACAACAACGGAAAATTTTCTATTTACAGAATCTGTTTTTAAATTTTTTCATCTCAAACGAAAGTAGAAGAGGTTTACAAATCATTGGTACTTCAACCAACAAACAAAAATTAAGTAAATAATCTCTCGATGTAATTTTATTTGATTATTGCCCATTTTGTTTTGTAGAGATTCGCGTTAAAAAAACGAAAACATTTTAATAATTACGCCATATTCAATTTTAAGGAGTTAGACGCTTATCTAAATGTGACATTCAGCAATAAATCAATATACCAATTGTAATATTTTATGGTAACGTCGATAATCGAGTAACATACATATTTTGTATCCAGTAGATTAACCAAATAAACTTCAATAAAACGATGTGTGACACAAATAAACATCCCTTCTAAGTATGTACGAATATAAGGCATTTATTTTTCTAATATTGGTTGTGTGGATCTCCATTATATTTATTAATACTCTTGTACATTAAATTGTCAATACACGATAAAACGGGACATAATAATCCTACATTATATACAAAATTAATAGATTTTGTTGCGTTGATAAATTAACAAGCTTGCGTATATAAACACATATACATTATACACATATACACAATTTATAATAAGACAAGAAAAACGTTTAACAAGTTATTTATTGGACATTTATTCTTTCAATAAGGATTCAAGTTAATTAATTTTATTTCGATTTTTATTTATCAATATTCCTAATGCTTAATAGTAAAAATTGTTTTCCTGGACCAAATTGTTTTCAATTTGTCTAGATTTAAAAAAATAATTAACTGTTTACTTTTACAATCGAAGTAATGATCCTTATACAATCGAACTAAAATCTAATTTATATCACACAGCGGTTGCTCAGTGGTAAATTTAAAAATATTTGAATGAAGTTTAGTTGGGGCAAGCGTATTTGTTGCATGGAAAATCAAACAATTTTTCCGCTGTAAAAATTGATCAGCGATCCAATAAAGCGAAGGGATGTACACTATTACAGTGGTTTTTTTTTTGCTTATTATGCTAATTGGTGGTAAGTAGGTATGGCAGAAGTTGCTTAAATCCATTACATTGCAGCAATTGCTACGCCTTGCGGAACCCGCTCAATCATCATCATTAAATATAATAAAATCGAATCTACCCACCTACAACAAAATTAGCTAAAACACACAAAATAGAAATAATTGCTACTTTGTTTTTGTTAGATATGTACCCTTAGGTACGGTCGAAAATTCAGCCGCTGTGTACCATAAGCAGCAAGTCGCTCAAAAATTAAATTTTGCAGCGAAAGCTTCGCATTCTATCGAATTAAGAAGCGGAAATTAAAAATTTCCTGTAGTCAGTCAAAATGGAGGTTAAAGATGATTATATTCAATAATTTATTATTTTAAAATATTTGATTTAATGTTTTTTTAAAATGTAACTTTCGTTTTTAATTTCAACTAATAAACTAAAAATTAAACGTCAAACTAAGGTCTACTAAACTTGGCTGCAAGTCGTACCTATTAAAATACAGCCGTAATTTTTCGAATATCGGCTGCTTTTAAATTTGTTTACACCATGTGTTTTTAAGCCCAGCGGCTGAATTAATGACGCACCCAAAGTATGTTACATCTAAAAAATATGTTTCTGACACATCTCCAGTTTTCAGGAGTAACTCCAGAAGTAGAGGGGATTCAATAAGCTGAGTAGATTTAATTACCGGATCACTTTGGTGCTTTCCCAGGAGATCTGATAACCAATCTCAATATAATAAGCCTGCTATTTTAGACTCCAGTAAGCGAGTCTATACCAGATACATAAATTATTCTGGGACATCAGTTAGCGAAGACTTTCCGTGAAAGGATATATCCATCAATATAGGGCCTGAACTTTTGGACACTCAGTACCGCGGCGTAACATTCTAACTCTGTCACGGAATATTTCCGTTGAGCTGCATTCAATTTGTGAAATATAAATTCAATGGGGTGTTCGTCTTGATTTAGCTGAAAAAGTACACTACCTACCCACGCCAACGGCACTGGCGTCACATTGGATAATGAAAGGACAATCAGGATTTACTAGAACTGCAGCGGAAGATAATGCCAATTTAAGAGCTTGAAAGGACTCCTCCGCGCTAAGATTCCATTTAGATTTAGAGTTCTTACCGGTTAAGTCGGTTAGTGGAGCAGCTAAAGTAGCGAATTTTTTATAAATCGCCTGTACCATTCGCATAAACCCAAAAAGCTACGGATTTGTTTTGTTGTTTTTGGTCTTGGAAATTCGCTAAGCAACCTACATTTTTCGGGGTTGGTACGAAGGCAACCATCACCCACCAAATAAACCAAATATTTGACCTCCTTTAGCATAAATTGACTCTTTGCAATATTTATGGCTAACCAGCATTTCGGAGCGAACGAGCGACTTCTTCCGAAAGTGTCAGATATTCACTGAAAGCAGCTGAGTACAAAAGCTTTATCATGCAGTTGATAAGGGATCAGCCGGTACATCTGGCGGCATAATGTTTGAGGTGCATTGCACAACCCAAAGAGCATGACTTTGAAGTGATACAAGGGAGTACCAGGAATGGCAAAATCCATCTTATCTCTGGATTGCAATTAGAGTGAGATCTGCTAAAAGGCGTCATTTAGATCAATAGTTGAAATATAATGAGTTTGATCTAATCGACTCAACAATCCATTGATAAGTGAAACGGATGCTCATCTCTGACCGTCACCCTCTCGAACATTGTTCACCTTTCGACCGCCACCTTGTTCGCCTTCTGCACCATCCTGGTAGGAGAACACCATGAACTATGACTTTCTTTAATGACGTCCAGCGACAACATACGCTCGAGCTCATCATACATTAAGTTTTGTTTAGCTGGAGAGACAGAACAAAACCGTTGCTTAATAGGCTTGGCTTCGCCAATATTAATTACATGGGATAATAATGTGGTTCTTCCAAGACCTAATTTAGCACTTGATAGAAATTTGTCAACAATAGTAGCGAGCTTAATGTTATCTTCTGAAGAAAGCAGATGAAATTTGGGAGAAGGAGGCAAGTCTCATTTAAGACGCTTAAGGAGGATAAATGTGATGCAATACCAAATCGATTCCAAAAATCAATTCCTAAGTATAATATGTACCTGTTCCAAAGAAGGAACTATATAAAAGCGTATTGGAGATTAAATTGCTCCAGGGCATTTATATAGCAAAAACCACGTTGTGCTTCACTAGCAGTATTAATATGAGACAGAAAATTGTGCACCTTTGTATCTACATCAGTCAACAATTTCTCGGAACCACAGCCCAAAATGCTTACACTGGCTCCACTATCTAAAAGACCTCGGTAAAGGACATTATTAACAAGAATATTGGCATAAGGCCGTTTATCCCCTGTTTCAGAACCGAGTATTAAAAAAACAACGAAAAATCTCATGACCCGACGTGCTTCCCAATATTTCTTAGAATGTAGTAGCAACTCGTCTACTTGAAAATTGTTAACGAGAGATTGAGTTTGGTTTAGAAAGTTTGACCCATTAGAAAAAAAGAAGCTGACGGAATGGAGTCCCCTAGTTTAGGGGTTAAAACTGCTTGACATTCCGGAATGGACAAGGATAATGGAGGCTCGGAAACCAGACGGACTCGATCTAGACGATGATTCGGAATTAAAAGACTCACCGAGAACTATCACTGGTTCGTTTGATTCATCCCATCTGGTGCCGATCTCGGATGAAGCTCTGGGTCTGTATTGCTGCCCGCATCCTCCAGGACTGGAGGTACTAAGTGCTTCACACGTTCTCCCTGTAGTCAACAATGTCCAATGCCTTTGTTTCTATTTACCAACAAAACAAACATATAGTTATGTACTCACATTTTGAGTTATTCTCGTGATTATTGTTTGACTTATTTTGTGTGAAATGCAACTGAGTCTTTAAATTTCTCTGATTTCTCCCTATTTGATTTCCGTTACAAAGGCCACATCCCAATTTGGTAGTTGGTCCGGGTCCAAAAATGTTCTCTTGTTCTATTTTTCTGTTGGTTGTGTTTGTGTTCAACCAGATTTTCTCTTTTAAAACAAATTTTTTTCAAAATGCTAAGGCCAGCTACCAAACCCCACGACCAAATTATCCTTAAAGCCGTGGTAGCATCCTCCCTCTAAGGATAAGTTTTGTAATTGTAAAAATATAAAGGGCTGAAACCTCACTAGGTGATCAGAACTTCGGTATTTTTTAAATGGGGATAGCATTCACCTGTCACCTGTGTTATAAAGTTGGTATGACAGTTTTGACAGTACTGATTTCTATTTTAAACAACATATATTTACTTATACAACAACAACCAAACAGGTCAAAAGCTTCAGTAACAGAAATACAGGCATCCAATATAACACGAAAAATCGTATTATAGAACTTTATACCGAAAGTAGTATACAAAATTATACTGATATTTCTAACCGTGTAACTGACCATATTCCAGAACTTTAACCAAAAATCATTTTAGAATCCCATTTACAACGCACATGTCCAATTTCATAATAATCGGGTAAGGAATAACCAAGTTCCATCCTACTTGGCCATATTTCAGAGCTTTATCCAAAAATTATTTTAGAATTCCATTCGCAACACGCATGTCAAATTTGATGATAACCGGTTAAGGAATAGCCAAGTTCCATCCTACTTGGCCATATTCCAGAATTTCATCCAAAACAATTTTAGAATCCCATTTTCAACGCACATGTGATGAGAAATAATCATGTTCCATCATACTTGGCCATATTCCAGACCTTTATCCAAAAATCATTTTAGATTCCTATTTCCAACACACATGTCAAATTTCATAATAAATGGTTGATAAACAGGCAAGTTCCATCATATAAATAATTTGTTATCTACTCACTACATCCTAATGCAACCCCAACTCAACTTCAACTCAACCCGCAAATTGACGCCTAACTTAACCATCAAATCAATTCCAAATTCAATGCCCAATTCAATAATCAAACCAGCATATATAAAAAAATCGTAAATATTTATAAAAGCAGGTATTTTGGGTCAATTCGTATGGCAGATACCCCACCCCCTTGACGTAAAGTCTCCAAAAGCTTTTCAAATCTCCGCCTTGACTAGGAAACAGATTGGCGAAAAAAAATCCAAATCGGACAAGCCGTTCTCGAGATACCATGGGTAGTACATCCAGACAGACAGACATCCAGACAGACAGACGGACATTTTTTTTTTTTTTGCATTTTCAGACTCAGGGACTTTCAAAACGTCGAGAAAAGTGGTTTTGGACCAACCAAATTTTTCGTCATTTTTGACAGGATTTCAATACTTTGGTCTTTTTAGACCAAGTAATTCATGTCCAACCTGAATCTTGCTCTAACATTACAGGTAAAGACGCAAAAATCCAACTATTCTACATAAAATAAAGAATAATTTATGCCTATTAGGAGCAAATGGGAATAACTTGTTTAAATAATTTAAAATAATTGCTTGTTCAAACATGTTATTTCAGGTTTATATTTTAACATAAAACTTTATACCATATACGTTAAATACCAACATATCAGTTATCTTATTTCACATTCCTCAAAAAAATGTAAATTTATTCCTCCTTTTGAACTACGACTTTATAATAATAGCTATATTAAATATAGGCATCATATTGATTTTGTGACACCTGCAAAATCCTCATTTATGGTAATTTATTCGCGATACTTTTTAAAGCTTAAGAAATACAAAAAATTCCAACGTCGTTGAAAATTAATCATGTCATAAAACTGTATAGTACACTCACACACATTTGTTAAGTATTTACTTAAAAGGGGATAGACGTACACACCTTGTGCGTAATAAAGAAAGGAATTTCCTTTTCCACGGTATCGCGATACGATTAACAAAATTTTCAATTTGATTTCTCGAATGACTGACCAATAACGAAAAACCTGCCCACACCCTTCTTTGGAATGTTATATAACAGCAAATCGGCATAACAACAGTAAAATTTGTATAATTAAATTTATTACCCGTAGTACACTGGTATTTATATTCATTTTATTATAAATATTTTTATGTTACCAATTCGTCTATTCATTCATCGTCAATTTGATTTCATTGAATTTTTTTCTCTTGTCTTCAGTACAATACGTCATACTTACCCTACTCGTTGTACTTTTTTGATGTATGTAAATTGAATAAAATAATTTTTTTATAAATTTTTTGAGCAGTAAATTTGTTACAAAAACAAAAAATTAAATTATGTCTTATTTATTCTAACAATTTTCTTCAATTCTATTATAAGGAATACATTTTTTCAAATCTTTTGAGATTTTTTAATCCCAATCAGATGACATATGTTAACACACATTTATTGTAGTACATACATATGTATATACATTGTGCATGTGCTACATATAGATAAGGATATGGGAACGTCGTGTGAGTATTCCCATGTTTGTGATTTGTTTATAAAATTTTAAAACTTCCGTATAACAAAGATTTATAAGACATTGCCATCTTTAAAAAAATATCATACGGTTAAGTTTAATTTACAGATTCCTATAAAAATAAATTGAACGGGTTAGAATGACAATAAAACGGGCTTCGAGATAAACAAACAAACATGACAGGTCGAGTTGATGCTGATTTCTGTTAGTACAAATGTGAGGTCCTTCAACATCGAATCACAGGCGCATTCTACTATATACGTGATTATTTAATGCAAATTTTAGAGGGGTATCACAACTACAAGGGAACAAACCAGTAGGCAAGACTATTGCAAATAATTTTAAACTCTACAAAGAGAAAGCAACAGTAAGCGGAAGGTGTTCTCCTTATAATTCTAGTTCTTTTTACTAAATCATGCCAGTTTAAAAATCAAGTAACCTGCTCCATCTACAATGAAAAAAAAGATTTGCGTTATTTAGAGAAAACAAAAAAGCTTGCTAAATACACCTAATTCTGTTTTTATTACACGACTTTTTTTACACGGTTTTGAATTAACACGGTTTGAAAAAAAAAATAAAATTTGTTTTGCACGTTCTAATTTGTTATAGCACGGTTAATTTTTTTATGTTGGTAACACTAAATGTATATGAAGGAGATAAATAAACGAACAAGGCAATTATCTTATTTCGTATTTTTACGGGGTTTCCCTTAAATTGTTCATACATTTTGATTTTGGCTTTTGCAAGTCAGTCTCTGTTAGTTATTCGAATTAGACAGTAGAACAGTTGTAATATTTCGTTGTTGTGAGTAAATTTAAAAACTTAATTTGTGTTTTAATAAAAATAAAGTGGCCAAACACATTGATTAAATTGTTGTTCGTGTGTTAAATTAATAGATAATGTCGCAAAATAAAAATCAAAAATTGAAAAGAAAGGGAATATCTTTAGCAATTAAAATAGAAATTTTAGATCGCCTAGCAAAAGGGCAAGGTTCTACGTCTGTGGGTAAAATTTATGGGTTTAATGAAGCTACCATAAGAACAATTAAAAGAAATGAAACTACGATTAGGCAGGCTGTAGCTTTCGGAACAAAAACGAGTGCGAAAACATCATCATACACCAGAGACGTTATTAAGGTTAAAATGGAAAAGGCTCTTATATTGTGGATAGAAGATCATAACCAAAAACGGGTGCCAATAGATGGCAATACCATCAAAACATAAAGCTATCCGGATTTACAATCAAATAAAAGAACAGGAGCCTGGAACATCGGCCCAGATACCTGAAAACGAGAAATCTATATTTTCGGCAAGCACGGGATGGCTAACTGGATTTTTAGGTAGACACGCCTTACATAACATCCAAATAAAAGGAGAAATTGCATCAGCGGATGACTCGGCTGCTAGGGAATTTCCCCCTAAATTGGAAAAAATTATACAGGAAGGTGGATACACGTCAGACCAAGTTTTCAACGCTGATGAAACTGGTCTCTTCTGGAAGAGAATGCCTAGCCGAACCTATATCTCAAAATCTGAGAAAAGCGCTGGATGGTTCAAGGCAGCGAAAGACCGCATCACATTTTTATTTTGTTGCAACGCTTCGGGAGATCGCATTACGAAGCCATTGCTTATCAATCGAGCTCTTCGCCCACGAGCAATGAAAGGGGTTGATTTAAATAAATTGCCAGTGCACTGGAGATCAAATAAAAAGGCGTGGATGACAGCGGGAATGTTTACGGAATGGTTTAACAGTTTGTTTATCCCTGAAATACGTAGGTACCTCGAGGACAAAGGTTTGCCGTTTAAAGCTTTGTTGATTGTTGACAACGCGCCCGGCCATCCGTCAGATATGTCTCACCCAGATATTAAAGTTGTATTTTTACCTCCCAATACAATATGTTTGATCCAACCACTTGATCAGGGTATCATAGCGACCTTTAAATCGTACTACATTAAGCGCACGTTCCAGCATAGTCTAGATGCAATGGAGAATGATACGAGTAAGGCGCTTACAGTGACCGAGACCTGGAAGAAATTCAGCATAATGGACTGCATAAAACATGCCGTTATGGCGGTATCTGAAGTACGACAAACAACTCTGAATGCTTGTTGGAAAACACTTTGGCCAGCGTGTGTAAAGCGTGAAAATCCCACATCGCCAGATACAACTGAAATTCATTTAGATATCGTTAATATAGCCCGTGCTATTGGGGGTGAAGGTTTCGTTGATTTGGCAGTAGAAGAGATTGCGGAGTTGACAGCAGACAAAGTCCTCAGCGAAGAGGAAATACTAACGGTAGCACTAAAGAATGTTGAGTCGAAAGAAAGCAGCGATGAGGACGAAATTACTTTATTAACAGCAAATGATATTCTCGAAGGCATTCAACAAGCCAATAAACTTGGCAATCATTTTTTCACAAAAGACCACATTGCTGAACGTGCTATACAATTCCAACGGGATTTAAATGCATGCATGGCGCGTTATCAAGAATCCTATAAACAAATTCGAAACACCGGATCTCAAAGATTGATAACCGAATTTGTGGTTAAATCACAGCAAAATGATGAAAAGGTACACGAAGTTACCAAGGACACCTCAACATTGTGTACACTTGATATTTCCAGCGATGAAAGTTATATCGGGCCATCCCAAAGAAAACGTCACCGTTTATTGTCAGAAACCGACAGTGATTAAAACTTTTGACAAATCCATTTTGTTTTTTTGAAACATAATGCACTATACCTATCTACCTGAATTTGTGATACATATGTACTTATTATTTTTAATATTCGATACAATTTTTAATATGTATACATATGTACATTATACATACATATGATTGAATTTATGAAATAAATGATTGAATTACATAACCCTATGTTTATGAATTATGAAAAAAAAAAATATTTTAAATGTTTTTCGGCAGGTATTGTGGCCGTGGAACCAATCCTCTAATTTTCATATGCCCTTTGTATATTTTTACACGATTTTTTTAACACGGTATTATTTTGGAACGTATCTACCGTGTAAAAACAGAATTAGGTGATAAAAAAACGGTAAGTTTTGCGGTTTATCAAATATTACATTGCGCTTAGTTAATAAATATGATGAAAGGTCTCTGTTTCAATTTATTAATATTTTTGGTCGGATCGTTCTCTAAACTTTCGTGACGTCTTAAATTTTGATGAAGGAAATACCGTAACGGAAAATAGAGCTAAAATACCTAATGAAATTACCCAATTTTTAAAAAAATAAACTCAAACTATCCAAAACAAATAAAATTCTTCGAAACGACTTAATAATAACCAATCAATTTTTAAAAGATAACCCAAATGTATGTGTTATCAAAGCTGATAAGGGTAACAGAACGGTGTTGATGTATTTGGCTGATTATCACAATAAATTAACAGAACTATTGAATGATCCGGATTCCTACGAAAGTTTAGAGAGCGATCCCACCAAAGATATTAATAAAAAATGTTTCAAAATGATTGACTTTTTGAAAAATCAAAATTTAATTAATAATAAGCAAAAATTATTCCTGAAAATTAATAACCCGTTACCACCCAGGATATTTGGGCTTCCGAAAATACACAAACCTAATAATCCAGTACATTCAATAGTTTCGACAATTAATTCGCCGCCTTACTGTGAATTTTGCTGTGAAATTTTAAAACCGTTGACGCGTAAAAGTAAATTCAATATAAAAAATTCATTTGTGTTTAAAGATACTTTAAAAAATCATAAATATTGGGGATAATGAAATATTAGCTTTTTTAGACGTGGTATCTCTATTCACAAATGTGCCTTGGATATACAATATACATGTGCCCGTGAAGTTTCTGACAAGAAATAAAAACGTATACGTACACGATTCCAATAAGAATAAAATAAAAAATTAAAAAAAACTTATAGGATTCTCATTAAAATGTAAATGTATTAGTAATTTCAACAAAACCTTCGAGTACTTTCTATTGCCGGGCAAATAACAAGCAATCGTGCAGATTTGGGTAAAGTTCGGCTATATAGGTCATATAAGCCAAGGTATGGAGCACTTTATCCAGAGGAAGTTGTTTCCAAACGGAGGAATTGGAATCTGGTTATTAGCAGTTTTCCACTTAAAATATTGAGTATTTTATATTGAGGGCCCATTAACAAGCACTCCCAGAGATTTGGGCAAGATTCGGCTATATAGGTTATATAAGCCAAGGTATGGAGCACATTATCCAGAAGAAGTTGTTTCCAAACGGAGGATTTGGAATCTGGTTATTAGCAGTTTTCCACTTAAAATATTGAGTATTTTATATTGAGGGCCCATTAATAAGTACTCCCAGAGATTTGGGCAAGATTCGGCTATATAGGTTATATAAGCCAAGGTATGGAGCACATTATCCAGAAGAAGTTGTTTCCAAACGGAGGAATTGGAATCTGGTTATTAGCAGTGTTCCACTTAAAATATTGTGTATTTTATATTTAGAGCCCATTAACAAGCACTCCCAGAGATTTGGGCAAGGTTCGGCTATATAGGTCATATAAGCCAAGGTATGGAGCACTTTATCCAAAAGAAGTCGTTTCCAAACGGAGGATTTGGAATCTTGTTAATGGCAGTTTTCCACTTAAAATATTGAGTATTTTATATTGAGGGCCCATTAACAAGCACTCCCAGAGATTTGGGCAAGGTTCGGCTATATAGGTCATATAAGCCAAGGTATGGACCACTTTATCCAGAAGAAGTCGTTTCCAAACGGAGGATTTGGAATCTGGTTATTGGCAGTTTTCCTCTTAAAATATTGAGTATTTTATATAGAGGGCCCATTAACAAGTACTCCCAGAGATTTGGGCAAGATTCGGCTATATAGGTTATATAAGCTAAGGTATGGAGCACATTCTCCAGAAGAAGTTTTTTCCAAACGGAGGAATTGGAATCTGGTTATTAGCAGTTTTCCACTTAAAATATTGAGTATTTTATATTTAGATGTGGGTTCACAGTTTCTGTTGATTTTTCCATTGATCTAGATTTTAATAAATCATTATATAAATGCCACAAATCATTCGGTCGTTTTACGTAGCACGTGTAGTGTCCGATTGCTCCAACCGTTAGAGGAAAAATTTATTTGAAGTTACTATTTCCGAAAGATTGTAAGAGAACTTAATCCAGTTTCGAAATTACACGAATTAATTAATTAATTAATTCAAAATTAGAGTAAACAAATTGTTAATGGTTAGAGGAAAAATGTAATTTATTACGCCTTTCAAATGGAGTGTTTCGTTTAAAATTGTGATTGAATTTTGTATATCACAAAGCCTTATGTCAAATTTGGTTTCGACGTCGTACGGCTGTACATCAACAAACAAAATTTTATTTTGGATGATAATTTTATTAATTGTCATTTGTTCTTTACACACACAACATTTTGATTTTGGATATTTCATTTTTGCTGTTAATGGGCCCTCAATATAAAATACTCAATATTTTAAGTGGAAAACTGCTAATAACCAGATTCCAAATCCTCCGTTTGGAAACAACTTCATCTGGATAATGTGCTCCATAGCTTGGCTTATATGACCTATATAGGCGAACCTTGCCCAAATCTCTGGAAGTGCTTGTTAATGGACTCTAAATATAAAATACTCAATATTTTAAGTGGGGAACTGCTACTAGCAAGAATCCAAATCCTAGGTCATATATCTAAGGTATGGAGTACATTATCCGGGAAAAGTTCTTTCCAAACGGAGGATTTGGAATCTTGTCAATGGCAGTTT
This sequence comes from Tipula helvola, assembly GCA_963556165.1. Lineage (NCBI taxonomy): Eukaryota > Metazoa > Arthropoda > Insecta > Diptera > Tipulidae > Tipula > Tipula helvola. Next base: position 180,396,412 of record OY744481.1, on the reverse strand, counting down.
TCCACCTAAACTATTGAGTAGGTTTTAATTTTTTGTTAAAAGCCTAACGGAAACAAATCACTCATTTCATTCCAATAAGAATTTTGTTTTGAGCATTTCTAATACATACATATTTTTTGTTATTTGTTATTTTTTGTCAGAAACTTCACGTCGGTAATATACATATGTATGCAGCTAAGGCAGCAATATCTGAAAGGTGGGTTGAGATAGAACCAGACGTTATATTGACGAAGGTAGAGTTTCTTAATATTTTGGATATTTGTGTAAGTGACAATAATTATTTTAATTACCGGGATATTTTTTATAAACAAAAATTTGGTTTGGCAATGGGCAATCCTTTGTCCCCTCTTTTGGCGGACATAGTATTGGAAAAATTATTTGTTGAAAAGTTACCATTATTAGAAATACATCCGAAATTTAGTTATAAATAAGTAGATGACATTATTTTGGCCACTGTAGATGAAAACATTGACACTATCCAATCCCATTTTAATTCGTTTCATAACAAACTTAAATTTACAGTTGAAAAAGAGGACAGTAATAACACTAAATGAAGAAGAATGTGGCCCTGTCAATAATTTAAAGAGTAAGTTACCTTATACACAGTATATTTAGGCTTAAGAATATTGAGAGGATAAGAAAAATATTAATAATGAACAATTATCCCGTTAAGTTGGTAAATAGGTTAATTAAAAAAGCGTTATATGTACACCTATAATAAAAAAATGCCAAAACCAACAAATCAAGAAACTAAATTTGGTTTAATAACATATGTGCCAACATTAACGGAAAAAATTGGTAAAACTCTAAAAAATAATTCTGAACATTTAGTACTGGCGAATAGAGTTACGAATAAAGTATCGAACTGTTATGCAAAAATTAAAAATACAATACCTTATGATAAAAAAGGTGGTTTAATATACAAAATTGTTTGTAAAGATTGTGATCCGTGTTATATTGGAGAAACAGGGAAATCTAAATTAGAGAGAGTAAATCAACATAAAAGGGATGTAATGAACATAAATAAATTTCTTGGCTTGGCACACACTACTTACAGATCAGCTTAGGTAAAACCCGGATTTGAAAACAAACATGAATTCGATTTTGATAAAGCAGTTACGATAAATTGGGGAAAAAATCAAAATCAAATGCTGCTCAAACAAGCATGCCATATTTGGAAGAATAAAACGGTGAATTATAAAGTTGATAGTAACAGACTACACAATCAATATATAAATATAATTAAAAATTACGTTTGATTATTAGCAAAGTAATGTTGCGAAGGTTTATTGAATATACATTTTAAAAAACAAGGAGCGAGCTCACCCTCAACTCGCTAAAGATTTATGTGAAAGCTAAGCCATTTCGCTAAGGCTCAGGAACCCCTCCATAAAGACGGATATTGTTCGCTCAGTATTTATATAAAACCAGTAAGTTCTATTTTGAATTTGGAGGACCTGGACGAACCTTACTGACATTAATTGAGCATGAGCAAAGTATAGTTCTGTTCAGTTATTCACCTTAACCAGCCATGTACGCTTTAAAATATACCATTACTCATACACAGTAATCTTGATCAAGATTCCATAGTAGTAAATGGTCACGGCAAACTCGCTGAATAAAGCAAACTCACATCGCTTTATTACTGATCAGTTTAAAATAAATTAAATAGAGCGGTTCTTACCGTAAAATAATTGCTATTGGAAAGACAGCAGCACGAAATCCCCCATAACCAAACTCACCAACAGCATGAGCATTGAGTAATATGTACTAATAAGAAAACATACCGATTAAACCATTTTAAAATTATTATTTTATTATGTATTAATGTATATGTGGAATTTTTAAATCTCGCTATTTCCATTTAATTTGTTTACACTAAATAAGCAAAATTTGTTGGTCTTTTACGCATATTTAATTTTTATTTTCAAAAACACTTGCTTGCTTCAAGTATATATATAGCAGATATTTTAGATTTTTAGCAGATTTTTTTGTTCTATTCGGCTCACGATATTTTTGAAATGCCGGATGATGTTGTATATTGCATGTGTATGCATAGATTTTGCATTGATTTTACGTTTTATTTATGTTTTGTTCTTGTCGATATTCACACATCCCAGCAATATTTTTAGTTCGGCACTTTTGTTTCCGTAACCCGATTTCTATACAAATTTTTTACTTACTCCTGCCGCTAAAGATGTTTTCACATCAAAAAAACATTTTGTGGGTATAATTAAAAATAGAGTCAAGGACATCATGAATAAATTGTTTCAGTTTGTTTACAATAATTTTTCAATTGTGTACGGGTAAAAGTGAAAAGTTTAGTTTTTAAATAAAGAAAACTATAATAAATAATTGTAATTATTTAATTTTGATGTTATTGTTATTGTTAATTTGTTACATTACTAATTTATATTGTAAATATTTTAAAAAATTTTTGTAGAGGTCTTGAAAATGGTGTAAACCACCGAAAATTTGGCCAGCATAATTTTTTAAATATATTTTACAAAATAATCAATCATAAAGATCTATAATTTGTCGAAAAATTATAATTAATTAAAAAGAGACCTTTCATCATATTTATTAATTAATTCGTGTGGGCATCAATCACATAAAATTGTGGATCGCATGTATAACATGTTAACGACTGTTAAGAGACTATGCGGGGAATATACATTTGGATTTACGAAAAAAATATAAACAACAAATTGATTAACAAGTCAGTGTAAAAGTGAAAATATCCTACCAAATTTCATCTTACACAAAGGAAAATGTTTTCAATCCTCTGAAAAACAGGATCATCCGTTCAAAGATAATGTTCAACGTGCTAAAAATTTGTGTTTAAACAAAATGTTAACATTATAAATTAAAATTTGTAATTTCGAAGTACAACGATTGAAAAATGAGGTGAGTAATTTATTTATGATGTTAAAACAATTACTTGATGCTGTTAAAATATACGAACTTTTTGAAGTGGGTTTGGTTAAACATTCGGAAAGCATACGTAAAACCGTTGATTGAGTATATTATAGATAATATCACTGCGGAATACAACAACAACTTACATTTTTTGTTTCATCTTTCACATGGCCAACGAAGAGTAAAGCAATTTTGGTTTAGGTTTAAGAAGAACAAAGCCAGATTTCAATAAAACAATGCAGCTAGAAAGGAATAAAAACAATTTTTGGTTTGTTTGTTTTTTATTATACTAACACTAAACCAAACATCATCATGTTTTGTAAAAAAATCAAATGTTTTACTTTTTCTTTCACAAGCAATAAAGAAATATAAATTCAAATGTTTTACTCTTTCTTTCATAAGCAATAAAGAAAAATATATTTTGCCTTGAAGTTTCAAAAAAATTAAAAAATTAAATATTAACACGTTGAAGCTCAATTTACAATAGTTTGTTGTATAATATTTCACTAATATCGATATCCTAAGAAAAATGTGTAAACCAATGCTTCAAGATGTTTAAAGCAAACGAAAAGTAAAAACAATTGCATCACTTGATGTGTTGTTTTTATTCGTTTTCAGTAGCCTCCTTGTTATTGTATTCAGTTGTTTTTTTTTATCAAACGTGAGTAACATTTTCCAAAATAATTAAATTGTGGAACGAAAGCAAAAACAAAACACACGAAAAAATAACAAAACCCGAAAGATACACCCATTTACACCAATATTACTACAAATATTATAAGGAAAAAACTATTTTGCAGTTTCTAAGCTGCTAACAGAGCTAAACTCGTTTCAAACAATTTTGTCTCTATTTATAAACGACAGTGGAGACGTTACTCGATCGTAGCGGCGAAAATCGCGGTGGTATTATGGTAACATATTCAATCAACGGTAAAACTAAGAAAGGCTCACTAGATAAAAAATTTAGAAATTCAGAGACAAAACAAAAATATATACCTTTTTCAAGTCAAGTTAAACATTTTTCAAGCCAAATTAACAAATGTTCAAACCAAATTAAAAAATATTCAAATCAAATTAACAATTTTTCAAACCAAATTAAACTCTTTTCAAATAAATTTAACAATAATTTTCAAATCAAATTAAATAATTTTTTTTTTTTTTTTTTTGCAAAATCACTCAATAAAATTTAGTAAAATGCACTTACCTGATTAATTAATAAATAAGCTTAGGATTCTTAGGTAAAATAATAAGTTTTTGGAAAATCCAAACCAAAAATTTGTTGAAAATTTATTTATATAGAACAAATAAAGGCAAATGAGCCCTACGTGTTACCACATACATTTAAATATTTTCGCATAATCACATATTTTGTACATATTTCAATTTATTCTATGTTTTAGCAAATATTTTATGAGTTTTTCCAAATATTTTTAATTTTTCTTCAAGAAATCCGTAGTTCGACTTAATTATAGCTTGAAATTTGATAACGCAAGGACATTTAATTTAAGGCAGAAAAAACATTTTTTAGAAGCTAACAAGTTTTACCTAAAAAGTTTTGCATAAACTATGTACATAAGTTAGAACAATAAACTAAAAAAAACTAAACGTAGAATTAAAATAGCTCAATAGAATACTGTCCATTCTTGGACGATCCGGAGTTCTTCTAGAAAAGCGAATTTTGTGATTGCTGTCTGTAAACGCGGAGGTTCGAAATAATTTGTTTTGTTTATATCTATGTGTACGTGATTCGGATTTAGAGTGGCAGCCACAAATCACTGTAAACAAACGCACCTTGATCACTACACACAGTTAATAATTAACACAATCAAATTGATTTTCTCTTTATTTGACTAATTTATTGAAATTGTAATTATAACTTATATCATTAACGAGAAAGATCAACCATCGTCTCCTCGTCATTTAAATAATATCCATAATACATAATAACAAAAAATACCTAGAGTAAATACAAATCATTACACTTAAACGGTATACTATATACCGTGGAACAATCACTTGTAAGTGAAAAGAGAGAGAGTGAACAATCAGGCTATATTTTATACGTATTGTACACGTACAGTATGATCAAAAAGTACCGGGAATTTGTAAATAAAACAAGTTTGTGTTAATTTTCGGGCAAATTTATTTTATCTCCTTCAAAATAACATCCATCTGAAGCAACACACATGTGCCAACGCTTAACCCAATCATCCATGCATTTTCGGTAGGCCGAAACTGGGATGTCCTTCAGCTCCTTCGTCGCATTTCGTTTTATGGCTTCCAGAGATTCAAATCTCTTTCCACGAAGTGGTAATTTAAGTCAAGGGAAGAGAAAAAAGTCGCACGGAGCCATATCGGGTGAATACGGTGCCTGCTCAAGGATATTTACGCTGTGTTTGGTCAAAAAATCTGTCACAATACGCGCTTTGTGTGACGGCGCATTATCGCGGTGCAAAATCCAACTGTTGTCGGCCCACAAATCCGGCCGTTTGCGGCGCACTGCATCTCTAATACTCTCTAATACTCACATGACGATTTTCAAGCACAGTTTTCTTCACAATTTCAACGTTTTCATCGGTATTCGATGTGGAAGGGCGTCCAGAACGAGGCAAGTCTTCAACCACTTCACGACCATTTTTAAACACTTTATACCATTCATATGCTCTGGTTTTTGATAGAGCAGACTCCCCAAAGGCTTTCTGTAACATTTTCAACGATTCAGCACAAGAAATTCCGTTCAAAACACAAAATTTCAAGCAAAATCTTTGCTCAATAAAATTGTTCATGTTAAAATGCGACAAAACACAAAAACTTGTCTATTATGAACAGCTGACAAACAAACACTAATCATCTGATCCCACTCAAGTTACACACAGATGTCAGTGTAGGATTTACCAACTTGAAAAAAAAAATATCCGAATCGGTTGAGAGCGGTTCATTTAAATTACAAATTCCCGGTATTTTTTGATCATACTGTGTATCCAATATTTATATATTGGGAAGGACCAAAAGTCTTGTATAAACATATGCTAAAGATTGATCACTGTCCTTATTCGTGGGCCCACTGGTAAGAGAATTGGTGAACGTTTTATTGAAAAAGTTTATTACGGCTGAAAATTTATGAAAATGTAGTTTTTGTCCTTAACAATAGTATTGACAACCTGGCTTAACTCCGGGTCTGAGCCGCCCAAGGAATTGTTCAAAGTTCCATTAAAATATTCGCAGTTCAAAGGGAAGTAAATATATCGCTAGAATTTTTTATAACATGTATTTTAGACCTATTTAAGCGATAAACCAAATTTTCAGGCGAGTTGGCTTGACCTGACTTGTCGTACGGCGAATGCTTGAAACATAAACAAATTAAATGGGCTGGCCCGATAGATCGTATAAAATACATAATTAAAAAAATTCAAGCGGTATGTTATGTATACTTCATTTTGAGCTGGCTCGAAGTTGCCAAGCAAGGTGGTTAATACCATTCTTAGGGTCAAAAAACTAGCTTTTCTTAAATTTCCAGCCGATATGAAACTAATTTAACAAAACAGTCACTAGTTCTTAGACTATCTACATATTATGTATGCCGAAATGTAACAAAAAAAAATTGATCCGATTGAGTGATGTGATCTCTAGAGCTGGAAGGTCATAAATATATTTAGCAGCGGAGGTAAAAGATGTTATTATGAAATAATCAGGAGCAAATTTCATTTAAGCCATTTAATAAAGCACTTAAAATTTTAAATTGATTTAATTTATTAATAAACAAAAAACTGCCAAGATACAATATTGTTTTAAAGTAATTTATTATTTTACTTCAGGAAAAGCACGTATGGAAGCTATTTGGTAGTTTCCATTAGGCATAAAAACCTTATAAACAAAAAAATGTTATTATAATAATAAGTTTACAATAATAATATAAGTAATAGTTTAAATAATTCAGCGGCTCGGTTATGCTGCTCATCATATTTTTCTGCCCTTTCAACCGCGATGTCAAACTCCGTGACTCCAAATATGGTTTTAACGAGCCCAAAAACATATCTATTCAATCGGGAGTCGGTGGTGCGGCCTCAGAAGTACTCGGTGGCAGTGGCAACTTTCTTTCGAGCGCTTCCACGTACCGGCGCTGTAAATCATATGCATCTCCTTGGTAATTTAGCTCTAAAAATAAATCAATTTAATATAATTTAAATATTATCAATTACATTATGTTTACTTACTTTTTTTTTTTGGGATAGTCTTCTCGAAATCATCGAGCCTGTTGGAATCGACAGTACTTTCAGTGTCCCCACCCAACTCGATAGATCAAAATAGAAAAATTATTCGAGCCATTAACCACCGTCGCGAATATTCCATAAGGCTGGTCTGCTCTGTACAGCCTCAATAATTAATTCTAAAATAAAAAAAAGTTAAGGTTAGAATTTTATAACAAAATACATAAAAATCGTTTGACATACCGGAATGCAGCTCCAATTCATTCATTATTGGCGCAGCCAATTCTTATTAAAAATTGTAATAACCAAAGAAGTTGTTACGACCACCCTTGTTGTCGTAAGCATCTAAACGTTTTATCATATTTTTCTCTTAAATAAATTGAAATTTAAACTACGCTTGTTGTGGTTAGTCTGTATTTTCTTATGATTTAATATTTTGCACATTCAATCAAAGCAACCTTGATTATACCCATAATCTAAAAAACGAAGCTTTTATAAGGGAATTAGAAACGAAGAAAAAAGCAAAATTTTCATAGTAATGCTGGAAACACATGAGCAGAATTCTGTAAGCAGCAAAATTAGAATACACAAGTTTCAATGAATTGAAATACATGTATTCTGCTTGCCATGTAGAATTCTGCTTCATGTCTCTATTTCTAATTTTGCTGCGAATCAGTAGGCTATATTACGTAAAAGATAACAAATCTAGTACAATTTGTATATTTTTTATTTATTTCAATCAATTTTTTTAATTTGTTGACAGAAAATAAGTTTTGTGCGGCAAGTGCCAAATTGGAGGATAAAAATTAAATAATTTGTGACAAAATATTGCAGCATTCATTTAAAAAAATTGTACATTAAAATTAAATATGTATCAAATAAACGCCACAAAAAAAAATTCTGCTTATCAAAAACGACGTTCATGTAGTTCACCCGAATTTCTGCCGGCAGCGATGCTAGCAGAAATTCTGCTCATGTGTTTCCAGCATAAAACACATAAAACATATGGGAAATCACTTTTTTCCTAAGACAAATTTGTAAATGAAAACGTTGCAAATCCTTAATTATGATTTCTGAAATATTTTCATAAATGTTTGAATTTCAACATATATAAATATCGTTTAAGTAAATCGTTTTCATGTTCTTGTAATAATTGATTTATTTAAACCAAAATATAAAAGAAAGTTCATAACAACAGCTTTCTGGTCAAATTAAAAAAGAAAAGCTTACTACAAAACGTGTGCATTAAGTCAATATACATAGATGGCAGTGGGCAGCAAACATTTTGAAAAATCGTAACAAAAATTGCGACCTGGGGAAATTTGAGTTCAAAAATTGTAGGAAAAGCAAGACAAATTCAGAAAATACTAAGAACGTGTCATAATTATGTGATTAAATATTTTTTTTTCGTATTTCTCTGCCAACAATTATAGACATCTAACGTACACTAGTAAAACTAAAGATAAATTTAGCAAGTATTATTTTAATTTGTCAGAGCCAACTTTGATGTATTTTTCAAAATGAAAGTTCGAAAATATATTTTAGAAATAATTTAATTTTAAAATTTCTGCAATTAATATTTACTTAATATCAATATACCGTTCTTGTATATTGCTGCTAAAGATATGTAGACTACTTTTGTATAAACATTTTGTAACATTTTTGCTGTTTTCATTGAAAAACTTGAAGCTAAAAAACACCGTTTTTACTATGGATTCCTATGGAAATCAGTGAAAAGTTATACCACTAAAAAAGCTTCTAAAAAATACGTCATAATGATTATGGCTCTATATAGGTACTCTAGAAGGCTCTGATTCAATGCCTTATTGCCTACTAGATATACAAGCCTATCAGCGACTTTACACTTGCTTTCTTGCATTACGTTTCTCACTTCGTTCCCTTCCTCTGTACCTGATTTCGAAGGTAATATTTTTGTAATTCTTTTTTCAACAAAATTTTTTTGTACTTCTTCTGTTTCTCTGCACTAACACAAACAAAAAGTTATATAAAATTTACGAATGTCATTTTTTATTTCTATACCAAGTATGGGACGAGGTGGCTTACGATGATACTGGAAATATTTTTACATATATGTATGTACATAGACAAATAATTCAATAGAATCACGTTTCAAGAAAGCAAGTGTAAAGTGAAATTGATTTCTTGAAAGCAGAGAAACGTAATGCAAGAAAGCAAGTGTAAAGTGGTTGTATGACTACAAGCAATTTTTACAAATTGAAACACATTAAGTCTCCCCGCTACGCGGCAGTATAATAAAGAAAAGATATTTTTTTTGTTTTGTCCAAAAACATTTTAATATTCATTTAGATTTTTTAGTGCAGCATATTGCTTTAAAGAAGGAAGACATGCACTTTCTGATCAAAGAAGAAACCATGTGAATTTTTTTTTTTTTTTTTTTTTTTTTATCAATTTTTTAATTGGGTGCAGAGCGGACTTATTAACGGTCCTAGCTCCTTGTAACTGTCAGAGCTTCTGCACCCAATGCGCGATCCTGCAAGTAAAAATTAATAGCTACCTTAAATTTATTCATTTTATATTCCTTCTGAAATTTGAAATGTATTAGCGAATTCCACTTTTTTGATGTTCGGTATATATGTAAATTCGAGCTTGATTTCTTCAGTTCGAGGTTTTAGCAGCTTCACCGTAAACCTATGTGCATTGGTTGTTCCTCTTGTTACTCTTGTTGTTGTAACGAATGGTGGTATTTTCTCCGATAGTTCTGCAGAACATTTACCATGTAAGCATCTGTAGAAGATACAGAGTTCTGCAACATCTCTGCGATGCTGTAAGCTGTCTAGTTCTTGAGTAAGTCTGGGATTCCGTATTATTCTGATAGCGCGGCGTTGAACCCTGTCCAATAAGTGGAGGATAGTACCAGGCGCACCTCCCCAAACTTGACAGCAATACTCTATACATGGTCGAATGAAGGTTTTATATATCTGGAGAATTTGATGCGATTTAAAAAACCTTCTGCATCGATTCAGGAACCCGAGTTTTTTGAAGCTGATTTAGCCAATGCAACAATGTGTTCATTTCATTCAGGTTTGTTACTTATTTGAACACCAAGCAGTCGAATTAAGTCGCAACCCACAAGGATACGACTTCTTAATTTTAAAGTTCTTAATTTTAAATTTCAATTATTACGTTCTTGAGAGTTTGACACAAACGAAAAGATTTTTTTAAATACCGATGCCCAGAAAATCATAAACATTATTATTCCTGTGGCCCTATTCTGGTTCTCCCAGGGAATATGGAATAGTGAATTGTTTTGTTTTCATAGTATGTATACGGCGACGTTTGGTATTTTTTTTTTTTCAAAAGTAGGAAAAATATAATTCCCTTTTAAAGCTAATTCGTAAATCGTAATATCTAATTCCCAACAAAATTTAAGAAGAAAAGTAAAAAACAGTAACCAGTTTATATATAATTTATATAGTATGTGGTACAGTTTTCTGTTCAATTTTTTTAATCGAATGGAAAACTATACTACATACTTTAGAATAATCAATTTATTTTTGTTTAAATTAATTTTGATCTCGATTTTCCTACATTTTCCCTCATCCCTTTTTATCCCTCACGAGTGTCAAAATTCTCACAAAAGGGAAAATTTCACACGATCTGGCAACACTACGCGTGACATCTCCTTTTAACGTAATCAGCGAACAAATTTATAATTTATAATTTCGATTTTTTGTTTATTTTTCGCTTGTCTCCTTTGTTTAGTTGTTTCTTGTTTATAAATAAATTTTTGTTTCCTCTCTTTAGAAAAGAAATAAATCGATCGCTATCGCTACGCTATTTCTTTCCCTATTCCTTCCCTTCCCTTTGTTTTTTATACGAGGAGAGATATTTTATTATTTTGAATTTCGCTTTCCCGGGAAAAGAAATAAAAACAATTTTTTTTTGTTTCCTTCCGCAGAGAGAGATTAAAGAAGGGGACGAAAAATAAATTTTTAACATGAAAGATGAAACAAAACAATACACAAAACAAAAAAAAAATCTTTACTACACTGTCACATAGCGGCGGAGACTTAGTGTGTCGTTACTGTTTGTAGTCATATGCTTGTATATTCAAGACGGCATTGGCACATTTCATCATTATCCAGTTAGTTTTGTTGTACACATATTTATAATTTGTTTCCCTGTACATCTGAATTTTTTTTTATGCAACATCGACTTGTTTAACTCTACAACTAGTGTATTTTGTGTAAATATGTTATTCATGAAGCGCATACGTATTTATGAGTTTGTTTGTATAAGATTCCTTCTGGAACATTCTATCCGATAGAAATCTATTAAAAAAATTGCTTGATTTGATGGTGTGTGTGTGTGTGCGACGCCACGCGGAGGCAAACCAAAGAGAATTTTCGGGTTTACTTTTATATTACGCGTTATGTTTTAATTTTTTTTTTTGAACATGAAAAAAAGAGACGGTCGAGTTTTGATTATGGGACAGTCAAGTTTGGAGTTTTGCAAAGTCAAGTTTTGGAGTATGGTGGATGGTAGTGTTTATTATTAAAAACAAAAAAAAAATAAATAAATAAATTATTATTAAAGTATTTATTATAAAATTAAAAAAAAAATCAATTAAAATTCGGGAATTTTTTTTTTGTGACTAATTATAGTTTGGTTATTTTTTAATTGTTATAATTTAATATTAATTAGTCTGCTTAAAGTTAAATAATAAAAAAATTGTTGAATTATAAACTTGTAAACACATAAATAGATATAAACAAATATGATATGCATAATCTGTGCTAATAAAAGTTCATGAATTGATTGATAAAAAACACTGATGTAGTTATGAATAAGTGTTGTAGTGGTTTTTTTGTGTTTTTAAAAATTAAATTAAACTTAATTCTGATGATTTAAAGATAAATCTTGTGGTGTTTTTTTTGGGGTATAAACCATTAATTAAGAGCGCCCTTCCATGTTTTATAGGCATCGGTGACCGCTGCGACTGGGAAATAGCATCCCGGTAGGCGGCCCAATGGAAAAGGGGTCTCTATTGGCACCGAATTGGATCGCCGGGGGTTGAGGTTGTGATCCCTGGTCGAACGTACCCTGCTTATAATTTTATTTAGCTAGTTTTAATCCTCTTGTCCCTTCGATTTTCTCATGCGGTTATTCAAGCATGGGAATATGTCTGGTAAACCCCATACAGCACTGTGAGCTTTACCCAGCTACTAGATCTAACCAGACCTCTATTCTCATGTATGTTAACGGAACCAAAGGTTTTGCTTAGCGAAAGCATTAAAAGGTTAATAGTTTTAGTGAATTAAATATAAATAAATGTTAATTGTGCTATAGAAATTTCATGTCCATGAACTTTTGTGGAAATATTTGATAACATGTGCTCCTTCATGTGAAATTAATTTTTTATTTATTTATTTTATTCACAAATATAAGTGTTCAAAATTAACAAATTCTTATTAAATGTTTTAAATTTATTTATTTAGATCAACAGTACAAAATACCTCTGATCGACACACGTCAACATAAAATACAATCAAAGTCATTATAAAAGGAACAGAAAAAAAAACAAAAATTAAAATTTAAAATAATGGAGAACAGGAGAATGTTTCTCTGAAAAACGTTCCTCCTCGTTAGGTCAAAATCGAACAAATTTTCAACCGAGTTCAACAGAAGTGTCAATTTGTAGATCAATTCATTCTTCCCGTAATTTGTATTTCTATTAGGTAACTGCAAAAATGCACGTCCTCTCAAATTATGAGGCGGTACATAAAACGAATAAAGCTCTAAAAGCTCAGAGCAGTCAATGTGTCCCAGAATCATGTCACGCGCAAACATAGCAATCACCGCGTCCCTACGAGCACTAAGCGGTTCCAGAGCTAATAACTGGCATCTCCCTTTGTAAGGTGGCAAAATATAATCCGGGCCACGGCCGTCACGAGGCAAGAAGCGCAGCGCATATTTAAGAAAACGCTTTTGAATGTTTTCGATCCTATCTGAATAGTTATGATAAAAGGGCGACCAAATAACAGCAGCGTACTCCAAATGGGATCTAACAAATGCCATATATAAAGTGCGCAGTGTATGGATCTCTAAATTCCCGGCATTGTCTTTTCAGAAAGCCTAACATACTGTTAGCCTTTGCAATGACGCTGTCAATATAAAAATTAAAAGACAAGTTAGGTGTGTAAAGAACACCTAAGTCTCGAATTACAGAAACTCGTTCGATCAGTGCTCCGTCGATTAAATAATCGGTTAAGACAACATTCCGACCTCTACTAAATGTCATAGTTTTACATTTGGAAATGTTAAGACATAACGAGTTTGTAGTACTACACCATTCAACGAAATTATTGATATCAATTTGAAATGATAATGCATAAGAAATGCCCCTAATGGTTTTATAGATTTTTAAATCGTCTGCGTACAAAAGAACTTCTGAGTTAGACAGGCAACCAATCACGTCATTCACAAAAATATTAAAAAGGAGTGGTCCCAGATGACTACCTTGGGATACTCCAGAGGATGCTAAAAACGCTCTGGAAATGGAATTGTTGATTCTAACATACTGCTTTCTACCAGTCAAATATGATCGTATCCATTGCACCGGTATTTGATTTGAATCTAATTGATAGAGTTTATTAATTAACAAATCGTGATCTACCTTATCAAATGCCTTACTGATATCTGTATACAATACATCCGTTTGGAAACCTAACTCAAGCTTCCCTGACACATAATTATTAAAAATTGCGAGATTTGTAACCGTAGATCGACCTTTATAGAAGCCATGTTGTTTTGTCGTTTTAACATTTTTAATTATAAAAAATAATCGGGCATTAACTATACTTTCAAAGAGCTTCGGGTTGCTTGAAAGTAAAGAAATTCCACGATAATTTCGAACATCACTACGTAAACCAGACTTAAAAATTGGAATAATCGATGATAATCGATGCGCTGATTAATCTTATGAATCCTTTGCATGAAGGTCTCAACAATACAAATACAAATTGTTGATATTTGTAAGGCCTTTGATATGGTTGACCATCATATCTTACTTCATAAGCTTTGGAACATCGGGTTTAGAGGATGTATGTATAATTGGTTCGAATCATTTATTATGAATAGATCTCAGAAGGTTCGTATTGGGAATTGTTTAAGTGAACCTGTAGTTCTAAGCGCAGGAGTCCCTCAAGGATCTGTACTTGGACCTACTCTATTCTTAATATATTTAAATTCTGTTTTCGGGCTAAACTTTAAAGGAAAATGTGTAGCCTTTGCAGATGATATGGCTTTTGCCTATGATTGCCCAAATTATTCTACAGTTGTAACTAGTATCAATCATGACCTTGATGTTCTAAGCAAATGGTTTACCGCTCATAAGCTCCAAATTAGCAAAAAAACTAAAACTATTCTACTATTTAATTTACATGTAAATCGCTCATTCAACAATGATATAGTTCATGATTCAAGCTGCCCTAGAACAGGTTCATGTTCCGGTAATTGCATGCTAATTGAATCAGTTAGTGGCATTAAATATTTGGGATTAAATGTGGATTGCCGATTGGATTGGAAGGAACATATCTCAGTTCTCAAAAATAATCTACATGTTTGTATCAGAAAAATGTACCAGCTTCGTGACCATTGTCCTTTTAGAGTTTTAAAACTGTTCTACCATGCACTAGTTGAGTCGAAGTTTCGGTATGGTATTTGCTGTTGGGGCGGCACTTATTATGAGACCATTAAACCGTTAGTAATCGCACAAAAGTATATATGTAATTAGACTAATGTTCTTCAAAAATAAGCGTTCTCACACTTGCCTTTGTTTATGATGAGCTCGATTCTTCCGCTTAAACATCTCTATGTCTTCAAAGTAATGGAAATTTATTTTGAAATCAGTGGTAACCGTAATTTAAGCTGTCACAGTTACGATTTGAGAATAAATATAAAGCATATCAAACTCGTTCCGTAATTTTTAAAAACTAATTTTTTTAATTATTTCCTTGTTTCGGGGCCTACCATATTTAATAGGCTTCCTAACTATATTCGTGGTATCTTATCAAAAAGAAAATTTATTCGTTCCGTAAAATCCTGGATATTGCAAAATGAAAACATAGATTTCTTATTTGATCGTATTATATAATTATATAAGTTGTTTAATTAATTGTTTTTTTTTTCTTTTCCAACAAATTCACTTTAAATTTTGATATCTTATATTGTAATTAACTTGCATTCTTTTATTTTTAATAATTTTATTTGATGTTTAATGTTTTTTTTTTTTTGTAATTCCCCACCTCGTAACATTTTTCTGAAATTATTTAATAACCGAGGAGCAACTTGTGTAATTCTTAGTGTATACTCCTTCAAAAAAGTCGGCAAATAGATTGCATGTCGCTTGGTTATCATTTGAAACTATACCATTTAGATGCATTTGAACAGGATATCCACTAGATTTCTTTTTGTGCTCCATATAACACCAGAACCGCCTAGGGTCGTTTGTTATGTCATTTTCGATCTGCATGACATAGCAATTGTATAAAACCTTGTTCAATATATTAAATTCCGTTCGTAGATCGCTATATAACCGGTAGTTTAACTCAGACGGATTCGATTTAAATATTTTATGCAATTTATTTTTTCGATTTTTTAAATTTGTGAGTGATCTATTAGACAACGGTTCACATTTAATTTTCCCGGTCGATTTACGTGGAATGAATTGATCAATTGCGACATTTAAGATACGATAAAAAATATCCGCACAACAATCGACGTTGTTTGGTAACAGCAAATTGTCCCAATCCATCCCATCGAGAAAGTTCCTCAGATTAACATAATCTCCATTTCTAAAATCTAAATAAGAAGACATTATATTAAAACTATTAGAGGTAAAAGAATCGCTAAAACAATTACAAAAAATTATATCTAATTTAAGAGGTGTGTGATATATACTCTCAGAATTGAGCAGAACACCAAATCTAGCAGTCTGCCATTTCTATTTAGTATATTATTGCATTGTTTAGTACCCAAACCAAACATAGTATCCAAAATGAGAGTTGCGGTTACGTTAGTTGAAACTGGGATAATATCCGTGTCCAAAATATCCAATTAATCTTAGGTAGATTAAAGTCACCGGTGAAGATTATCTGGTCATCAGGTTTAATTAAAGGTACTAACTCGTTTACAATTACATTGGCGAGACGATCATATAATTCGGATGCAGCAGATGATGGGATATATAGTACGCATAATAATATTTGTTGAGAGAAGAATTGGATTCTCAAAACTAATAATTCTGGTTCATTCGAATAAAACACAGATTCACATCTTAATTGACTTGAGACTCCAACTATTATTCCACCACCCAAACGATTAATGTTAGCATCTTCGTATCTGTCACGACGAAAAATTGCATACGAATTTGGAAAATACCCCTCCGATTTATAAGACTGGTTCAGCCAAGTCTCAGTTATGATGATAATGTCAAATTCCTCATCAGAAGTATTGAGGAATGTATCTCTCGATTTAAAACGAATACCGCTTGCGTTATGATAATATAATGACAACAGATAATTAAAAGTGTTTGTAGGTGAGTCCGTAAGCTGATAATGACTGTTTTGGTGATATTGATTGCTTTGATGATATTGTGGTTTTGTATACAGCTGAAAGTCGTCAAATTTTAACATATTAAATTAATTATTATTAATTGAGGGTATAATATACCGTGTTTTTTCTGCTATTCCATTTAAAATATGTACTCTTATTATTAATATAATTTTCAAATAATGTAATTAATTTTGCAATTAATTATTCAATTTTTATTTTTAGTGTCTGACATGGATTTCGAAACTTTGCTTTACTTGGAATTAGAGCATTGGGATTTATTTTTTAAGAAATACCAGTTATCCGTTGGAACCCAAATTTAATTAAAGCATCAGATCAGCATCTTGCAAAAAATAAATGTGAGTAATATGTGTTATTATCGATATTTTTGCGAATTCACTTTTGAAAAATACAAATATTTTTAAATAATTCGTTTTCCTATATTCAAGACCTTTGTCAGAATAAAGTTAATTGAATTTTATGTTATATTTATAGGGTTTCTATCGTCGTTAATTTACATCAAAATAATCAATTTTTTTTTCTAAACGTTTCTAAAGAAATTCTGATGATGTATTTATAAACAAACTGGCTTAATTATTGTAGTTCCGATGATCTTGCCAAAAAATTTGTAAAATCGCATTTTCTTTTATCTATGTGATATACTTCTTCAAACAACCTGGGAAAGCACCAATGAGCAAAATATATGCAAAACATTTTAATAAAATAAGAAAATTACGGAATGCTATGGTATTACCTAGAAAGCCACGTCCAGTCGTCGAAGAAGCATAATTTGAAAATGTAACACCACAGGTATGTATTTTAAAAAAAATTAAATAATCAATAAAACTAATATAATAAAACATATTTCTCAATTTTCTATTTCACAGAAAATCACGAGGCGAGGACAACAACTAATTCACTTTTATAATTAAGAAGAGTCTCAACGTTTTAGAAAAAAATAATTGTAATTGGGCAGAAATTGAAAACCTTTGGAGCCACACTTATGCTTTCAGGCTAAATTTAATAAAAAATGCTGCATCAACAGAGGAGATTTTAAGCAAATATCCACAATATTAAAAACCTCTAGGTTCTAAATTGGTAAGCTGATTAATAGATACAATTTTTATAACTTTAATATTTTGATTTAATTTATTTTATGGAATACACCCAGCGCCATCAAAATGTACGATTTGAAATTTAAAGGAAATATTTGAAAAGATGTTATCTGCTTCAAGAATAAATGACACACATTTTAAATACTGGTTAAAAACAAAATTTTTTTACTATTATATTTTATAATATATTTTTAACAAATTGTTTTGTGGTCGGATATTTTAAACCTACTAAACTATGGGCAGCGAGTATTTCCTAGGTTTATCGTATAAAGGTTGTGTATGTTTCAAATGCTTTTTTAAACAAAAATAAAAATCTACAGAACAATTTATTTATAAAAATGGTTATTTTTATTAAAGTTAAGCATAAACATGATTAAAAAATATATTAAAAAAAAAGAAACAAAACATAAAAGTTCAATAAAAATTTCACCAATGAAATTAATATTTAGTGGCGAGTTGGCATAGAATCACATAATTTCTGCAAATATTCTGTTGAAATTTCTTCATACCATACTTTTTCAATTAATTTTTTCTGTTCCTTAATAGTTTTCAGCTTATATTGCCTAATCTTCTATCCCATGAACGCCAGTAGTATGGTTCGCGATTCTGGAACAGCAAATTATAGTACCAAACATCAAAAAAAAGTAAAGCCGTGAAATATATATGCTTCCATGAAACCTGCGCAGACGAACTCACTGTAGATAGGGGTAGGCAGCCCTATCTATACCTTTTTAAAGAAGCGGTGATTAAAGGTGTCGGAAGGTCAGACAAAACTGGGTTAAATAAAATACTGCATGGATTGTCGTTAGGAGGACAGAAACCATCGCAATTGTGGATCAGCTCAAATTTAATGCGAGAGTTAACTTTAACGAAAAAAATCATTTCCAGCTATTTTGGTGAAATTTTGTTTGGGGAATGACGTCCTGAAGAATTTTTTGGGCCAACCATTTGAGTTGGATTTCGAATTCTTAAATAAAATATTTAAATTTTGTTGAAATTAATATTTTTCTGGTTCCTCCTGAATTTTGAATTGTCGGTTATAAATTTAGTGGTCTGAATGAATATTATCGAAAAACCAGGACAATGTTTAAAAACCCAGAATATCTCCGGAGAAACCAGAACGTCTGCTCACCCTTCTCATGTTGGTTACTCAAAACCTATAAATTTGGTGTTATTTTGAAACAAAAAATGATATCATTACAACGTGACGTACAGTTTTATACATCCTATCATTTTTATTACGCTTAATATACGTTGATCAAGAAAGTATCATTTTCAATAATTGTTGCCGTCGCCCGGTATACATTATGTTTACATATTTATTTTTTGTCAACCTGCTATAGCATCTCTTTAACTCCACACATCTTATTATAATTTTAACAATAGCCAGATAGAACAATGAATTTGGCTACACGTGTTTTTGATATTCGTATAATGTACATACAAGTTATATACATTCAGAAATTAAAATCTCAAGAGATACGAGAATAGTAGTACCTAACAAAAAATAATTTCATGTTTTTTCTATGTATAGCAATAGCAAATAGCTATACATATTCATTTTCCATTTGCCTCAGCTCATTTAATATTTTTCATTGAACACAACAGAACAATCTACACAAACAGCGAGAGAGGAGTCTCGAGGAGAACAATGCAGTCGTTTTTTTGTTTGTTTATTTTTGCTTAGCTGGTTATAGTAATGTTTTGTTCTGTTTTTTTTTGTCTAACCAACTTTCTTGAAAAAAAAGTTGTTTTGTTCAAAACTTACGAATATGTATGTATGTGCATACAAATATACGAAAGCTTTTCATACTTTCTTTTAATAACAATTCCTTTCTTGTTAACTTTTATTTTATGTTTGTAAGAACTATTAATCTTCAATTATGTATTCCTGAATTAATAATGTTTTGTCTGGCTGTGTGTTTATTGAATTTTATATCTCGTTGTCGCGATATTTATGATCATTTGTAAAAGTCATTTCATTATTATGCATTAGCGTAAAGTGGAAAACCCATTGTAAGATTGAAAAGTTTTTTGTTGGTTAATGTTGTCTAAAGATTTTATTAGTAATTTTTGTGTCAAAAATTGTCGCGGCTTGCAATATTGATGATTCAAAATGTTAAAGTTCCAATATGACTTCCAAAGATATTTTTCTAATTAATATTATAAACTAACAATTTTATAGAAAATTATATAGAGGTAATACTACTACACTATGTCCTAAATAATTTGAATCTAATTTGTCGAAAATAAAGTCTGTAGAAAAAAAACTTCCAGCAGGAAATTGTTTGTAATCGAGAGGCCACATAGCTAAACTACCAAGCAATTTTATATTTATGAGTTAGACAAATATGCACTTTATTGTTAATATGTTTTAATTAACTATCTATGGAAAATAATATTTTATCCTTTATAAATTATTGAGATCATTTGACTTATTATGCAGTGACGAAGAACCTATAATAATAGTTACATATTATGTGTTACATTTAATCCAAAACTCTTGGAAAATAACCTAATAAAGTTTAATTTCAATAATTGTATTTGTGCACGCACGCAAATTTTGTTGTGCAGTATGGAAACAAAACGGTAAATTAATTAAATTTAAAATTATTTTTGCTTAATTAAATTGTGATTTAGTCATTTATGTTTTGTGTGCACTTGGTCAGTTTTTGTTACGCCTTGGAAACATTTCGCAAGTCATTCAAAAATGTATTGATAAAATCACCTAGGTCCGACTCGGTTTTCTTAGCACTCTGCTACAAATGTTTGCTCTTGTTAGATCGTGAATATCTTCCACTTTAATTTAAACCTCCACAAGTTTAAATCGAAACCCTACCTGGCCGAGACCACTAATTTTGACATTGACTCTTTTTATTTATGGGAGCATTATTGTGACGACTATTTATCGTCAACTAAGAATGTTACCTCATTCAATACAAATTAAACATTGACCTTGAATAGTTATATGGTTAGTACTTGTATCTACTCACAACTACTCATTTTCATGAAGGTGTAGAAAACAGGAGTAGTTACGCCTAAAATTTGCGCTAGATGAATGTTAGTTGCGAAATTTCAACATATGGCTTTTACAACTTTTTGGATATTTTTCGAGAGTTCTTTATTATGTTCGAGTTTTTGGTTTTTTGGTAATGTAATGTCAAATTTAATACAAAATTATTTTGTTGTTGTTGTTCATTTTTAAGAAAAATGGATTGGGTAAAGCTTTCCCTTCATTATATGTAAGTATGTCTAATTTTTTATCATATGTATTTTCAATCTAATTTTATTTATCGCATTATTATAATAACAATTTCAAAAGTCAGAAAAAAAACAGCTACATATGTAAACAGATGGCTATGTTTTTCTTGTGTCACTCAATTTCTCGTTCCATTGGGTATCTCTATCTACTCACAAGTACTTCCAAGTAGCAAATTTTCCCCATTGGAAGACGACTAATTGCTGCTAGTTTATCTAGCAGTCTCTTCTTTTATTATTCAATATTAACCCCTGATGGCGGGTCTCCACTTGTATATTTTTCTCTTGACAAAAAATAAATGACATTCGGGCTCATGACATTTTTTATACAACTACTAACATAAAGTATAAAACTATTTTCTCTCTTTGAGAATAAGAAACAAATTTGAATTTGATTTCTTTTTCGATTAATATAATTTTTGGCTATTATATTTATATTCCCCAATTTATTATTTATGTTTTAATTTAATAACACAATTTTTATTTTTTTTTTGTTTTATTTTCACCTAAAATTTATTAAAAGGCTAAAATTTTCCGAAAAAACATGAAAATTTAATTTTGGTTGTCAAAATATTCAACATAAAATGACAAGAAATTGAGCATAAAAAACAATTTATGCTCAATTGGCACAACGTCATGACAAAATTTTTGAATATTCTGATCTTTTTCTCTCTTGGCAAAATTTCAATGCGCATGGTCAAAACCATTTTTGTGTATGTATTTTGCAAAATGTACTAAAAATTGTCACGACCCAAGTATTTTTATATCCGACAATTTTTGGATTTTTCTGACACTTTGCTGATTTCATCACCGACTTTTTTCCGAAATAATGTCCGACTTATTCTAAGATTTACTATGAAAGTTGGCCACAAAAATCGGAAATGATGACAAAAAAAGTGAGGTTATGTGGCACAAAAAAATGGGCGTGGCTTATAATATAAATTTTGGCGGGGAAATTTCACTTTTATATACATACATACAAACATGGCTACTTAAATAAAAAAAAAAAATTTTTTTTATCATATTTTAAAATTTTATTTAACATAATTTTTTTTTTTTTATTTACAATTTTTTAAATTAATTAATATTTAGAAAAACGAAACGAAGAAAATCCAAGTCGTGCTTATCTATAAATAAAAATTGATTTTATTATTATTAATAATTCGTACACACAAAAATAAAAATTCTACAAACCAAAACCAACACAAATGTCTTATACAAGCCATATTATTGCCATACAAACACAAAATAAAACCTACTATTTCTGTAAGTATTAGCGTCATAATATAGTGTAATCTTTACATACTTTGATTTTAAATTTTAGTTTGTATCAGAAACAGTATAAAATATCACTAACACTTATAGAAAATAGTAGGTTTTGGATTTAATAATATGCGTGCGTCACGGAAATAATACGGCTTGTATAAGACATTTGTGTTGGTTTTGTACAAACCCAAAAATAATCGCACAACACAACACAAAAATAAAATTTAAGTTAATGTAAAAACAAAACAGAACCATTCATAATGGCGTCTCACACAAAACTAAAGTTGTGATTTGTAAACACAAAATAAAAAAGTACACACCAACGCCAACATCTTTGCTGTGTTAAAAGTTGGAATTTGGAAACCCAACCCAATTTCATCATTTTCCGATTTTTTGTACCAATATGCTGAAAAAAAATTCATGTTTTCAGCTTTGTTATACTTGGGTACCCAAGTATTTTTATATCCGACAATTTTTGGATTTTTCTGACACTTTGCTGATTTCATCACCGACTTTTTTCCGAAATAATGTCCAACTTATTCTAAGATTTACTATGAAAGTTGGCCACAAAAATCGGAAAATGATGACAAAAAAAGTGAGGTTGTCGCACAAAAAAATGGGCGGGGCTTATAATATAAATTTTGGCGGGGAAATTTCACTTTTATATACATACATACAAACATGGCTACTTAAATAAAAAAAAAAAATTTTTTTTATCATATTTTAAAATTTTATTTAACATAATTTTTTTTTTTTTATTTACAATTTTTTAAATTAATTAATATTAAAAAAAACGAAACGAAGAAAATAATCCAATAATCCATTCGCGCCCATCTATAAATAAAAATTGATTTTATTATTATTAATAATTCGTACACAGAAAAATAAAAATTTTACAAACCCAAAAATAATCGCACAACACAAAAAATAAAATTTAAGTTAACGTAAAAATAAAAGACAACCATTCATAATGGCGTCTCACACAAAACTAAAGTTGTAAAAATTTGTAAACACAAAATAAAAAAGTACACACTAACGCCAGCATCTTTGCTGTGTTAAAAGTTGGAATTTGGAAACCCAACCCAATTTCATCATTTTCCGATTTTTTGTACCAATATGCTGAAAAAAAATTCATGTTTTCAGCTTTGTTATACTTGGGGAGAAAAGTAATGGACTAGATTTTTTTTTTGTCAAGAGAAAAATACACAAGTGGAGACCGGCCATGAGAAAAACTCGACGCGACCGACGTGACTAAGTAAAAAAAAAAAGTTAAAATATATGAATTTGCACTAAAGTGATTAGACTCGACGGGACTCAGAAGTAACAAAAAAATAGTTGGTTTAACTTTAACTTTTTGTTGTTGTCTAATGTCGTAGTGCCATCTGATTTTATGAGCTAATTGGGACATTTTATTTTCATTTTGACGTTTCAAAATCAGTAAAATATTTCGTGTTTCTAGTCTGTATTTATAAATATACTGCCTTCAGAATGAATTTTGAAGAAAAATTAATAAACGTTGTAAAAAAAAAAACGAAGTAATTAATAACAAATCGTCTAGAGGATATCAAAACATAAAAGTTGAGTTTGAAACGTGGAAGAAATTAGGCGAAGAACTCGGAGAATCTGGTAAAATTATGTATGGTTATGTTTTAATAATGTGTAGTAACAACATTTCCTTTTAGATGAAACATGCAGATTAAGGTGGAAAAGCCTTCGGGATAAATTTTCAAGGGAGCTGAAAGTATTGCAACAATCGTCCGGAAGCGCTAATAAATATAGACAAGAGTGGGAATTTTTTGAGGACAAGAGGTTTCTCACTGATTTTATCAAAAGTAGAAAGTAAGTTAAATGTTTTTATGAATATCCCGATATCAGAGAACGATTTGTTTATATCATGATTCTTTCAGAACTGTCAGTAATTTTACTGATCATCAAGATGAGGATACAACAGAAGCGGACACTGAAGTATCGATTAGCATAGACGAATGGGAATCTGTTAGTCAGTCTACTAATCCTCGTAAACGAAAAAAAGCGCCAACGAAGACGAGGAGATTGAAAATACAATTAAAACCACATTAACTACTTTAAACAATATGCTGGCAGAAGAACAACGCAACAGTTCAATTCCGGTAATTGAAAATCCTGACGATGAATCTTTTAAAAGATTGAGGTCTGTGTTCTCAGGGATATGATGAAATATTTATGCGAATTGCAAATTCAAGATATTCAAAATGCCGGAAATGCTGTGCAGTATTGTGATATTTAGATTTCGGCGATTAATTTTCCTTTTTTATCATTTTCTTTTAAAGAAAATATTTATATTTACTATAAATTAATATAAAATGGTTATATGTGATACCATTTGTGATTGAAAACCTGAAAACCTTTATTATTAAGCATGAATTTTATTGAAATTATGAATGCATTCTAACTCAATATATTTATTTGTATATTTGAAATTAAAGACTGAAATATTTTATTAACATAACAGTAACACAATGTATTATTTTATTTTATTTTGCAACCTTATTGCGCCTTCCTTATTAAAATAATCCATGAGATTATCTCTAATTTTAAAAATTCGTTTTGTGGTATTATTGGATCCAAGCCTTAAATTTTGTTTACTGAAAGCGGTTGATGTTGACTGAACCTCATTTCTCCATTGGCCTTGAGTAATGTTTCCCTCAGTGTCCTCCACATCTACAAATAAAGGTGGGCAGTATTTTGAAATGCTGATTTTGTTCAGCATTAAAAAATTATGCAGAACGACCGTTGCTAATACAATCTAGATACAGAACCAGAATTTATTTAGTTTTATATTTAATTATTGTTATCATATTTGACCTTTTCTGCATTATTCGGGAAGCAATTTAAGGTTGTGCGCAATATTCTCCATCGTGCTACCAAAATTCCAAAAGCATTCTCTATTGTTACCCTGCCTCGTGAAAGTCGGTAGTTAAAAATCTTTTTCTCATTGCTTAAATTTTTGCCTGGATATGCTCGAAGCAAATTAGCTTTTAATGGAAAGGCTGGGTCACCCACAAAATAATGTGGAAATTTCATTTCTGAATTTGGCAATTCAGTTTCATTCGGTAATGGTAGTTGTCCTGAGAAGAGTTTTTTCCCAAAAACGCTTTGTGATAAAATCCCTAAATGAAAAATAAAGCATTTAGGATGTATTATAAACCTAGAAAATGTTTATTATAAATACCTCCATCACTTTTGCTTCCATAAGCGCCAATATCCACCATCGTAAATGTGTAGTGTGCATCACACGCAGCCAGCAAAACGACACTAAAATTTTTTTTATAATTATAAAATTCAGAGCCACACAGCCACACAGTGGACACTGAATATAAATATGTTTCCCGTCAATGGCCCCCACACAGTTGGGTAAATTCCATTTGTAATTGAATTGTTCCGCAATTTGGAGGTAATCTTGGATATTGGGCTCGATTACATAAAGTGGCGATAAAATTTGCCAAATAAATTCGCAAGTCTCTAATATAATAACACGGGCTGTCGCCCTACCAATTTTGAAGCTCCAACCAAGGAATTGATGGCCTACGCCCTGTGATAGGTAGCTAACATCAACCGCAAAAATATTTATGTATACATATCTGAAATATTAATAATATAATTCTACTCACGATAGGGTATTAACTAACCGTTCCTCAGCAGTTATTGTCATACACGTACTGCGCTTCTTCAAACCTTCTTGCAAAAGTTAGAGCAAGAACTCAAACGTTTCTTTTGCCATTCGAGTGTATTTAAAGAATTCTTCGTCGTTATTTTTAATGTTTTTAAAGGCAACTTCAAAAAATCCGTGAAATGTGCGGTCTGTATTATCTGGCCTTCTAAAATACCTCCGATTTCTCCTTTTCAACATTTTTTTTTTCTTTTTGCTTTTTATTGCGAGATGCGCTAAAAGGCAAGCCAATACCGCACTCTTAATTAATTTTAATTTTTTTACTCTTTCTACCTGATTCATCGAAAAAATAATGAAACACTATATGATTCTATTGCAATTAATTAAATGTCAAAGAAAAGTCAAAGACGTGAACTGAAATCATTGACTTTATCTTGGGTGTATTGTAAAGAACGTTTCTGACATATTACAACATATGAGTAACGTCGAATATATCTCCAGCGTAACAAGTAAATTATTTGATTTTTGAAAATTCATCTAGTAGTCTCTTGCCATTTTCATTATTATTCTCCTCTTCTTAATTATTAAACTGTAACATCAAAATGTCGACAAAAATTATTTTAGTAATAGTTAAAGGATTTGATTATAAAATACAATATTATTTATCAGTCGTGGACAAAGTATCGTATTCTAATCGCATATAATGGCTGTTATTCACTCAGATGATTTACGACACTCGCCTATCGGCTCGTGTCGGTTAACTTCATCTTCATGAATAACAGCTATCATTATTATGCTCTTTGAATAATATACTATTGTCCACGACTATCGTATAATATAGTCATTATACGTTTGTTTCATCAGATATAATGATATCCATTATTCACTGCTGAAATCCTAGCTGATCGCTTATGCGAGTTTTTCACAATCAAAGATTTTTCAAAATGAAGGGTGTAAAGAGGTATTTTTGATGATGAGATTTTTCAACTGTTACCCGGTTACAGACATCTAAGTATAGCCAATAGTTAGTAACACAATGACAAAACATTTCTAATTTAATTGTTTGTTTTATTAAAATTAAAACTGCATTCTGAAATAACATTTATTAGTTTGTGGAGTCAGATTTCTGGACACTTCTGAAAATCGTAATCTTTATTAATTTAAATTTTACTCAAAATATATAAAAGGGCAGCTCAGAGACGACCTAACATAATAAATATAATTAGTAACAGTTACTTATTCAAATGATTTCCGTCATACTTATCACTGTCGCAACTTAAAACTACAGTTTAGTGCAAGCTACTATTAAAATAAAGCATTTTCGCGAACCTGCCACTAAGATTATAGAAGTTTGATCTGTGTTAATAACACCAACAACAATAATAACAATTAATGCCACCAGTCCCAAAATCAAAATGATAAGACGCTAATTAGTTTCAAAAGTATGAATTCTGAACTAAAGTTCCTGTAAATTAAGAAGACAAAAATCATGACAACACAATTTCTAAACTACACATTCGTTGAATATTTGAAATTTCTGGAATTTGAATCAAATTTCTCAGGAATCTCTGAAAACAAAATCAAAATTAAACGATTTTTACCAAATATTTACTACTTAATTCTTAAAAATCGAAACCACGGCACTCGATTACAACATATAGATTTCAACTTTTACTTAAATTTTACTAAATTTTTTTGATATTAATATTTGATAAATTAGTTAGCAAAAAACCACTCAATTTCTAAACACGCGTCGCTGGATGCTTGCTTGATGTTTCCGGAAATCCGGTCAGGTTTCTCAGGTGAATCAGAACCAGGTCCTTTCTTGTAGAAACATCTGGCAATCTAAATTAGTAACTAAATTTAGCAAATCTTAAAATAATAGATCTGCAATTTACACAAATTATATATGTGTTAAGCCCAATTCCATTGGAAACAACAGCCCGCCAGTAAAAACCAAAATGGGACCAAAATATAAAATATAAAACCGATGGTCGTGTGAACGAGACATCATTCTAAAAAATATATTTCATTACATTGTTTGGTTTTTATATGATTTGCTATGAAAATCAAAAATCAAATTCGTGCCAGCGGACCACTAGAACTATTGACAAAAGTATCAAATCGAGATCACTCCATAGGAGCTCTCATAGAAACACACCTCTGGCACACACCAATAATTCTAACCGCATGACCCTTTTATGGTAGAGTTTCTTTAATTTTTTCACTTTATGACGGAAAAAATCCGAAAAAAAAATTAAAAATAATAATAAATTTCGATATGAGCACCAATAACAACTAATCTCCCTAACAACTCCCAGCTATGATCGGGCCCGCTGCCAACACCCTTCCACAAAGTCTCCCTCTACAAAAAAAAACCAACGAGCTTGTATCCGAGACACGACCTATTAACGTAAGACTACGTAAAATTACGAAAAATTTATTTATGCAGTTCAAGTGAAACCCAAATTTAGAAATTATAAATTAAAAAAACCGTTAATTGTCTAATGCTGCCATCTTTCTGCATTAGGCTGTATCAGCCTAAACATTGATTTCTCGTTGTACAACACTTTTATTAATTTATATATTTATTGTTTGTACAATACCAAATTTTAAATTTCTCAATTCGTTAAGCCACAATGAAATGCCGTTTTAAAATTAAAATAAAAAATTGGGTCTATCCGGCTCCTCTAACAACACTTTTCCCACAAAGCATCCGTTAAAGATCACTAAACCAATCATTTATATTTTACAAACATTTTATGTTATTTTGGGCAAAAATTAATTTTTGCGATTCAAGTGAAGTGAATTGAGTGTTCGATTCCCAACTCTTCACTTCAGTTAAAAATTAAGCAACTGAGTTATCTGAATATGTATTTTGCTCGTGTAGTTAATTTAGTTAGGTGATTTTTGTTGTATTTATTGACTTTTATTTTATTTTGTTTAAAAATTGTTTGCGCACGAAATTTTTCGTTTTGAATTAAATAAATTAATCTGTAAAATTCGGCATGATTATAGATAGATTGTTTATATTCTTAACAATTTTTAATACATTTAATTTTTATTTTTATTCAAACTATAATTAACAAAAATCAAATTGTAAATGAGTATTTTTGACATGTATCTGAAGTAAATGGAATCAATAGAACACTTAATACACTTCAATAGCTCAATTATTTAAATAGCATAGCAACTGAATTATCTAAATAGTAACTCAATTCTATTTCAGTTAATATCGATCAATATATCGTTGAAATTTCAATCATTAAAAGTGCACAAAAAGTCAATAAAACGTCACAGAAATGTCAATCTCACACAAATAGGAATGTCTTGCTATTAGTAAAAGCTTACTAGATAAAATTTATTTTTAAATATTGACGATTCAAATAACATATGTATTAAATTAAATTAGTTTCCGGTCACTTGGAAACTTTGAAGTCCCATAAGTCGCAAACCTAAACATTTTTCGGCTTAATCTTTGCGACTATAAAATTTTCTAGGATTGCATAGGTTATACAGCATATAAATTCAAAAATGTACGCAATATTTTACATAATGAAAACAAAAATTTTTGAACTTTTTTATTTTTATTTTATAGCTTTAAATCAATATGGCGTGCGGCGTGTTTGATCAAGTTTATCACTATTTAATTAAAATTGAAATTAAAATGCATATTAATAATTTGTTGTTTTAATTTTTTTTCAATCTACAAATTTTTATTTCACTTGGTTTGATTTTTACAGTTTTTAATACATTACATTTTATCAAGAGACATAACTTTAATCAAATAAATTTAAATTTCGAACACATTGAAATTTTGGTTTACCCCCATATAAATGAAAACAAAGACGTAGTC
Organism: Tipula helvola; assembly: GCA_963556165.1. Classification (NCBI taxonomy): domain Eukaryota; kingdom Metazoa; phylum Arthropoda; class Insecta; order Diptera; family Tipulidae; genus Tipula; species Tipula helvola. Next base: position 180,366,547 of record OY744481.1, on the reverse strand, counting down.
CTACGTCAGAAAAAAAAAGAAAACAAAAAAAAAGAAGAATATGCGCTATCCCCATCACTCATATAGATAGTTCTTCCCGTCCTACTCCGACCCAAAGTAAGCTCAGTCAATCAATCAAAGCCGACCCGAAGTTGGAATAAGGCCAAAAAAATAAAACAATCCACTAGAGTGACAAAGACAAAACATTTCCACTTCCCCATCTTCCTCTACATCAAGATCCTATGGGTCCAACCGCAAACAAAAACACAACCAAGATTTATAAACAAAAGTTAAGTATTATTAGTGTCAATTTGATCATTTTCACGTCTACAAATTATCAAGAAAACCAATTATCATTAATGGGAAATCTTTCGCATCGTACACAAGATCTATGCAGATAACTCGTTAAACCGCCATAAAATGATCCCGTCTCGACTCCTCCTGCCAATTAATATGGCAGTCCACTAACCAGGCACACGCTTCCTGCAAGCAAAATCCCGACCGACTTTGTTGAGTGTCTCGTTCTCACGACCACCGATTTCACATTTCAATCCCATTCTGGGGGTAACGGGAAAAAACGACCATCCTTCAGAAGTAAAAATAAAATAACTTTGTTGTTGTATCACGATTAGTCCAAACAAACATCCAAACGCCTATCGAAAACAATACTGTGTATACAACATACGCAATGCAACACTTAAAATACTCACTCATGTTTTCATCGTCTGATGATAACTGAAATAGTAATTGGCATACAAATAAAATTTCAAATCATGCTTAAAATAAATGCCATCCACTTTGATAATTGGAATAGCCATTGGTATAAAAACAAAAATGTAAATTATGCACAAAATAAAAACCGAAAACAATTTTCTTTCCACCCTAACCTTATCAGTTGATATTAAAAATTAATTAAAAAAAATAAAATTTTGCAAAATTATTGCTATAGAATGATTCTATGCCAACAAAAACATGGTCTGACACTACTTATTCATTCCGGAACGAAAATAAATGGTACCGCTGTTGCAAAACTCTCAAAGAAAGACTAATTTGTTTCAAGGTTATGTACCAAAATATAAAAGTTCGTTGGACACTTATATGCGAGGTTAGAAAAACAATGATGAACAAAAATTATTTCAACATGTATTTCACTCTAGGGGGAACAATATAGCAAAACTAGTACATACTCACATTCACTTAGGTTCCCAACCACAACAATTCACAAAAGCCACCCATGTACCCTTCGCGATCAAAAACGATGGGAATTTGTGAATATAGAAACCGGAAATAATAAATAAATTGATAAGCGATATAGGTACCAGAGAACGGAACAAGCGAAATCGAGTCTAATCGAAAAACCATAATAAGTTTATTGTTTTTGTTTGATTTTTCAAAAATTGAAATAGTAGATTGTTCTACAAGTAAAGAAAAGTGATAGTTTTCCAGCGAGTGTAATTGTTTAATTCACGAGCGAGCGCTAGTGAGCGAGCATGGAAAAACACTTTTCTTACGTGTCGGACATGCTATTTTTCGTGTATTTGACGACGAACCAGGTAAAAATAAAAAAGGTAGATCCAGTTTGGATCAAAGTATGTATGCATAGCGTGTACATAACATTCGTAGTAAGCAAATAAATAAAAGTCAAAAATCCAAAAATCATTTGGAAAAAAGCGTTTCTATGAAGAAAGGTGTTTATAGTGAAGAAATGTGTTGCTAAGGAGAAAAGTAGCAGTTTTCTTTACTGTTTTCAGCCAAGAAATGACGCACTTTGCCATTAAGTACACGAAAAAACATTTTTTCTCCCAACGTCTTAAAAGCCTCTAGTTTTAATACTGTTTTTGGGTATTAAAGTTGGCCTTTTTCTTACTATTTTAAAAATGTGTGTGTTGCTAAGCTACACTTTTAATCCTAGGTGTAAAAGTACGTACTTTTAATACTAGGAGAAAAATAGTATGCGTAGCCGAGCAAAAGCAAAAATTGCGAGTCAAACAAAGTCACTTTTAATCCGAATAACACATACTATTTTTTCTCCAACGAAGAGTTCATGTCGTGTCGGTTGTATATTAATAATTATACGAGTAAGTACAAATTATGTAATTAAAACTTAAAAATTGAAACTAATTTTGTTGAAATATTTTGTGAAACTAAGGAGATCATGACTTTTGTTTGGTTTGACCATAGACATTCATACTAGATTTCTCATTTCATAGTAACTAGAGGAAAAAAACAAAAACTTCTGATAATTCCAATGTATCGTTGTGTTGTGTATTTTATAAGGCAATGATTTTAGAATGCGTTGCAAATATAATACATATATGCAATACACCGATAATATTTGAATGGAAAATTTTTGTTTTTATTTTCTGTTTTTAGTCAAATGAGAGATCTATTATGATTGTCTATGGTTTGACTATTGTACGCGTCTAATACAATGCAATATTCCAACCAAACAAAAGTCATGACCTCCTTAGTTTCACAAAATATTTCAACAAAATTAGTTTCAATTTTGAAATTTTAATTACATAATTTGTATTTACTCGTATAATTAGTAATATACAACCGACACGACATGATCTCTTCGTTGGAGAAAAAATAGTATGTGTTATTCGGATTAAAAGTAACTTTGTTTGACTCGCAATCTTTGCTTTTGCTCGGCTACGCTGCGCTTCGCCTCGCATGCAAATATAATTGCTCGTCAAACAAAGTATCACTTTTAATCCTAATGACACAATGTACTATTGTTTGATTTTGTTCGTTTTTGAATTTACTCGTTTTATTTTGTTTTTCGTACTGCTTGCTTGTAAATATTTTTCGAAAAATTTGCTTGCAAAATATCAAACAAACTCGATCTTACTTGTAAATATTGGTAAATAAAATTAAATTTTTGATGTTTACTTTAAGGTTTTAAGGTAACATTTAGTGATTTTCTGCATCATATTATCAATTGAATAATGTAAACAAAAACCAAACGGCACATTGGTTAAAGCTATAGCGTTTAGTTCGTGAAGTGTCGTGCTTAAATTTCGAAAGTGATGAAAAAGGAATATTTTATGTCGTAAAGCAAAAAAAACACTTTAAGGCCGATTCTAACTTCTAAAATTTTATGTTTTGATATTTTTATTTTTAGTTTTTTACTACAAATCCATAAAGGAAGTAGATACGTTGTCATTCCAGAATCTGACTCAATAGCTTATAAGGAACATTTTTTAATAAATTAATGTGGGATTTGTTTCGTGTTTAAGACAGAAATGTAAACATTATCGTATGACACCCAATCTTCCTGATACCTTAACAAAATGCATTCTGCAGAGGATATATTTACTAACTCAATTATATTTCGGACTAACGGGCAGTTCCAGATGGTTTTCAAAGTTATCAGAGAATAACCCCATTACCAAATTAAACTGAATTGTAACGTACACCACTATCTACAAAACTTACGAATTCCTAGGAGTGTGCTATTTTCAGTTTTCACGCATTTGGTATACTACACGTAGAAGGTACCCGAACTTCTATTTTTTATTTTTTATTTGGCATGGTTGAAGGTTTTCAAGCTATAACAGGCCACAAAATTCATTAAGCAGGTTATTAAGTAGTTCACTTTAATTATTTTATGGGATGTTTCCTTTAATAATTTTGAGCAAACTATTGATCCATTTTCAATATCTAAACTGAGGTACAGTGTGCCAAAGAAAAGTTGTTCGAGGTGATACCTAGATTCATATTTTACTTAATACTAGCTTTTAAACTATTTAACGTAAATCAAATGTCTTTAGTTTAAGTTCTAGGAATTACTAACACCTTTATTTTGTTGATAGCACACTGGCATATTGAAGACTCTTTCGAGATTATTTTTTTAATTTCGTTCGTTCTACTACCACATTCAAAGAAATTTAAAATAGAGTCGATGATAACAATTGCTTGCTTGTTGTAATTATCATCAAATCAGTCTTTACTTTGGAGATCGAGATGAGTTGAAGCATCGTCTTGCTTATGTCGGTTCTTTTGGAATATCCTCAAGAAGTATAGTAAGGCCTTAGGAAGCCTGAATGATCAAATTAATTCGCAGTTACACCACCACATAGATTCTCACCAAACTTTTGTTGGAACTATGTTGGTTTTTGACACGTTTGTATGATGCTGAATGATGAATCGTTTCTAACCAACAGCACGAAGTTCTCGCTATAAGCACAGATAAGAATAGACAGATGTACATCTTGTATGGGCCAAATTTACACTAGAAATTTCAATACCAAATTCCAATCTAATCCTTTTAGAGCAGGACGTATATATTATAAAATAAAATTTTGTTTGAAGTTGGTTTATGTTTGCTTTGATATAATCAAAATAGCCATGCCATGTTTGCTTTGATATAATCAAAATAGCCATACGTAAAAAAAAATAAAAAGGGACAGAAATGTACGTCCTGCTCTAAAAGGATTGGATTGGAATTTGGTATTGAAATTTTGGAATGTAAATATAGCCCATACAAGATACATATCTGTCTATTCTTATCTGTGCTATAAGTGAATGTAGCTGTTAAATAAGGCTAGTAGGTTATGCCTACTGTAATGAACTTTGACAATGTTGCATTTAATGATTTTATTTATTGCCAATTGTTAAATTTTTAGAAAAAACGAAAATTAGAAAAAACATTTTAAAGGTAGTGGTTTTTCTTTGTTATAAAAAACCAAACGATTTAAGTAAAATATTCGTAAAGTTGAGAACAAGCTATCGAGAATTTTTCCAATTAGCTCCGGTATTCAACAAGAAGATGTCTGTCGCCAATACTCTTTAATGCGATCTCTGGTTTTAGAGGCTACGACGCAATTTACTTGCGGCCGTACTTTGTGTCTTAATATCTTGGAAATTCGACAAGCTGATGTTGTATAGAGTGTTGATCAGGACTGTTGTCATGCGTAGGTGTGAGAGTGAGACATTGACCATGTAAAAGCTTTTTATTATTACTATTATCAACCAAATTTAGTTTATACATAATAATTAATTAATTACAAACGGGTTTGAGAGAAACTGATGACAAAGGTCATTAGTTCAATATGCATTTTGTGTCTCAATATGTATCGGAATGGTAAGATACTCTAAAATAAAGGTTACAACAATTTATTCTACTTGAACTACATGTGGGTAATCTATACATCAAAGCCGTTCAGTTTGTCTTCTTTGACTTGTACTGAAAATGGGGGTCCTGAGACGTTTTAATAGAACCCGATTTTCCATTTATGTACATGTAAAGCAGCATAATTTAAAATGAGCATTTTTTATTTCTGCCGTTCCCAGCAACGCATTGTGTATTATTTATCATTAATTTAAATCAAAAATGTGCAGCAGTGGGCGGCGAGTTGTACTCGTTTAAGTTTGGCGAAATTTAACTTAAGCGATTACCAAAAGCTCATCAAAGGCTTCATTGGCCGATGAAGAATTTTGCTTTACGCACATGACTTATTAGGCTGATCGTTGTTTTTGCTTAGTATTTTATTACAGCAAAGCATGAGCGAGACGCTACAAATTTTGGTATGACTTTATTTGTTTTGGTGATTTTCTCTCCAAATAACTCACATGCCTTACTTCTGCCTTTTGTTTTGGCCTCAATTTTAAAGTTCATCTTATAATTTGTTGCTTATTTCTGAAGGATCCATTTTAAGGACTAAAGAATTTTCGAATGAAATTTTTTTGTTAATTGTAGGGGAGACATCCGAACCTAACTTATATCCAGAAGATTGACAATATTTGAGTTTAAGTTAGCTTAGTTCGGATAATTGTTAATTATAAATAGACTAATTAATTTCTAAATGCTAATTATAGCACTACAAAATCCTATACTATTTTTGTTCTTAAAAAAATTAAAATGTAATTCGCGTTATTTTAAAAGTAATGTCAATTAAGTCGAGGTTTAAGAAGTTATAAAATTTTATCATTTTCTTTGCTTAAGGCATTGCCAAACGCAAAACGTCCGAACGGGTTTTTAAACCGTCACTTCCAATTTTTGATAAATTTGATATTTCTACAACGAGAAAATTAAAAAAAAAATTGAATTTTGAAAGCCGGATTATAACTTTTAAAATTTTGTTAAAATTACATAATTTGCTTTAAAAAAATACCTCTTTAATATTTGTCGGCCAAATTTCGATATGCGAAATTTTGTAATTTAATATTTTGATGGCATTTTCGAACTCGAACCTTTTTCAAAAACACGAAATGTTTTGCGTGTGGAAATGCGCTCAAAACTTGAGTAAAACCAATAAATTTCTGATCAAATATCGCTTATTTGGTTAATGTACAATGGCAATCTTTGAATTATCTCTGAAAATCGGAACATAAAATTTACATTTAAGCCTCAATTATCTTAATCACCACCATTCTAGAATGGTATCATTTTTATTAACATTTCGATTACATTTATACATAAGTATACTACATATCTAAAATATTCAGTGATTTCAATAAATCCAAACTAACAAAAATTCAAAACGAAACAAATTCCGCACAATTTCGAAATTTCAAGAAAAACCAAAGATTGCTTGCAAGTAAACCAAAAAAATTTTCCGAGTTGGGCAACTAGATTTACTTGAAATTTTATATTTTGATTTTGCTTGTTTCTACAAAACGAAACGAGCAAAATTACTCGAAAAATATTTTTTCGTATTTTTCGTATGTTTTTGTTTTGATTTTGCTTGTGCTTGCAATAATAAATTTTTGTTTGTTTCTGATCGAAATTTTACGCTTGTTTCCGTTCTCTAATAGGTACACTACACCCAAATTTATTCGTATATTTGCATTCAGCCAAACAATATTTTATTTTTAATAAAATTAAATACGCAAATATTAATAATAATATTATTTAATTTATTATGTACATATATTGATTTATCATTTTGATCCAGAAACAATTGTTATTTTTAGACACCATACTAATTATTTACTTAACCTTTTTTTTTAATTTTCCCACACTTCCACAAACAGATTTTCTTCCGACTCAACACACCAAAATAATAAATAGGTGTAAATAATAATATATTCACAATAATTACTATTATTTCTAATCGATAAATAAAATTACACTAAATTATAAATTATAAAAAAATTATAAAAAACTATAAAAACCAAAAAATACTCATCCTTTTATTTGAAGGTTATGTTAGAAAAATAAAAAAAGTTTAGGTATCACTGGACACAGGTTAGTAAAACTACAAACACAAATTACTTCAATATTACAGTTTAGGGGGCAAAAATTAGCAAAACTATTATTCACTTAGGTTGATAACAATTCACAAAATAACTTATACACTTTTCGGGATTAAAAAAACGATGTGATAAATAAATTGAGGTGCGATAAACAATCACTTTTATTCGTACCACCGATTTTCAAACGCCCTCGACATTAGTGATGTTCGAGCTGCATCAGTTATTGGAGTTACCTTTATATCACTAAACTCCATCATCTTTGTTAGTTCAGGGGCCCTATTATGAAATTTTCGATAGCGTTTTTTTTTCGATAATTTCGAGAATTTCGATGACATCGAAAATAGCTATTATGAAATAATCGTCATCGAAAATCATTTTTATTTTAGTTTCAAATCACATAAATATTTTTAAATTAAATTTTTTAACAAAATTAATTTTATTATTAAAAATAAATTTTCTGAAAACTCGTTTACTTATCATTATATCTAGGAAAACTGCGTCATTATTTTAAACTTTTAGTGTTTTAGTGCAGGCCTGTAAAAATAATTGTAAACAAATCAATTATTTGATTTGATTGATGTTGTAGAACTACAACAACAACAAAATTTATTTTGTAGTAAATATGTAATAATTTTAAACTAAAAGAACACTTAAATTATTACAAATTACTATATTAACATCGCGATTTTATTTGCGTTCTAAATAACCTTACTCTTTTCCTCTCATCGACGGGTTTTTCTGGAGGACCTGCATAGTTCAATCCTTAACGAACGAAAGGCCTCGCTAAGAGGACATGTGAAATAGGGCATAGAGATAACCATGGAGATTTCCTAACAAACCGGACATGCAATTTGACATGCGTCTTGGAAAAGGGATCCTGAAATGATTTTTAGATGAATTTTTGGAATATTGCCAATTAGGGTGGAACTTGGCTTAAGGAATAACAATTACGAAGAAATTTAATATGTATATGGGTTTGGAATGGGATTCCAAAATGATTTTTGTATAAAGTTCTGGAATATGGCGAAGTAGGATGAAACTTGGCTGAGAGTTCTGGAATATTGCCAAGTAAGATGGAACTTGGCGTTTTCTTAACCGATTTTAGTGAAATTTGGTATGTGCGATGGAAATGGAATTTTAAAATGATTTTTGGATAAAGTTCTGGAATGTGGCAACAAGGATGGAACTTGGCTATTGCTTAACCGATTTTAGTCACAATTGGCATGCGAGCTGGAAATGGAATTCTAAAATAATTTTTAGATGAAGTTCTGGAATATGGCCATTTGGAATAGAACTTGGCTATTCCTTAAACGATTTTAGTGAAATTTGGTATACGCGATGGAAATGGGATTCTAAAATGATTGTTGGATGCAATTCTGGAATTAGGCCAACTAGGATAGAACTAGCCTACTCGTTATCTGATTATGATGAAATTCGACATGCATTTCATATTTCAGAACTTTATCCAAAAATCATTTTCATCGCTCATAAAAAATTTCACTAAAATGGGTTAAGAAATAGCTAAGTTCCATAATAATTGGCCATATTCTAGAACTTCATCTAAAAATAAGTTTAGAATCCCATCCAACGCGCTTACCAAATTTCACTAAAATCGGTTAAGGAATAGCCAAGTTCCACTGTAGTTCGCCATATTTCAAAACTTAAGAGTATTTCAAAACTTAAGAGTATTACAAAAAAAGCTCTCATTTGTTAAGGGTTAAGCGTTCCACCACTTAAGTCCATAAAATTTGTTGTAAGGAATTTAAATAATTTTTGGCAATGCCTACGTTTTTCTCCATAAAATCCTTTAATATTTCAAATTGTTCATTGTTTGTTGCAGTCGTAATGGGAAAATTAGAAAAAATAATAATATTAATATTAAACATTGTTACGGCCACCGTAATGGTAATCATGTGAAATACATAATGGATCGTTGTAATGTTCCAATTTGTATTTTGCCATCTAGTTCATAATATTTTAACTACCAAAAGTTGTCTTGGCTAAATGCCATCTGAATTGTATTAGTTGTATTAAATTTAAATTGTCTTGAGTTAGTGCCATCTATGTAATAGTAATTTAAGTAGTTAATTTGTATCTTCACTAACGTTACTGCCATCTATATTGAAATGGTATGAAACTTGCTCATGCGTTACTCCGTATAGAGCGCACGTCACTGGTATATAAAGAGACGTCAAATAATAAATGTGACAGAAATTATCAGAAATTCGAATGAGCAAGTCGGAAAATTAAGAATAAGTCAAAAATTAGAAGTAATCTATTTGTTTTAATCAAAAGTAGGGAAATCGGTAAGCACAAGGCGTGTTCAAACATATTAAAAATAAAATAAAAATAAAAAAATATTAAAATATTAATATAACACAAATTTAATAGAAATATAAAATAAAGGTTTATCTACAACTCACTCGTTTATCGGCAGCCCCCATCCTGCAAGGTATAAAACGAATTAAAGTAATATGCCAAAAATTTGTTATTTTTATAAAACTTGGTTTTTTGGGATTTTTGTTTTTTTTTTGGGATTTTTTTATTTTGGATAACGATACCAAACCAACCCAATAAAGAATATGTATCATCTTATGTAGAATAAATCACACAAATTTTCTCATCCCAAAAAATCCCAAAAGACACTTCCCCGAAAACCTTTCCCCAAAACGTGTGTTCCCAAAAACGCGTTTGCTCAAACTCATATCCCCAAACGTCAATTATTCAAAAATATAGTTGTAAGGTTTTTATAAGAACGATAAGAGGATATTGGTGGTCATAGTGTTTTATGGAGTTGAGCAATAAGTATCGCATCAATTTAAATTTTTATGATCGTTGTTTTGAAAAATAATAAAACGAGTTGATCATTTTCTATCCAAATAATGGGGAACATTTGAATCAAAATTAAATTCCATTCATGAAGATTTCCCGGTAATTTGTTAAATTTGGTGATTTTGTTTTTGAATAGATGTCGTTCGTAGTAAATAGTAAAAGCTCAGTCCGAATTTACTACCGGAGAGAATAAACTTGGATATTTTTTTTTAAATAATTAAATCGGTAATTGCACTGAATGTATCAGTAGTTAATAAACAAAAATTAAGCTTCAATGGATGGGACAATGCAATGGCCGAGTAATTGAGACGAACATGGATACATCCGGCATGTCGAATTGGAGGACAACATCCGGCATGTTGGTTTTGGTTGGTTATATAAACTGAAACAATGTGAAGATGAGGGGAGTTTTTTTTTGGCACGGAAGAAGACAACTCGTGTATCAGATATTTTATTAAGTCGTATTTTGACGATTTTTTTTTGTGGTTGATATTTTTTTTTTTTTGGAGGAAACGTCGAAACCAGTGCTTGACGGAGAGTTCAATTTTTTTTTTGTAATAATTAAGAATAGTTTTTTTAATCGATTTTTTTTTTATATAAGTAAATAAAATTTACAAAAAAAAAAACAATAATTAGTTATATAATTAAATAATAAAAAAAAAAATGGAGTGAATTAATCAAGTTCTAAACTTTAAGTGTAATTTTGTGAATGGCCAAATTTTGTGTTGTATGGGATTTGGTTGGCCATTTTGTTGTAATAATAAAAATTAATAATAAGATTAAATAAAAAAAAAAAAATTAATGTTGAATAATTAATAATAATAGTTAATAATACGTAAAATCTTTAAAAATAATTAATATAAGAAGTGATACATAGAGTGCCATCAAAACAAGAGGACTAATTGAGTGGATTTTTATAAATTTCGGCTGTCTCGTCCACCATTATTAGCGATGATAATGTACGCAAACCACATGAATTGAGGGATGGCCACGGATGTAGTAATTTTTTTTGGTGAGTTGAGGTTTAATTTTTTTTATCTTTTGGTGCATTCGGGATTTATTTTTTTCTTTTCTAAATTTTTCGTAACGTTTAAATTTTAATAAATGTATACTTGTATACATATTATATTGTTCCTATATTAGGATATTTTGTTGAATATTTTTGGACCTCGGTAATGAAATTAGTTCCAATTTCAATTCGCGAACTCACGCAGGAGTGGAATGCGGACTGAGCTTACACAGGAAAGCGTGCGAGATATCTGGCGTCCAACATAACCTATCATCACATATCGATATCTACCATAAATGGAATTTGGAACAATTGTTTCCGAGGTATATTATTTGGATGAATGTTCAATATTTATAACAAATTTTTTTTAAATATTGGTTTAATTTTGCTCAATATTTATGATTACTAAATCTTCTTTTGTTTTTTTTTTCTTCTCTGTTACTAGTTTTGCATTTAGCGGACATTCGGGGGTGACCAGAAAACCACTGTTAAACTAAATTTTCTGGGAGAACATTTAATTATTATTTCTTTCAATTTTTTTAGTTTTGAGCTATTTATGTATAATGTACTAGCTATTTGTAGTAATTAAGTTCTCTTTTGTAATTATAGTTGTTCCTTTACATTTATTTCATTGTAGGTATTTTTAAGAAACAAAATTATTTGATTTTTTTTGGGTATCAATTTATTTATTTTTTTTTGTTATTTACATTAACTATATTTAATATTATTAATAAACTTTTGTTAAACTGAATTTCCCGAAATTTATTTTTATTAATTTTTTTAATTTTGGCACGCTACATTTGGCGCCCAACGTGGGGCCCGAAAAGATAAAAGCTTTAGATTATGTTAAACTATTTAATAATATACTTTTAGACAGATTTAAATTTAAGGATTGTGGTTTTCTGCTCATCAATTGAATTCCGTTAAGTAAGTAAAATTATTATTAATTATGCGTTATTTCTAGTATTATTTTTGTATTTGTCTGACAATAACAAATGCGTATTGTTTTATTTTAACAATAGTTTTTTTTATCACTAAATTATTGGTAATCGACTATTGTTATTCATTAATGAAGCTAAAATAAGGGATAGTATAACTGTGCAATTATAATTTCCCGTTTGGAAAATTACCAAGTTGTTTAGTTAGTACATTAATTATTTTCCTTTCTACCTAAATTTTTTTTGTATATCGGAAATCCAAACAAAATACCAAAAGTTCAATTTATAAAACTAAAATATTAACCTAACCAGATAAAAAATGAATACCGCTTACTTAAGTGATGGTGAATTTGAACATGAATGTTTTATTCGTGGAATTGACATTAGTGTTTCGCGAGAACGCTCCCTTCGAGAATTACGTAATAGACTTAGGAACGAATCAAAGGGAGAAGAAATCCCACCAATAATCGGCATTTCAGATACAAAAACTGAATTTGAGGTATGTGAAAAGAAATTCCAAGCTATACAAGGGATTCCAATGGAAACCCGTAAAACACTTGGGAAGAAATTTCAGAGTCAGGTCCTACATTTACTATATCGATTGCAAAGATTGTTGAATATTTTATCTGAAGATACAGACACACGGGCCAGAGCACTTAATATGTTGGAAAAATTGCGCTTCATTGCTGGCACTCTAACAGGGATGGATGAACGTAGGGAATCATCCGCTTGCTCAGACCATTCTCAACCTGGTATATCCCTAATACACTCTCAAGAAAACAAACATGATGAGTTATTTGGAGATACTTTAGAACATGCACTTAGCATCCTTCAGGATCACGTTAATAAAAAAAATCACACTCATATTTCAGAGGATCGGAGAAAAAATATTGCATGCTCCTCAAATAAATCGTCAGATGCGGGGGGTTTTGAATCTACCGATTCGGATGAAGGTGAACGTGACGTATCGCGCCGCCAAACGAAATCGTCAAAACCAGGAGACACGCGTAAGGCGAGATATAGAAAAGGGTATATTCCTATTCACAAGTGGGGTGTCGTGTTTCGAGGTGATGAAAAAACCAATAAAGTAAATGATTTTATTGCCGATGTCGAAATGTTCGCTGCGACGGAAGGCGTCCATGACACAGAATTGCTTGAAAGAGCCATTTACTTATTCGATGGTCCAGCTCGATTATGGTACAGGTCTACTGTGAAAACCAAACCATTTAGTAGTTGGGCCAGCCTCATTCAATCTTTGAGAAAGACGTTTGTACCTGAGGATCACGATTATTGGCTCATGCAAGAGATTTATCAACGTGTACAAGGTCGAGATGAAAACTTTGGTCTGTACCTAGCGCACATGAAAAGCGCTTTTCAAAATTTAATAGAACCAATTTCTGAGCGCGAGAAGCTGAAGACCATAATAAGAAATTTAAAACCATTCTATATTGAAAAGCTGCCAATTGTTGATATTAAGACAATTGACCAATTAAGTCGATATTGCAAGAAAATTGAAGATCTAAAATTCAATTTAGATCGTCGCTCCTCTAAGCAAACCCAAAATTTCATTGACAACACAAATCCAAGAAGTACATCAATAAAAAGTAAAATGTCCGACCGAGTTCATAGCTGTTCACAATCGGTTGTTTCTGTGGAGCAGGAGTCAACTGTTATAAATACCGATGAAAGTGAAGTATCCGCTGTGAAAACACTCACGTTAGCTGAATCTAAACCAAAATATTCATCTAAATGCTGGAACTGCCTAGAAATGGGACATTCGTTTTATGAATGTAAAAAACCAAAAACGCGCATATTTTGCTATAAATGTGGAACGGATGGGTCTATTAATAGGTACTGTCCGAACTGCAAAACAAAAAGTAATAAGTCAAAAAACTTATAAATCAGACTGGTCTTGGGAGCCAGGCCAATCTTTCAAATACCACGACTCCCCAAACTGTTATACATTTTTCATATTTTCCCAAAAGTATAAACTTAAGTTCGCCAATAAATTATGCTATAGACGGTAGACCTATGTTAGAGGTTAAGATCTTAGATATGCCAGTTACTGGTCTTTTAGATTCAGGGGCCTCATGCACAATTTTTGGTATTGGCAGTAAAAAAATTATAGATCACTTAGGTCTTACTATCCACAATATAAAATCTTCTATAGCTACCGCGGATGGCACTTGCCACGAGACTAAAGGGTACCTAAACGTTCCTTACACTTATAATGAAAAGACAGTGGTCATTCCGACATTAATTATACCCACCTTAACCAACACTTTAATACTTGGTGTTGATTTTTGGAGGGGTTTTAATATCTCACCAGTTATACATACTTGCTCTGATGTAATTTCGGCGAAACTTACGGAATGTCAACATGCAATTTCAGTTAAGAACTCTAGAGCGTTATATTCAGTTTTACAACTGTTCTTGACTTCCGAAGATGGTCAAATTGGCAGAACAGAGGTTTTGTCGCATTTTATTGACACTGGTGATTCGAGGCCAATAAAACAACGGAATTATCCGGTATCACCATATATCCAGGAAAAACTTGACATGGAACTTGATCGTATGATCAAGCTTGGAGTTATCGAGAAATCAAATAGTCCTTGGAGTAATCCGATAGTATGTGTGAACAAGCCCAATGGTAAAACGCGTTTGTGTCTGGATTCCAGAAAACTGAATGCGGTTACCAAGCAAGATGCTTACCCCATTCCTCATATTGGGCGAATTTTAGGCAGGTTTAAAACAACCAAATTTTTATCCAGTGTAGATTTGTCGGATGCCTTTTGGCAGGTCCCCCTGGAAGAAACTTCTAAGGAAAAAACGGCATTTTCTATTTCTTCACGAGGACATTTTCAATTTGTAGTAATGCCTTTTGGTCTCCATAACGCTCCACAAACACAAGCTAGACTAATGGATATTGTATTGGGCGTAGACTTAGAACCTTACGTGTTTGTCTATCTCGACGATATAATTGTGTCAACCGAAACAATAGAACATCATTTGGAATTATTAAAAATTGTGGCCGAAAGATTAAGTAAATCGAGTTTAACAATTAATTTAGAAAAATCGAAATTTCTGCAAAAAAGCATGAAGTATCTGGGATATATTATATCTGAGGAAGGATTGCGAACTGATCCTGAGAAGGTTCAAGGAATCTTGGATTACCCTATCCCAAATTCCATTAAGGGTGTTCGAAGACTCTTGGGCATGGCGGGTTGGTACCGAAGGTTCATCCCAGATTTTGCTACCCTAACTGCCCCAATTTCTGATATATTACAGAAACATAAGCGGTTTTGTTGGACGGAAGCGGCTAATTCAGCATTTTTAGAGCTTCAATCTCGATTAATATCTCCACCAATTCTTTCAAACCCAAATTTTTCAATGCCATTCTTCCTCCATACCGACGCTTCCGACGTAGGCATTGGTGCAGTATTAACACAAGGAGAAGGATCCGATGAACGCGTTATTTCATTTTTTTCTCAAAAATTGACGGCTCAACAACAGAAGTATCATACCACAGAGAAGGAGTGTCTTGCTGTAATTATGGCAATTGATAAATTCCGCCCATACATAGAGGGTACAAAATTTACCGTAATCACCGATCATGCGTCATTAATCTGGCTAAATAACATACGGGATCCTAGTGGTAGATTAGGTAGGTGGTCACTTAAACTTCAACAGTACCAGTTTGAGCTTAGGCATAGAAAAGGTAAATTTCACGTTGTACCGGATGCGTTATCGCGTAGTATGGCGGTTGAAGTGTTATCGCCCGGAACGGACTTGTGGTATGAAAATTTACAATCAGGAATCAAAAATTCGCCACAGGATTATCCATCGTTTAAACTAATTAACGGAAATATTTACAAAAGCTACCAAAATGATGTTGTAAAACTAGTTGTTCCATTGGGAGATAGAATCAAGGTTCTGGAAGCATGTCACGATAGTGCAATTTCGGCTCATCTTGGCGTTAAAAAGACTATAGCCCGAATTAAAGACCAATATTACTGGCCAAAATTGGCAAGTACAGTTAAAGAGTACGTGCGTAAATGCGAAGTATGCAAAGCCTCAAAAGAATTTCCAACGGTGAGATCTCCTATGGGTGCAGCAAAGATTCCCCACGAACCCTGGTCAGATATTGCAGTCGATTTTCTTGGGCCCCTTACGAGATCCAAGCAGGGAAATGCATATATATTTGTGGTAGTAGATATCTTTACAAAGTTTGTATTACTGTTCCCACTAAGAAATTCTGAAACATCAAAGACAATTAAAATCTTAGAACAAAATGTATTTTTGTTGTTTGGTACCCCCAAAACACTTATTTCAGATAATGGACCACAGTTCATTTCACATCAATTTCAATCCTTTCTACAAGAAAACGGAGTGCGGCATTATCGCAATGCACGATATCATCCTCAAAATAATCCAGCAGAAAGGGTAAACCGCGTTATAATCGCCTCTATTCGTGCCTATCTTAAAAATAATCACAAAGATTGGGACAAAGAACTTCACAAAATTGGTTGCGCTCTCCGAACTGCAAAGCATGAGTCGACAGGTTTTACTCCATATTTTTTAAATTTTGGTCGTGAGATGTACCACTATGGATATGATATTGCAGCATCCGAAAGTCCAGATTACATAAATGAAGATGAAATAGATATACCGGCTCGAGTAAAGAAATTAGAAGATTTTGCAAGTTTAAAAGCAACCGTAAAGAAAAATCTAGATAAGGCTCATCAGAGAGCCGCTCATTATTATAATCTGAGAACACGGTCACATAAATTTTCAATAGGGGATGTGGTTTGGAAGAAGAACTTTCAGTTGTCCGATGCATCCAAGAATTTTTCGTCAAAGTTAGCAAAGCGAGTAAAATGTAAAATTAAACGACAAATCGGTTGCAATGTTTATCTACTGGAAGATATGAATGGAAAAGAATTAGGTGTTTTCCATACTAAAGACTTTGCACCTGATTGAACTTAATTCATAGTTATTTGTTTGGATCAAACAATATATTTAATTTAATTTGGTTTTATTTTTTTTACGTTTAATGTTTTGAATATAATTTTTTTTGTAGATATTTAAATATTCGAGTAAGTTAATTTGTATAGCTATGAGTAGGTATTGATAGAATCTACTACAGGAAAGTTCACTCGTTGATCTTAATAAACAGATATATCACCCAAAGTTGGATCCGGTGACTAAATTTTAAATTCGCTTGTTTCAAAATATTGTTCGTAATTTTTTTTTTGTTCTACGATTATATCGGCAATTCAGTAAATCTCTAAGGTAGGCATACTGTAGAGAAAGTGGAGAGTTCAATAATTTTTTTTAATTCCGTATGAATACTTTGAGTTTTTTTAATACCAGAGTGCAGTACGAGGAGGCGGTAACGAAAGATACGTCTTTACGATTTTATTTTTATTACATTTATTATATAAGTTGGGTCTCTGAGTTTTTATCAATACCAGAACCCTAGCTTTGAGAATGAGAGGATCATTCTCGCTTATTTGGTTTATAATTTTTTTATGTGGATCCATTTGTTTATTCCAAATAATAGTTCTGAGTTGGTATCAATACCAGATATATAAGGAGTAAACATATGGCCATTATTTTTTTATTTTAATTTGTTTTGGACTCTTTTATGAAGAGCCGATAGAAGTAATCGTTAAATAGTAACATCTCCGTTGAGAACTTTGGAACATTGTTTTGAGGAGAATTTAAAATTTAGAAGAGCTGGGAGTGTATTAGGATTTAGTTAGTAAATCAGTATTTTGGTGAAGGGTTTTATCTAGGATTAGATCTTAGGAAGTTCATTGGGATGAGGAAAAACAACATAGTTTTTTTTAATCTGATTTTTTTTGATTCGGTAATTTTTATTAATAATTTTTTTTTATTTGTCTACTGACAAAATGTTCATTTTTCCAATGGGATGTATTAGTTTAGTATTAAAGAAAAAAAAAATTAATTAATTTTTTTTATTAATTAATTTTTTTTTACTGACGAATTGATGTGGTGTAAGGTTTTTATAAGAACGATAAGAGGATATTGGTGGTCATAGTGTTTTATGGAGTTGAGCAATAAGTATCGCATCAATTTAAATTTTTATGATCGTTGTTTTGAAAAATAATAAAACGAGTTGATCATTTTCTATCCAAATAATGGGGAACATTTGAATCAAAATTAAATTCCATTCATGAAGATTTCCCGGTAATTTGTTAAATTTGGTGATTTTGTTTTTGAATAGATGTCGTTCGTAGTAAATAGTAAAAGCTCAGTCCGAATTTACTACCGGAGAGAATAAACTTGGATATTTTTTTTTAAATAATTAAATCGGTAATTGCACTGAATGTATCAGTAGTTAATAAACAAAAATTAAGCTTCAATGGATGGGACAATGCAATGGCCGAGTAATTGAGACGAACATGGATACATCCGGCATGTCGAATTGGAGGACAACATCCGGCATGTTGGTTTTGGTTGGTTATATAAACTGAAACAATGTGAAGATGAGGGGAGTTTTTTTTTGGCACGGAAGAAGACAACTCGTGTATCAGATATTTTATTAAGTCGTATTTTGACGATTTTTTTTTGTGGTTGATATTTTTTTTTTTTTGGAGGAAACGTCGAAACCAGTGCTTGACGGAGAGTTCAATTTTTTTTTGTAATAATTAAGAATAGTTTTTTTAATCGATTTTTTTTTTATATAAGTAAATAAAATTTACAAAAAAAAAAACAATAATTAGTTATATAATTAAATAATAAAAAAAAAAATGGAGTGAATTAATCAAGTTCTAAACTTTAAGTGTAATTTTGTGAATGGCCAAATTTTGTGTTGTATGGGATTTGGTTGGCCATTTTGTTGTAATAATAAAAATTAATAATAAGATTAAATAAAAAAAAAAAAATTAATGTTGAATAATTAATAATAATAGTTAATAATACGTAAAATCTTTAAAAATAATTAATATAAGAAGTGATACATAGAGTGCCATCAAAACAAGAGGACTAATTGAGTGGATTTTTATAAATTTCGGCTGTCTCGTCCACCATTATTAGCGATGATAATGTACGCAAACCACATGAATTGAGGGATGGCCACGGATGTAGTAATTTTTTTTGGTGAGTTGAGGTTTAATTTTTTTTATCTTTTGGTGCATTCGGGGTTTATTTTTTTCTTTTCTAAATTTTTCGTAACGTTTAAATCTTAATAAATGTATACTTGTATACATATTATATTGTTCCTATATTAGGATATTTTGTTGAATATTTTTGGACCTCGGTAATGAAATTAGTTCCAATTTCAATTCGCGAACTCACGCAGGAGTGGAATGCGGACTGAGCTTACACAGGAAAGCGTGCGAGATATCTGGCGTCCAACATAACCTATCATCACATATCGATATCTACCATAAATGGAATTTGGAACAATTGTTTCCGAGGTATATTATTTGGATGAATGTTCAATATTTATAACAAATTTTTTTTTAAATATGTATTGGTTTAATTTTGCTCAATATTTATGATTACTAAATCTTCTTTTGTTTTTTTTTTCTTCTCTGTTACTAGTTTTGCATTTAGCGGACATTCGGGGGTGACCAGAAAACCACTGTTAAACTAAATTTTCTGGGAGAACATTTAATTATTATTTCTTTCAATTTTTTTAGTTTTGAGCTATTTATGTATAATGTACTAGCTATTTGTAGTAATTAAGTTCTCTTTTGTAATTATAGTTGTTCCTTTACATTTATTTCATTGTATTTTTAAGAAACAAAATTATTTGATTTTTTTTGGGTATCAATTTATTTTTTTTTTTTTTTGTTATTTACATTAACTATATTTAATATTATTAATAAACTTTTGTTAAACTGAATTTCCCGAAATTTATTTTTATTAATTTTTTTCTTCTGCGTATTAAATAAAATTATTAATTTTGGCACGCGAAAATATATTTTTATTATTAGAAATTCAAACAGATATTATTACATTTAATTCCATTTACCTTTTTAAATTTATAATATTTATATTAATTATGATTACGTAACAACATACAATATTACATCTTAATCACAAAGCAAACCTCAACTAAAATATTAATTAATTAAATTAATATACATACTTACAAATTATATGCGATTGAACGCAGGTGGTAGTCTATCTTCGAATAATTTTGTTTTTTGACATTCAAAAATAAAAATTAAAAGGGGGTGAGTTAAACACAGGTATATGATTATTGATTAGTCAACGGTCGAATAACAAAATTCCAGATGTTGATTTTTTTTTATTTTATTTTTATAACCCGACGAATTAGTAATTTTATGGTATGGAATGAGTATGTGAATAAAACAATGCGGGGTCGGTAATTGGTGAGAAACGGATTTCTCTCTGTTCGTTGAGGATATTTTGGTTAAGAAATATAGCTTTTCGGATTTCGTAAGATTCTAAGTTGTCTAAATGTCTGCTTTTTGGTTGTACATGTAATATTTCTAAATTGTTTAAACTGGATGTGTGATTTTCTAACGTTAAATGATTATAAAGGGATGATTCATGGCTACCAGATAAATGTTCTTTAACTCTAACTTCAAAATTGCGCCCAGTCTGTCCGATATAAGAGGAACTACAATCATTGCAATTGATCTTATAAACGCCAGACTTGGAAAGGCGATCAATTCTTGGTTTATTGTTAAAAATCATTTTCTTAATTGTATTATTGTTATAAAAAGCAAAGCTAATATCTGTATTTTGTGTCACGATGTTACTAATCCGTTGACTAGTTTTTCCTATATACTCTAAGCGGCGCCAATTTTTCGGCATTGGGCTATCAGGTGGATAAATGTTAGCTAAAGCTTTATGTTTCAGTTTTCTGTTTAATAGCTTTAATATAGTCTTAGCTGCATAACCGTTATTCGCTGCTATTTCTAAAATTATATTAAGCTCTTTGTTATAATTGGATATGGTCAAAGGAATGTTTATTAATCTATCTAAGAATGAGTGGAAAGCTGACATTTTAATATTATGGGGATGGTTTGACGAGTTAGGTATAATGGCGTCTGTATACGTGGGTTTTCTATAGATTTTGAACTCTAATGAAGAATTAATTCTGGTTATTGTTATATCTAGAAAGTTAATGGATTTGTTTTCTTCTTTTTCTACCGTAAAATTAATGGTGGGATATTGAGAATTTAACCAAGTGAGAAAAGAGGTTAATAGCCTATCAGTTCCATTCCATAGACATAGTATGTCATCAACATATCTGTACCAAAAGATCACATGACGGAAATAAGGATTATTGCTTGATACAATCGTTTGTTCGAAGAAATTCATGAAAATTTCTGCTAACAAAGGTGACAGAGGGGAGCCCATCGGTAGACCATCAGTGAATCTGAAATACTTATTATCAAAGCAAAAATAATTTTGTTTAATACAAGTTTCAAATATCAGCTTCAGTTCATTCCGAAGGCTTCCATCTGCAACATCCCTATCTAAGTAAGTATAAACTATTTGAGACAAAATGTTAATTGGAAATTGAAAAATAAATTGAAAATAAAAAAAAATCAACATCTGGAATTTTGTTATTCGACCGTTGACTAATCAATAATCATATACCTGTGTTTAACCTACCCCCTTTTAATTTTTATTTTTGAATGTTTATTGCTCTCACCAATTTTACCTGTGTTTAACTCACCCTTATTTTAATTTTTAATGTTTATTGCTGTCACCAATTTTATTGTTTACCACTCCCACATATTTTTATTGGTATATTTTGGTTTCACTTTTTGCTTTTTCCAACTATATATATAATATCTAACTACATTTTTATTTTTACAGTTTAGTAGATACTCCTGATGATGGCCTAATAAGCCGAAATCGATCGAGTGATTTTTTAAACCTTTTGTAATTTTGCGAAATATTTAACAAGTGTTTTTAAAAAATTTTAAAAAAAATTTTAAAAATGTGTGTATTAAGTGTGTTTCGCCAAGTGCCTACGGCAGAAAGTGTAAGAGTTGCTAGTAAGATATTATAAAGGAAATGTATGAAAAATAAGGAATTTGTCTAATAAATGTATAAATTCTGTAAATAAAAACAAACAAAAAACTATTTTTTGAATAAATATTATATTTTATATTAAAAATAGATTCAAGTTATAAATTTGTTATACTTTCTTTTTCTTGATTTTGTTTCGGAAATTTCTTTATTTAGTTTCCTAATTCTGAAAAACATTCTTGCCCTATAGAAAAACTTTTTTACTGTTTTGTCCCAGTCGAGGCCTTTTGCTAATAACAGCAGGTGCCGGTGTATTCTCTTTTTATTAATATTTCATCCCCATTTGTATAATTGAAAATAGATTCCAACGAACACATGTGTATCATAATACCCTGAGTAGGTTTTGACAGGCCCCCTTCATTTAGTTGAAGAACCATAGTATAAGAAAAGTGGGGGTTCGCTGAATGGCATGTGGAACCTTTTCGAATATTGGGGAATTCTTTATGTAATTTATGATATTTATATCCAGCAAGATTTTCAAATCCATCATATTCCATCAATGAAAAATAATTATTTTCCTGGAAATCTTCGGGATTTTCGTTTAACCCAGAAATATTTCTAAAAATTTGGCCTAAGACTTGTTGAAAGAAAAGTTTAATAATTTATCAAGACGAAAACTGAATTTGTTACCTGTTAGCGTTAATTCTGATGATACCAAGTAAGTGGTATCGTCAATTGCCACATTTTCATTTTCAGATACTACCCCTTCATTATGTCCCAAAATGTAAGATCTCAAACGGAATTTGAATTCCTGCCTATCAGGCTGATCATGCACACCACCTTTTGCACGGTTAGTACCAAAAAAAATTCTGAAACATCCTGGTTTAAGCGATACGACAAATTGTATTGAAAATTGAAACGTTGTTTCATATCTTCGTACAACAATTTTCGTGCGATATTTGATTCAATAATTCCTATAAAAAATTATAATAATTTTTAATAATAATAAATAAATTAATTATGTTATAATAGCTACCTTTTTGAAACGGTAGTAATGTATTCTTTCATGCATTATTTTGGTCATCTTATATCTAAGATGTCATTCTGCACTTTAATGGCTAGTCCGTAGACCTGAACTCGCTCTCTGGAATCAGCAGGATATACTCTGACGTTCATCACATCTAACCAATCGTTAGTCTAAAAAAATAATGATTTAAATATGTACATAATATTAGCCGCATTTCTTGACGTTTGATCTGACCCGGATCAGATCATGTCTCATGAAACGACACCAAAATGCGTAAAACAAACAAACATCAAATTTCATTTTTCTGTCTCGTTTTGTTTTGAATCTTCCTCTTCATACTCGTACTGCATTCATATTATTCTTTGTCGCTTTACTAAATACTGCTCAACTACATTTTAATAGCTGAACTAATTTTTAGATCACCATTTGTGATCCAAAATGAATGTTGGATCATGTGTTGTTGTTGCTTCACATATAAATTTTGATCTGATCCGGATCACTATGCGTCAAGAAATGCAGCTATTTAAATATTTCCAATTGTACAAGCTTAATTAAATTGTTACACTTTTCCCAATTTTCGTCTTCTATCAGCCGTAGGTCGATGGCCCTCGAGAGAGCTTGTGCTACGGTATGGGAAAAAAGTTTGGTAGCCATTTTGACTTTTTGTCTTTCTGCTTGAGCAATACTCAAATGGTTACTGGAAATTTTGTGAGTAATGGGGGTCAATTCTCGTTCTATGAAAAAATGGAATGAAAAAAATCTTTCCATTTGGTTTCCATCACGTCTTTCTCATTAGTATCTTTTCACGCAACAGCAATATGCGATTCTCGTTGTCCAAATGAAAAATAACGATGAAAATACGCTGAATACTACACAGTAAAACATATTTTATCAAGTTTCATATATATTTTCGCTAGGTGCGCTAGGTAAATGATGCAAATAGTAGCTAAATAAATGAAAAGAGAGATTATAATTTGTAATTAGATTTAATCACTCTCTCAAAGAGAGGTAAATAGAGAGTTAAACCAGTTTTCGTCATTGCTTGTCAAAATATAAAATAAATTACTAAAATGGCCAAATTTTATTTAAATTAAACGAAACTAATTATTTAGGGATTTTTCTTAAATTAATTGAAATTTGTTTACTAAATTTGTTTATAAATTAGTTTTAAAGTGACTAGTATTATAGTTTGGTTGCACATTTAACATTAAAATTGTAAATATAGGTGTTATAAATCTGAATTTCCATATTTATTTATATTCCCACGACCAAAATACTCGGTGAGAAAGTTTTTTCCATATGAGAAGATTTTCACGTCATTTTTTTCCTTCTCATCAAACATGAATCGGTAATCTGTATTTCTCACTGAAAATACTTTTCATTGTACTTTTCACAGAACGAGAATTGACCCCATGGTCAGTTCTGTTGATGTACACGATAGAAATTTCAAAATTATTTGTTGCTTTACGCATTTTCCGTTTATCAAAAAACCATTATCAATAAAATGATTCCTTATAAGCTTAATAAGGTGAGGACGTCCGCAAATACGTATATTTTATTATTTCCAAAGATAAACCTAATAATAACAAATTAATAAATTTTACATGAGAAATATAATTTAATAATCATACCATGATTTATGGGCTTCTATGTTAAGTTCCTTGTATAGCCATCGATTACCTCCTCCGAGATCACTAGTTATGGCCACCACAGTGTAACCACAATCTTCCGGTTTTTGTAATATTTCAAACAAAATTTGTTTCGTCATTTTACGATCGAAATCGTAATAAAATGGTTGTTTCCATTTGGAGATTAACCCTAAAATTGATAAGAATTCAACATTCCAACTTGACAATATTTTGCCGGTTTCTACGTGGAATCCGATGACCGGCCGCAGCAATAAGTTTCCCTAATCTTCATTTCGTCAAAACTCAAGATACAAGCTTTCTGGGATTCACTTTGTTCAGTTGCTGCTTTCATAATTTTCATAACCCGTTCAAGATTCCTGGAGAAATATCAATTTTTTGTGCCCATTTCTGGAGAGTGCGGACGGCAGAAAGAGGAAATTGCTTTTGTATTAATAATTTATAAGCTCTAGGGCTGCTTGTGCAATGATCGTATGTGACTGAAGGCTGGAAGAGACAGCAATTGGAGTATATTAGTGGTCTCTATCGAATAGTTTATCAAACTCGTGAAAACAATCAAATTCGAAAGGTTCGAAACCGATGCGACGACCATAGTCGCATTTTTGATGGTATAAACGTTTCAGATTATTCAATTTTTTTTTTTTTTTTTATAACTTCTTTAATTGGGTGCAGAGCGGGCTTATTAACGGTCCAACTCTTTGTAACTGTCAGAGCTTCTGCACCCAATGCGCGCGATCCTGCAAGTAAAGATTAATAGCTGCCTTAAATTTATTCATTTTATATTCCTTCGGAAATTTGAAATGTATTAGTGAATTCCACTATTATGATGTTCGGTATATGTATGTATAAATTCGCGCTTGATTTCTTCAGTCCGAGGTTTCGGGAGCTTCACCGTAAACCTATGTGCATTGGTTGTTCCTCTTGTTGTTGTAACGAATGGTGGTATTTTCTCCGATAGTTCTGCAGAACATTTACCATGTAAGCATCTGTAGAAGACGCAAAGTTCTGCAACATTTCTGCGATGCTGTAAGCTTTCTAGTAGGGTGCACAA
The DNA here is from genome assembly GCA_963556165.1 of Tipula helvola. Lineage (NCBI taxonomy): Eukaryota > Metazoa > Arthropoda > Insecta > Diptera > Tipulidae > Tipula > Tipula helvola. Next base: position 180,340,875 of record OY744481.1, on the reverse strand, counting down.
AAAAAACTTTGTGTCGAGAATTCTATTTCACTGGGCAAAATCTGAAAGTAGGTTCAAAATAATGAATTTAGGTGAAAAAAAAAAATTGGAAAAGTTAAAAATTAGATGGTGCTCAACGCAAAAACGTGCAAAAAAAAATCGAAAAATTGCCAAATTCTTGTCAATTAAATATAAATGTCACAGATGTTTTAAAAAAAAATGAATATACCATTTCTTGAAGTAAAATTGTATGAGCTATCGATTAAAATCATAAAAATTCTTGTTTTGTTATCATTAAGGGTAGTTCCGAGCACTTTTTTGTAAAATTTTATGACTTTTTTCGCATGTTCTGTAAAAAGCTTTGCAGGTCGAGGGTACATCTTGTATTTTTAAATACGGAAAATACACGTTATTATAGAGCACTTAATAACCTTTTAAACGTGATATTATATTCTTTGATATCTTACGTGGATCAAAAAATATAAATCATTTTCTAAAACAAGAATTTTCGATTGAACGCAGTTTTTCGTAACTTTTGTGAATTGAGTCTGAAGTTGGAGAATCTATTTTTTATTTTTTTGTAAATTTCACAATTAATAAATTTTTGATGCATTTAATAACCTTTTAACCTCAGCAAGGGCAATAAATTTGTGTACATACATATTATGGGCAGTATACCGGGTGATTTTTTTTAACCTGATACACTCAAATATCTCGGAAAATAAGCGCTCTACGAAAAAAATGGTAGAGATTAAAATTTAATTATTCCGCGGGGGAAATACATTAGTGTTAAAATTAAAACCCCCTTCCCCCCCCCCGCCCCCTTGTAGGTGGGGCGGGGGTAACTTTGAAACTAAGATAGGAACCCCTATTTTTTATTGCAGATTCGGATTCTACGGCTAAAAATACGTAGGATTTGGCTGAAACATTTTTTTCCATTCATGGCGCTGTAATTGACAATATTCAATTTTTTTTTATTTCTCCTACTGATAACCTACGCAAACGATTCTGCAATACGGCTACAATAAAAATATCATGGTTTCGTTGTAAATATACGAAGGTAGTCTTAAACAATTTAATCATTTTACAATTTTCGGATAACTGGGAGAAGGGTGATAAATTGTTTGGCAGTACGCTGAAATGACGCACGTGACCGAATCCTATCCGGAAAACGCGAAGCGTAGAGAGTGACAGCATTATCAAGACTCCGGCCAGCTTCTCCGTAAACCAGAATCATTTCCATTTTCTCTTGTACAGTTAGATACACCATTCTGAAGTATTCATAGCTTGACACAGGTATTGTTGTTTTCGAAATAACCTTCGGAATGAATCGGTATTTTGAAAACAAAATAAAAACAATTTCATTAATTTGAAAGCCAATTTAAACACATGTCCCTGGGTTACGATAATGACAATCCATTTTTCAGTAATTGAAAATTTTAAAAATACAAATTGTTTACGACTACCTTCGTGTATTTTTATTGTAGCCGTATTGCAGAATCGTTTGCATAGGTTATCAGTAGGAGAAATAAAAAAAAATTGAATATTGTCAATTACAGCGCCATGAATGGAAAAAAATGTTTCAGCCAAATCCTACGTATTTTTAGCCGTAGAATCCGAATCTGCAATAAAAAATAGGAGTTCCTATCTTAGTTTCAAAGTTACCCCCGCCCCACCTACAAGGAGGCGGAAGGGGGTTTTAATTTTAACACTAATATATTTCCCCCGCGGAATAATTAAATCTTGATCTCTACCATTTTTTTCGTAGAGTGCTTATTTTCCGAGATATTTGAGTGTATCAGGTTAAAAAATTCACCCGGTATACTGCCCATAATATGTATGTATACAAATTTATTGCCCTTGCTGAGGTTAAAAGGTTATTAAATGCATCAAAAATTTATTAGTTGTGAAATTTACAAAAAAATAAAAATAAATTCTCCAACTTCAGACTCCATTCACAAAAGTTACGAAAAACTGCGTTCAATCGAAAATTCTTGTTTTAGAAAATGATTTATATTTTTTGATCCACGTAAGATATCAAAGAATATAATATCACGTTTAAAAGGTTATTAAGTGCTCTATAATAACGTGTATTTTCCGTATTTAAAAATACAAGATGTACCCTCGACCTGCAAAGCTTCTTACAGAAAATGCAAGAAAAGTCATTTAATTTTACAAAAAAGTGCTCGAAACTACTCTTAATGATAACAAAACTAGAATTTTTATGGTTTTAATCGATAGCTCATACAATTTTACTTCAAGAAATGGTATATTCAATTTTTTTTGAAAACGTGTGCTAAATTTATATTTTATTGACAAGAATTTGGCAATTTTTCGATTTTTTTTGCACGTTTTTGCGTTGAGCACCATCTAATTTTTAACTTTTCTAATTTTTTTTTTCACCTAAATTCATTATTTTGAACCTACTTTCAGATTTTGCCCAGTGAACATCAAAAAGAAATACTTTAAAATTCACCATACATTTTTTGTGCACTCTAGTCTAGTTCCTGAGTAAGTTCTTGAGTAAATTTTTCTCTACATTGAGTTTTAGAACGTTTGTATTTGGTAAATTTTTTTTTTCTTTAAATGATGTGATTAAATCGACGATTGTCGCTCGATTCCAAACCACTCTAGTGGAATTTGTAGTTGTAAAAGAACAACTGGGATGATTATTTATTGTTATCGATTCAGTTTTTTTCTTTGAGGAACAGACTCTAATGAATTCACATTTTCGCCATAATATACAGGTGGTGAGGTGGGCCAATATATGTACATGTATGTGTATGTGCCTAAAATAATGATAACTTTTTTCAAAATTAATACAATATGCAAACATGCATAAATAATATTACCTTTTTTAGATTTAACTTAAACACAATGTAGATGCTCTCCAACAAAACTCAATTTGACGAGATGCCAACATAATTTATGTTGGCATGCCGTAATGGCAAAATGGAAATTAAATTTTTTTCACAATATGTAACATAAATTAATAATTACTTCTCTTAAAACATTTTCATTTGTACTTACCTACATCGCTGTATTCATTTGTATCGATTAAATTATTTTCATCCATAAATTGATCAATATGATCAGAATCCATAATTGTGTCTTTTAATGACACCTGGAAAGGCAGTATTGAGTAGAACTGAAAATGACGTTTCTAACAATGTAGGAAGTGTTTGTGAACGACAAATCGCACGTGCTGGTTGTAACAAAGGAGGTTTATGAACGCTTTATGGCTGAGATAAACTTGACGCGAACAACGTGACTAACTAAAAAAAAAATTGTTAAACTTTGAAATTTTGTAACTAAACAACAACCAAAAGTTAAAATTCAATCATCTTTTTGTTAATCGTGACTGAGTCGCGTTAAAAATGATTGGTTTAGTATACATTTTCATGGGTTAACATTTTTTTTTACTTAGTCACGTTGGTCGCGTCGAGTTTATCTCAGCCATTAGAACTGCCATTGTTAACAATATTGTTACAATGTAGAGTTTATAAACACAGCCCAGTTGAGTTGACAATTTGTAGGAAACTCAAGCCGGGAACTCTTCTACTCAAGTTGGGAACCCTTCTATGAATATTGGTTGAATAAAACTTTCTGTCTGAAATTTGTGTATGACTAGCTACTTTTGTTCCTGTTAAATATGTTTTTGATTTATTAACCAATTCTTCTCTGGTTATACTTGGGTTAATATTTATTCTACGATTTCCGTTCACCACAGAGTATTAATTGGTGTGCAATTAATAGACATTAACACCACACTGGTAGATGCATTCTCTATTTTCATTAATTAAAAAATACTTTTTTTTTTTTTTTTCGCTGGCGCTACATCCCATAGAGGGATTTGGCCGCTTCATTTGAAGTTTCGTAATCAACGTTTTTAACGGATAATGATTGATTAATTCATTGATCCAACATTAACCAGCCGTGATTTTTTCATCACCCGCCGGGAATCGAACCCGGGACCTCCGGAGCTTAAAGCAAGCATGCTCACCACTGTGCCACCGAGGCGGCTAAAAATACTTATCTCTTGTATAATGTTCTATAATAGCTAAAATAAAGATCAACCTGGCAAAGTTAGCAGTTTTTCCAATTTCAATAGATTTGACAACAACAACACCCCGTAAAACGGGTCTATAGCCGTACGTCCTCAACTTGGCTATTACTGCACAAAGTAGAACGGTAAAAGTGAACTGCGAAAGAGTTGGGAGTGTCCTATGCCCCAGAAAAAAATTGCGTATATTATAATTAAAACAAATAAAAAAATGAATTTGGTTCAAGCTCCACCTGAACCGCAAATGTTTGGTAAAACATAAAATCAAAAATAGAGGTAAATATTGTGACGATTCATCATACAACAAGCTCACTTTATGAACAGCAATAGCTTAGATGGTTAAGTGTTATAAACACGACCAATGGCAAGCAGAGAACAGTTTTTGGTTTATTTTAAATCGTTAAATAAAGAAATAAATCTGTTGTCATAGCCACCACCAGAAGCAAGCGGACAGAATTAAATATTAAAGTCCAAGCAAATATCAAAGTATATAAAAGTAGAGTGAAATAAAAAGTACACAGTGTTTTTAATTGCAAAATCCGAACGAACTCAGTAGCCCAATTCGTAACAATATTTTTGCTACATGACATGATTTGTTTTTTATTTTTTGTATTTTGAAAATGATGTTCATTGAAAATCTATGGTATGCAATTATATAACATTTGGAAAAGTCGGACGCACAGAAATATTTAGCCTCAAAGATGGTCATGACATTTTCAATACAGCATACATGTAACGTGAACACTGAAAGTACTCTCGCTATGTTTTTTCTCGTTTTTGTTTCTATTTTATTGTGATAAACAAAAGAGACGAAATATTTCTATTTAATATAACATTTTACATGACACGCAACACTTTAACGCAACATTTAACATAACATTCTAACGCAGCTTGTACCATGAACCCAAAACTGTACCCTAAATGTTGTACCAAACATAAAAAAAATCCTCGTACAGAATTTGGACAACAACAATACATCACACTGGTTTCATTGAAATTGTGATCTTCACTGTTTATTTAACCTTCATCCGTCTCTCGTGTCATTTTTGACCAAATCGAATATTATTTTTCAAATATCTCATTAAATTAAACCATTAAACTTGTCATACTACCTGACTTTTATTTAAATGCCTTATTTATGTTTTATTCCAAAAATTTGAATTTTCCGGTTAACCGTTACTCTGCTAGGAAATAAGTAACACTAAAGATCCTTAAGTCAAAAGTGACCAATATATGAATTTCGCATTTTTCATATAATAATTTTCGCCTAATAGTAGAACAAAAATGATTTTGTACAGCAGATATATTTAGGGAATCCCCAATTAAATTTTTTGTTTTCAATTTCTTTAGTTCTTTTGTTTTACAATTCATTTGTTTTTACATAATTTTGTAATACATATTATCATTTGGTCAGTAATCTTTGTTCATTTCAAAAGGATATTGCGGTAGAGTATTGTAAAAATAAAATTCATCTTGGAATCATTTTGTGTGTAGAGAATAACAGTGTTTGTGAATTTGAAACTGATTTTGTTTGATACTTTGAGTATAATATAGAAAAGGTATGTACAAATTTATGTATATTATTTCAGTTATGTTTTTGTAAAATATTTATTGATACTATTTTTCAAAGATGTCGGCGGTGAGTGAGGAATATTTAGTTGAAGGCACATCCAATTTATCTGATGATGATACATGTTCGGAAATTTCGGATTACGTAGAGCTTCACGTAGATTCTTCTGACAGTGAGGAAGATATAGAGTCACCTGTTTCGTCGTACTTATCAAAAGACAAGCTAATTCAATGGTATTCTGAACCGCTGACTATGCAGATTGGCCGAGTACCATCTTCAAACGTAATGCCGTTAGCACCAGGAATTACTAGATACGCAGTGACTCGAATAACAGATGAATTATCAGCCTTTGAATTACTTATTCCAAATAGCATCAAACAAATAATTCTAAAGAATACTAATTTACAAGGATCACGAATATATGAAAGGAATTGGAAAGCTTTGGATATAGTAGAACTAGATGCGTACATTGGACTTTTGATTTTAGCTGGCGTTTACAAATCAAACAACGAGTCACTAGATAATTTATGGAACGAGCAAAAAGGCAGACATATTTTTCGATCCACTATGTCTCTACGACGATTCAAAGTTGTTTCAAGAATTATACGATTTGACGATCTTAGCACACGAGCTAGTCGCAGATGTACAGACAAGTTAGCACCAATTCGAGAATTGTGGACAAAATGGGTGGATATATTACCGAACTTATATAATCCTGGTGAAAACGTCACAATAGATGAACAGTTGGTTGGATTTCGTGGGCGGTGCCCTTTTCGACAATATATGCCGAATAAACCATCCAAGTATGGGATCAAGTTCTGGGTATTGTGCGATAGTGAAAGCACTTACGTGTGGAACATACAGCCATACTTAGGAAAGGAAGTAGGGGCGAAACCTGAAAGAAATCAAGGATTACGTCTAGTGCTGGATTTATGTACCACGCAGCTAAAAGGTAGAAACGTCACATGTGATAACTTTTTCACATCCTACGAACTCGGCCAAATGCTGTTGAAACGCAACATGACCATGATAGGAACAATTCGGAAGAACAAAACATCAATACCATCGATTCTTCTAGAAGTAAAAAACAAACCAATATTTTCCTCTGCTTTCGTTTTTACTAGCGACACAACCTTGGTATCATACATCCCAAAAAAATAAGTGTGTACTATTGCAGAGCAACTTCCATAAAACAAAACAGGTTGCAAACGATAACGAGAAAAAACCCAATATTATATTGGACTACAACAAAACGAAAGGCGGTGTAGACACGGTTGACAAAAAAATTGCTTCTTATACTTGTAGACGCAAAACAAATAGATGGCCAGTAGTGGTGTTCACAAACATATTGGATATCTCAATAATAAATGCCTTCGTGCTATTCACTAGTGTTTGCCCCGAATGGAACATTAAGAAGCATCATAGAAGGCGACTGTTTATTGAATCATTGGGTGAGTCGTTGATAAAGCCACATATTGCTAGAAGAGTTCATCTTCCACGGTCCACAGATTGTCGCAATCTGATATCAAATCTAAAATCAAGCGATGCCGAACTTCCCACCCCAGGTTCATCTACAGAAGTGATAGGAGCACAAGAAAGAGGCCGTTGTAGTTTGTGCGAAAATTCATACAACAGGCACACATCTAAGTGCACAATATGCAAAAAATTTATATGCAAGACTCATACTAAGAATGTGTGCTCTCAGTGTATGTAGTAGCTTTAGTTATTATTAATTATTAAATAAACATTGAAATAATTTTAAATTAATGTGATATCATTTGTTTTAATAAAAAAATTGGAAATAAAAATGAACTTTGTTTTTTTTAGTGTAAATTTCCACTTAAATTTATTTTGGTCATTTTTGACCAAAGGAACTTTAGTGTTACTTTTTTTAAGAGACGGATGAAGGTTAAATTAGTATTTAAAATCTATCTGATCAGTTTGAGGTCAAAATGGAGAAGTTTCCAAGTCATTTACCAAAATGAAATTTTTCCAACATTAAGAAACGGAAGAAAATATTAATAATCGAAACTTGTATTTAACCCGCTTGACATTTATTACTTTTTATTTAGTAGCAATTTCCCCTGCTTCCATATTATACCGCCTGTTGCTCCGCAAATTCATTTAACGCCAGTTTAACTCTTAATATGTATATAAGCGAGATTGTGTTTTATATTAATTTAATTTTTAAATAAAGCGAATGTTTATGTTATTATCATGTAAAAGAAATTCCTTTTACACAAAAAATGATACCAAAACAAAAAATTTCACAATTCTAATAATTAGATAAATTAATGAGCCAAATATGTTAAAATTGTTATGTTCATACGTTCAACAGAAATATGTATACAATTATAAATACATACTCTCGTACATAAGCTACTTGTTGTAATTTTTAAATTAGAAATTATCTACGATTTAATTTTCGTTCCAATTAAAAATAAAAATTTATATATTTAAAAGCTTTTTTGTTGTTGTATTATGCGCATCGAAGGGTTACAAGATAATAGCATGATTAGCAAAAATAATTGCCTTTTGTTGAGATTTCTAATTAGCTCTCTTCAAATACTAATCGGCGCAGATACGATTTTTGTTAACAAAATATATCGTTACTACATACAATTTCTAATTAGTCCAATTAAACCAACAAACTCCCATTAACACCTTCATACGACTTGGTAGCAGAACCACAACCAAATTTTATTTGTTTTCTAAATACTCATAGTATATGAATTTGCCGGTAAATTGCAAAAGTTTTGCTCTACCACAAAACAACAGCAGAAAACATAAAGATGTTGTACCAAAATTGCCACACTACACAAACAAAATCGAACATAAATTCGAACTGTGAACCAAACAGCAATAATCGTTTTTACTTTTTTTTCGGTTTGGTTGAGGATATAATAATCATAAAGTCAATAAGAAATAATCGTTAATCAGTGCGACGGAAGTGAAAATACTAATAAAAAAAAAAAGTTTTGTTCTCTAACTGTTATAATTAGTAATGAGCACAATTATTTATAATTTATACTACATCAAATTGGGTAAATTGTATACTGGTGTTTTATAGATTTATGGTTATGGAATTTACATAAAATTTTATTAATCGTAATTTTCTATTTAATTAAATAAGTTCGTTTTGTGGGGGTTGATGTATATAATAATGGCGTTAATGAACAAACAAAATTTTCTGTATCGTAAAAATTGCAATGTATTATAGAATTTCTATAAAAATTATATTTAACCCTTTATGCGTTTTGTTTTATTTTGAAAATATGCACTAATAACCGAGGTCGTTAATTATTTTTAGGTGATGATGGGTATACTCGACGCAAACACATGTAACGAATGCTAATTGGCATTCGTTAAGTTTTTCCCATCCGTATCCCATATTTAATAAAAGATTCAGTTTTTATCCAGCTGAAGTCTTCTTATATTCCATAGACTCCTTTTAAGCGCACGAACAATCATATACCCTATCGACAGACAGTTTGGAAGCACCTGCAAATTTTGTAAAAAGAAACAAGAAAACGTAAAGTAGCTAATTTTATGTTTGGTATAATTCAATATATTATCAGTTTAAATTATTTTACTGTATCTTAACTAATCGTGGTGGTCTATTCTCAAATATATATATAAAAAAAACAACGAGCGAGTTCACCCTCAACTCGCAAAAGATTTATGTGAAAACATTTTTGTATAAATATCTATTGAATCATTTCAAGCCATTTCGTTAATGATCAGAAACCCCTCATATTCACACACAGGTTCATAATATTTTTTTGTTCGGCACTTTTGTTTCCGTAACACACGGTGTGCTGGAAACCAATTTTAATGAAAAGTTCTGTCACTAAAGAAAATCATAGTCAACCTTGTTGAAGGGAATGTCCTGAGCTCGGAACAGTTGAAATTAAAATCATTGGAAGTGCCGTTTTTTCTTTGGCGACAATTTTAAAATTTGAATAAATTTCACAATAAATGCTTATTTTATACGTCGTTTTACATTTAGAAGTTTGAGATTTGTCTATATTATCAATTAATATGATTTTTTCGGTTTATTATAGACAAAATATATTATTAGCATATTTTAATAGCATCTTAAATTACATACATATTATTACGACTTGTCAGTCAATAAAATAAAGAGGCTATATACTCACAATACATCTACCAAAAAACGAAAGATAGATCTACGATGTATTTTACCCTTTCAAAAAATGAGAACTTTCGTTAAGCTCCTGATAGTTTGGTTTCGTAATGATAAAAATTTGGTATACTCTTACTCATCAGGTAGCTACGACTAAACTACAAAAACACAATTCCCAGCTTTTGCGAATAATACTAGGCAAGAACGTAATAATTTAGCGAATCATATTGACCAAATCTAAAATGCTATTAAAAGTAATAGCGGTATTTTGTTGAGAAAAATTTAAACAAATTTAATTTTGATTTAATTTTTGTCCTATTGTTTCCTATTGTACTACTACGATTTAAATAAAGAAACATTTTTGTTGGCTTTATTTAAATCATGCAGCGCTTTATATCCAATGTATTTGTTGTTGTAATTTTGTCAACAAAATAAAGCCGAAAAAGTCATATTTTGTAATTGATAATACAGACAAATCTGAATCTTCTAAAGGCGAAACCAAACGATGTGAAAATCGACAAATGTTGGTGATATGTATATATACATATATAGTATGACATGTCATGTGGTCAGTTTTCATATCACCAATGTGACATTTGGTACATTGGCATATACGTTCGCTAAATAGGCGGTAAATGAATACATCAAATGAGAACCAACATTGGTTGACATACTGGTAATGAGGTCCAGACGGTGTGGCATGATTTGCTTTAGTTTACTTAGAAATTTATTGCATTTTCTATTAATGTTAAAATTCGCTTACATACGATTAGGTATATGAAATTACCATTAAGCAGACTAATTGATTTGTTTCTTTACGGCAATGAAGTTTAATCTTGTTTTGTAACTTAGAAAACTGTTTTCAAATGCAATTGTTCACATGTCTATCGAGGTGAGAAAACTATTCCTCTATATTTATTTAATAAAAGCTGGTTATTTTGTCATTTAGGTAAGTTCCAGTAGGAAAACTTGCTAAAACTAACATTATTGTTCCTGCATTTGTCCATAACGTATGAACAAACAATTAAATTCAAATTATGAACAGAAACATAATTCTAAAATTTAGAATGCACTATTTCGTACTTTTGTAAATATGTATATAGTTTGGTACCCATTAACTTAAATTTACGTAACCAACATTGAACGTATCGTGTGTAGGGTACGTATGCCTAATACATGAACAGTGTGTTCATTTTTCCACTTTATATGCTCCAACGTTGGTCGGCCGGCATTTGTCGATTTCCACACCGTCTGGTCCGGCCTTAAATTTTATTAGTATAGGCTTAATAGACATATAATGAGAGTTTTCCTTGAGTTTTAGATTTGGGATTTCACTAAATCATTATGTTCTTACCTAGTAGTTATACGTAAAAGGTAGGAAAATTGAATTTGTTTAGTTTGATCGAAGCTACCTGGTGAGTAGACCAACTTTTTATCAGTACGAAACCAAACTCCCAGGACCTTAAGGAAAGTTCTCATTTTTGAAAAGGGTATAATACATCGTATAACACTTAACAAGTCGTAATAATAGTAATGCTATTAAAAATAATATATTTTGTCTATAATAAGCCGAAAAAATCATATTAATTGATAATATAGACAAATCTCAAACTTCTAAATGAAAAACGACGTATAAAATAAGCATTCATATTGTGAAATTTATTCAAATTTTAAAATTGTCGCCAAAAAAAAAACGGCACTTCCAATGATTTTAATTTCAACTGTTCCGAGCTCAGGACATTCCCTTCAACAAGGTTCACTATGATTTTCTTTAGTGACAGAACTTTTCATTAAAATTGGTTTCCAGCACACCGTGTAACATGATTCCTATACTATTTGTTACTTACTCCTGCCACTAAAGATGTTTTCACATGAAAAATTGATATGATATAAATTTGAATATGTAGATTTCAAATTTGAAATAAATCGTAATATGGAATAACTCGAGTTATCCCGTTATTCCTTGTGGCCACAGATGTATATTATGTAGTATGTATGTTCATCATATACAAATGTTCTCATTCTGCTTTAATCAAACAAATAATAATATCGTAATTTGTGGTGAAAACTCTGCTGTTGTTCATCTATTGGTGCGAGGAAAAACTCGCCTACAATGGGGGGTGGGTAGGGGGGGGGGGGTCGTTTTGAACAACATATCGCTGTTCTACCAAAAAAGAAACAATCACACCACAAAAAAAAAGAAGTTACACTTTTCAATCATCACTGCGCATAGAAACTACTTTTGAAGAAGTTATTTATTTCATTCAATAAATTAAATTATGTGTCGGCATATTAAATACAAATTTTGTTATATTCTTTAATTATCTATCAACTACTGGTTATTTATTTATATTTTAATGTTAATTAAATTTATTTGTGGTAACTATTAATAAATATATGTCGAAAAATTCCAAAAAAACAAAATCAAAGAAAAAATGTTCAAAAACTTACGGTTTACTCCAAGTTACTCCAAGGCCTTTTCGCTTCTCAAGTGAGTGGTTTCCTAAAAAAAAAAAAAATGTTAAGATCTATCCAAGCACCAACATAAAATTCTTATAAATTTAAATAATCATTTTTTTTTTACTAAAGTATTATTATTGTAAAATATTTTTTTAACCAATTCTTTTATAATTCATTTATTTTAAATCTGATTTTAGTTTATTTTCGTTCTAATATAAACTTTAAATTTCATTCACTATAACTTTATATAAAAAAAAAATATATAACTATCTATCCGCCACTGAAATGTAAGTTGATCACTCAAATCTGTTACAATCGGGAATCGCCGTTGGCAGTCACAGTTAGTAAAAATCCCACCACTCGCTAGTGGTTGAATTGCACACACCGGTACTTTCAGGCTATGAGCAGCCAAACTTAAGACAAAACATGATTTTATTTCTTCCAATTTAATAAATTTAAGTTAACCCGTTGGTGGCCGGTTCGTCTATCCGATTTGTCAGATTTTTATTTTGTTTTTTAGTCACATAAATTTGAGGTGAGTTTCTGAAACAATTTTAGCTGTGTTTTTTATAAGTCTCGATAGATCTCAATAGATCGCATCCAGATGTTCTCTATTTTTGTGATTGAACTGCAATTGATTCAGTTTATTTTAATCAAGAATAACTTTTTATTCAACATTTTATCGTTTTTAATTCATTTCCTTAAATTACACAACCTACTAATTGTACATGAAAATCTTGCTTTTGATCCAGATATGCTATCGAGACTACAGATTATCCCTTTTATGAGTAAAGACACACATAAAAAATTTGTATTTTAGCATGGAAGCATACCAAAGTCAATTTTTAGTACATCTATCATACAATAGGAAACTAGTAGCAAATCCACAAGTTTTTTTGGCTAAAAAGAATGAAAAAATCGAAAAATTTACCTGTGCTGAGATGTTCTAACATCACTTTTTTCGATGTTCGATAGTATTCATGTCTCTCTTTTCAAGAATAAAATTGTATACTATTTCGACTTTGAATTAAGCTTTTTCAATTGCGATCTCAGCATGCTCGCATAAAACATCATTCTATTTCTACCTTCATTTATCACTCTTTATCACAAAAAATTTTGTTTGCGATATTTTAACGATGTGAAAAAAAGGAAGAGTATACAGAAGGCTGAGATAGCATTAGAAAAATTGTAATGAAAGAAGAAAATAGCGTACAATTTTGTTCTTGGTACAAGAGACAAAATACTATCGAAAACGAATCGAAAGTGATGTTAGAACATCTCAGCACTGTTTATTATTTTTCGTAAAAGTTGCTCAAAATTTAAAAACTCATAGTAACATTTTGAAAGAAAAAAAAATTTCAGTATGTCCGTCTCATTTTTATATATGGATAAAATGTATTCACACTTTTCCTCATGTATTTATGCTTTTGGAATAACAAAATGTAACGAAAACAACATGACATGTCAAAACAAACACAATCCTTAGTGCTGCGAATGCCAGTATTTTTAAGTGGATGATAGAAGTAGCTACAATTTCCCATTTTTTTTTTTAACAAATATCTGAATAGATCTATCGAGACTTATAAAAAAACGGTCGATGCGGGAATTATAAAATGACGGTCGATGCGTGAATTAAATTAAAGGTAAATTTAACATTAAATTTGATATAATATAATCTAATCAGTTTCATCTAAACAATATTTTTCCAGAAGAACTGGTTTACAAAATGTCTTAAAGGATACAAACTAAAGATAAGTATAAATAACTTGACATGCAGAAATTTACAATATTCTCTTTTTTTTCTCTTTTCTTTTAAGCTTCAACATTTCAAGGTGAACAAATATAAAGAATACATTTTTAAGTATAAAAATTCGCAGTGTTTTATTTGTGGAAGTGGTTACGTCTTGAACAGAAATTACTATTTTAACATTTATAATTTTTTTTAAATACATATATGCACCAGGAACTTTCCTTTGTATTGTAATAATTTTGAAATGGATGGGCAATTTCAAGAAATGTTAAAAAAACAAATCCAACTAACGCTGATTTCATGTCCACCATTGGTAAACTTCTAGAACGCAATGATGCAAGCTACAACAAAATCACACAAAGTTTCATTGAAAACAAAAATCTGTTAACTGAATCATTGAAAGAAATCACACGTGAAATTGAAGCAATCGCCAAAAGAATCACTAATATCGAAAATCACTTGGTTAATACAAATTCGTGTATCGAATTGGCAAATACAGAAGTTGACTTCCTAAAACAGCAACAATTAAGCAGAGCCCTACTTATTACAGGAATCCCAAGAAGTATCACTGATATTGATCATTCTTTGAAAAAATTTAGTGAAGATGTGATTTTTGTGAAGTCTACAATCTTGATCTCAACATCATAGAAGCAAAATATACAAAAAACATTGTTTTCCAACGAAGTGGCCGTAGCGGTACTGGAACTTTTATCCAAATTACACTAAAGTTTAATAATGTAGCTGCCAAAAAATTATTAATGGAGAGTGTCAGGAAAAAAATGGCCCACTCAAGATGAAACAGCTTTATTCAACGCCCGTGAATAACAATATTATGAAAGAACTTCTCTATTTAAAAAAAAACTATAACTAAATATTTTGTACTGCTGGTTTCGACATAATAGAATTAGAATTACCGTTGCAGGGCCATGTGGGCGTTTAGCCACCTCGCACTGTGACCTAAAAGATCTTTTGTATTCCAAGCCCTGCTTAATTATACGCCAGTCAATATTCAGCCTCTTTATGAACCTGATAATACTGTCGGCCGGTAAGTAACACATGCTATCTGGGCTCATTGCTCTACCTCCTAGATGTTTACTATATCATTTACTTCTGCTAAAAAAGCGGTAGCGTTGTGACTCAAGGACTTCGAGAGGGCAGTCCCACTGCCGTATATTCCTACCCGTGCCTCGTCTACCGCTTTGATTTTACTCTTGCGAGTTGCTGGGAATAGAAAGCGCCTGTAGGTCACCCAGCTTTACTACAGGAAGGCTAAATAAAACTGGGGGGTGCCTGGTATAATCCGCATATATGGACTGATTAACCTATCAGCCATTCATTTTTTGTAAAGGGTTTCTCCTTTAGCGCCATACTTTAGCCTGTCCTAAAAGGTCACATTCCGCCTAATGATGGTTCCAGTTACCAGTGGTTGCCGCGAGGAGGCAGCACGTACACTTGCGCCTATTGGAAGTTTGAGAGATTACAGAGCTGGTAGATTAGTTTACCAACTTTGGTCTTCCCCCCCCCCCCCCCCCCCTCCAATAGACGCCAAACCACTATTAACTTAATAAATTACAACCTATAAAATTAGATAAATTTCTTGTTGGGCCATGGTTCTTAATTACAGCAATACAAAAAAAAAACTTTTGTTGTAAGCATGTACTTTTATAGTTATGTAGTTTAGTGTTAAGCATTGTTTTTACTATTTATTATTATTTTATTGCCATATTCACTAATTAATGATAATATCTAATTATTTATTCCTAATTTATAAATAAAACTTGTGTGGAATGTTAATCGAAATTTCTTAATTTTTTCCATAAAATCCGTAAAAACTTTGCTCAACTTTCTAGGAAATATCCTCAAAACAATTATTTTAGGCAAATATGATCTTAGTACTGAATTTAAAAAAATTAATTAACAACTCAAAAAAAAATATATTATATAAATAAATTTAATAAAACCTTGACGTGCCCAAAACAAATGTGAAATTTGGTAAGCGAGGTACTAACAAATAAAACACCACAACGCTGTAATTCTACCAATATAGAATCAATTAATGTATAATAACAATTTAATTATAGACCAACAATTGGTTGCTAACCAAATTAACGATTGTTTTATTTGTATTGGTGTAAATACCTTGAGGCAAGGAACTAAGAACCATCTGCAGTTACCTACTCCCTTTAATATTCCTTTAAGTATCATAGACTATACAACTCATTGGAAAATAAACCAATCAGATAGTTGAATTTTCCTTAGTTACGCTGTATAATATCGGTTATTTGTGTTGCTAAGTAGTGTTTCGCGAAACACCACTAATGGTGTTTCGGCCGCAAACAAATAAATCATATCTCCCATGAATATAAACAAACAATTAATATTTTTGATATTTGACATGGTTGATTCGTTGTATAGTCTTAACATATACAACTCAAGCTTCGAAAATCATCTGAATATACAGTTGCGGACTCGATGTGTTACCTAAGAAACACAACTCCACCTGCGGTGTCGTTGTGTTTCTAGGCAACACAACTCGTCCTATAAACTGTATATTCGATGATTTTCGAACCTCTTGTTGTATAACTAGTGAAAATACTACTGATGAGGGAATATCTATTATGATTAACAATTTAAACTCAAATTCCGCTTCTTGTCATGACAATATCCCATCGAAATTAGTTAAACATTTGGAAAATCTTATAGTTCCATTGCTTACAATAACGATTAGTTCATTAATTAGAGAATGTACGTTTCCTAAACTCTTAAAACGTGCTCGAATTAAACCAATTTTTAAGTCAGATGACCCATTATTGATAAATAACTATCAACCAATTTCTATTCTTTCTGTTTTAAGTAAAATTTTCGAAAAAGTGATACATATTTAAACGACTTTGGAGCCACTTGGATCAACATAATATCATGCATCGTCACCAGTATGGTTTTTCTAAGAACTCTATTACAGTATCAGCCATTTTAAATTTAATAGAAAACATTTGAATCAACAAAGTTTATTTCTTGATCTGCAGAAGGCATTCGCCTGTGTCAACCATTCGATTCTTCTACAAAAATTAGCAATGTATGGTGTCTCAGGGTGCGCAATAAAATTATATTGACAATTAACTATTTGACAGAGAACAAATAGTGCGTTTTGGACAATTTGATTCACAACCAATGATTATGCAGTGCGGTGTTCCACAAGGTTTCAACCTTGGTCAAACTTTATTTTAAATGTATATCAAAGATTTATTTAAACTAAACTTAAAAGATCATATTCAGTTATTTGCAGATGAGGTTGCTCTCATTTATAGTTCGCCAACGTACACACAACTAAAAATAGACATGGAAAACGACATAATAACGATTAATGATTGGCTTTTTAATAACTGCTTGAAGCTGAATATTAACGACATAACGAATTGAATAATATTTTATTTGAAACATCGACCGGATGGGATATTTAATGAATTAAACATGAACTTATTAAAAGTGTTGGTACAACAAAATACTTCGGGTTTTATATTAATTCTAACTTAAAAACTTAAATTGGACCGGTCATGTTTCCAAAATTAAGTAAAAAATTGTACCTATGGTAGAAATTTAAGGCGGGTAGGATTTCTTATTCCTAAAAGTCTTCGTTATAACTTAAAACATTTATTACAGTTACATCCACTCGCATTTGACCTACTTGATTCAAAACAAAGAGAGAGAGTTGTGTTCTCTAGAACAAATTGAATCTACATGTATGTCAAACCTCAATTTCGAGTCAAACGTTACTCCAAGGTCAACAATTTGATAAACCCTACCCAAATTAACGTTATAAATGTTATAAAGGCGAGAGTTTTTACTAATTCTGTAATATCGCGCAATTTATAATTTTTGGATTATCTCGTTATTCTCAAAAAAATTTAAATATTCCCGAAGCTTTTAAATTAAGTTATAATATAAGAATAATAATAAAAAAACTAGTTTCTCAAAAAAATAAAATAACTGGAAAAAGTCGAGAATCTCTAAAATATTGAATGTTCATAACTTCAAATAAATAAGGTGCCAAGCAAATCAAACACAGATATCCAAAAATCGCAAAATCTTCAAAACCTCGAAAAATTTCATACTATATCGAAAATCGTGATGGACAGGGGGGGGGGGGGGGGCAATTATGTAAGCATTATATTTTGTTGCAAACGGTAAGTATCTCAAAGCTCCTAACTTGAAATACAAGAGATATTCAATTGACATAAGGAAAATGGGTTAGGTCAGTTATTCAGCCGATGTGCAACTTACGCAACTTAAAAAAAATCGAAACGCAGGTAAAATGCGTACAAAAATCGGTTGCACTTTTATACGATCGCCAACCTGAATACAAGTAGAAAACACGTTTGCTTATTAACTATATTTAAAACTTATTGTAGATGTTAATAAATGACAGTAGTTGTTAATAAATTCAAATTTTATTTATAGACGATTATTTATCAAATTAGATATTAATTAACTAAAATTAACATTTGTAGTTATTCGATTTCAATTTAATATAACGCAT
This sequence comes from Tipula helvola, assembly GCA_963556165.1. NCBI lineage: Eukaryota > Metazoa > Arthropoda > Insecta > Diptera > Tipulidae > Tipula > Tipula helvola. The sequence goes on along the minus strand of OY744481.1, from coordinate 180,322,369 downwards.
ATACCTAAAATGCACAATATGAATTTATTTTATGAATTTCGCAGTTTTGGCTGCAATTCTTAATTTTTGACACACTTGCTGAAGTCAAGACTTGACAGCAAGGTTAATATCGGATCCATTAACCGAAAGATTTAGATTGAATTTATTCCGGTTTTGGTTTCCCTACCAGTACCAGACTACCAGTATTATCTTCGGCGGCTACCCGGCTGGGTTTAGCAAGCTATTTCATATTTTTAAATAGATTGTTGTTTATGTTTGTATTTGAGATAAACCTATTGACGATTGTAAAAGTAGAGAAAGCGCCTCTCGCGGAAATATGTGAAAATGATGTACCTGATAATTTGACGTCTAATTTTTTATATATTATATTTTATATCTGAAATGAAAGGAGTTTAGCAATCAGGTAATTAGAAATTATTTTATAATTAAAAATTGGTAATATTAAAGTGAGAATACAACTTTCACAAAATATGCCATGGGAAATTTTACGAAAAAGCGATTATTACAGCAATAGTATTTAGATTGCCATGCAAAATACGTACAACAACACGTTATTACAGCGGTAGTTTTACGATTTTCACCATAGCAACGCGATAGTTTTACGATTTTCACCATAGCAACGCGATAATTTTACAAATTTTACCATAGCAACATGAAAATGCTAAACAATTATCTGTAAATTTGTAATTGTATTTCAATTTTTTTTATTATGATTGAATTTTTTATACACACATCAAAGGAAAAGCCATGCAAACAAAAGCTTAACAAATAATTTGCGTACAACATGACACAAATGGATGAATTGTGATTCAATCGCTGACGGGAAAGTTGTATTCTCTTACTAAATACAACACGTGCTGTAATTAATAATCGATAATTTTTTACTCGTTAAAACCGACGCAGATAATTCAACTCGTGCTGCGCACTCGTTGAATTTTCAGCGCGGTTTTAACTCGTAAAAAATTATCGATAATAATTGAGCACTAGTTGTATTACGAATGACAAGACAACTTTCACAAAATATGACATGGAAAATTTTACGAAAAAGTGATTATTAAAGCAATAGTATTTAGAATGCCACGGAAATACGTACAACAACAAGTTATTACCGGGTAATATTACGAATTTCACCATAGCAACGCGATAATATTACGAATTTTACCATAGCAACAAAAAAATCCTAAACGATTATCTCTAAATTTGTAATTGTATTTCAATTTTCTTTTATTATGATTGAATTTTTTATACACACACCAAAGGAAAAGCCGTGCAAACAAAAGCATGTCAAATAATTTGCATACAACATGACGCAAATGGATGAATTGTGATTCAATCGCTGACCGGAAAGTTGTATTCTCTTACTAAATACAACACGTGCTGTAATTAATGATCGATACTTTTTTACTCGTATGCAGATAATTCAACTCGTGCTGCGCACTAATATTTCCAACAATAATAAAAAATAGTTTGAATAATCATGTTGAACGTATTTCAACTAAAATAGTTTTTTTTAGAAACCTAACCTAACTTTTTGTTTACATACAATTGTTATTTATGTTATTAATTTTTTGTTAAATATTGTTTAAATTAATTAATATCCGTATTATATTATTATAATATTATTATTATAATATATACCTAGCGACTTACTAATTTCTAAATAAAATCGTTTTTAGTTGCAAAAAATTCGGAGCTGTACAAATTTATATTTGGGCATAGAACAACATCAACCCTGACAATTAGGAATCAAAATAATGAATTTTTTCTGTTTATTTAACAACATGATGCACTTTTGCGGTTTGTACTAAAAATGGAAGCATACCTAACGCCCAAAATAGAGACCAATTTTAAAAAAATCAGGAAAACGTTAAATGAAATAATTCAAATTTGTGCTTGTACCATTGAGGAAATACATAAGAGTGTTTCCTTTAATATATTAAATTGGCATTCGAACCATCAAATAGCATTTCCTTATAAATTTTTTGAGTATCCAATCAAAAAGAGACGATAACATACATATTATTGTATAACTATCCTTTGCTCACTTTTGTAAAGAAAAAACAAACTAAAAAATACTATCCTACTATGTATGATTTATTTTTTATGTGGAGAAAATGAAAACAAAGCAAATTATGAATGAACCAAAATCAACACTAATGTATTATGTAGAACATTAATGTTGGTTTTATAATAAACGCACCAACTCAATAACAATATTGTTAACATGTTCGTTGGTTCTTCTACTGAATTGTATTCACAAAAAAATATATATTTTAACTTGATCACTAATGGGTTTGCCATGTTTCCATTTTACTTTTTTGTTGGTTTTGTCAGTGATCATAAATAATCTGTATACCTATTGTATTGTATAATACATTCACATACATATTTTATATTTAAATCTCCTTTATGAAAACTAAAATAAATTTTGGAATATATTTTTTTCTGAAATAATGAGTTTGTTGATGCGTTTTGTTTTTCCAAAAGGTTTTCTGATGCGTTTTCCTAGGTGCAAAAAACAAATACAATAATAAAAGGGATAAGTTTGATTAAAATTTAAATTAATAACAATTTGACTAGGCATATCATTTTTAAGGATGTGCCGCAAAATATTCTTTGTTTCTTTGCTATTTGAAGAAATGGAAAGTTAGAATAATTATTTGCAATTTTCTGTTATGAATGTGTTTTTTCCGACTTGAGCAGAACGGATCATTTATATTGAATATGATCAGATCACTCACCCGACAATCATTTATCATAATAAACATTTTGAATAAAATTAATTATTATAATCTTGAATGTTTGCAAAGTTCTTTATAAAATTGAATAAAAATAATTTTTATAAAAATGTTATAGTAATGACCAATTCTGTGGCAATAATCCTAAGCAAGGTAACTCGAGTTATGTAATTTTTCAAATTTATTAAAATTCAGAACAACTGCATGAAAGGAGCATTTTGATATTAGCGAAACAATTTTCACAATAACTAACAGTTGAAATTGTTTCGCCTATGTTCCATTGGATGAAGTTGAATCGTTTAGTTATGAAAGGGCCCACGTCCACTTTTTAAATTTTAGGAACTAAAAAAAACTATAATGTTAGTAAAAATATGCTCAAAAGGAAATAGTACATTTATTTATGAAAATTTGAGTTGCTATTTCATAATCTATTTGATGCTAGTATTGCCTCGCCATAAAACGTATTTACGTGTCTATGATACAAAGCCGTTGTAATACTAATTTTAATACTAATTAGCATCGATCAAGCAAGATTATCAGAATGTAGATTTTAAACATGATTTCTTTTTTTTTCAATTTCCGTTAAAGATAGGATTTGGTTGTTGTGTAAAGGTTATTAATTACGCGCCTATCAATTTATCTGAACTTGGAATGTTTTTGTGAAAATGGCGCATATTTAGGGGCTCGAGACAAAAACAGCTCGCGTTGATTAAAACTAAATCATATTCGCGCTAATCAATTATCGTGTTAATAGAGGGACAAGTGTAATTAAATTGCATAAAAATAATTTAAAAATATTTGTTTTTAACTTTCTAATATTTTAAGCTCTCTTGGTGCTTGTTATGTGAAGCGAAACGAGTTTTAATTTTTGAAAATTCACTATTTATTGTGTGGACCATTTACTGTTCTTTCTTATCAAAACAACAATAAAAAAATTATTTAATTAAAAAAAAAAATGTAAAATACCTCGTTTTTAAAACGGACTAAAAAGTATAAAATAATTTCTCCTAGCCACAACCCCATACAGATTGTCCTGAAAAATTGTGATTGTGAATTTTTATTAGCTATGAAAATACTTGTAAGATTTAAAACGAAAAACGTGGGACGCATGATATAGATAATTGATGCATGAATAGTTCATCTAAGTCACTAACAATTTTATTGCATTGCAAATGATATGATCTGTTCTGTGAGTTTTATCGACAGCTACCCTCTACACTCCTTAATATTATCTATTGCATGTGCCACACGTTTTTCGTTTTAAAGTTTACAAGTATTTTCATAGCTAATAAAAATGTACAATCACAAATTTTCAGGACAATCTATATGGGGTTAGGAATCTGTATGTGGCTATGAAATTATTTTATACTTTTTAGTCCGTTTTAAAAACGTGGTATTTTGAAAAAAAAAAAAAATGTTTATTTAAATAATTGCAAATTAGTTTGTGCATCAAAGTACTGTTAAAATGTTCCGCTTTCCCGTTTAATTGAGGAGTATACGAATGACTAATTGTATAATCAAGTAGTATAGCAGGGACCATAAAGGCCGGTATGAATTATTTGCAGTTTTCTTTCCACCCTTATAATTTTACTATTTTAAACGGATGTCTCGTTAGATTTGCTTCCATATATGTTTCACAGATTGAATCAAACGCATCTAAATCCTTGCTCTCGATGTGGAATCCTTCAGTTAGCTTTGGGAGATGTTTCATATTTTTGGAGCTAAGATGGCATAGCTTATGATGCCATTTCATCGCTTTCGACTTCTTTTCTGATATCAATATGGTTTGCTTATTTCAATCCTTTACATAATCCGTTGTTTTGTTTTATCGCTTCAAGAGCAAGATTGTCGTCTTTCGTAATTAGAACAACATTTTGCGTTCTCCGATATAGCGTTGACAGAAAGTAAATTTTTGGTTAAATTAGGAACAACGCACCATCTTTTTAACCCGAAATTTTAACAGCAAAACTCCCGACCTCTCCTTAGAGGTTTCAAGAACCGCAATCGAAGCGCAATTTGAAATTTTAGTATTTTGTAGCTCAGAATTTGCTGATAATATTCAGAAAAATTGAATTTTCAATGAAATATATGTAAACTATCAAGCAATCTAAATGCGCGTTGTCACAAAAATTACAGATCCCGAGACCTATCTTGAAATGTATCAAGAAGTAAGTTTAAAATCGAGAGCAAAATTTGTACCGAATAGCCAAACAAACAAACAACCAGACAAGAAAGCGAGTTAATATTGTATTGTCATCCAGTTCTGAGCTATGTTTAAAGTTTCAAGTCTCTAGCTCATCGGGAAGTTACTTTATAATCGATTGCAAAATTTGAACCAAACAGATAAACAGACAGACAAGAAAGCGAGTTAATAAAAACGTAGTAAAAATAAATAAACGAATTTCCGAATATGGTCATAGCAATCATCATTTAAACTTGGCAAGAAAGAGGTGTATTCCTGAGCAATCATTATCAAACACTTTTTGTTTTCGCTGGCGCTACATCCCATAGAGGGATTTGGCCGCTTCATTATGAAGTTTCGTAATCGTATTTTTCCGCAATTTTTTCATCAACCGCCGGGAATCGAACCCAGGACCTCCGGAGCCTAAAGCAAGCATATTGACCACTGTGCCACCGGGGCGGCATTAAAATTAGTCTCATTCTGCTTTAAAAAAAATTCTGCCAAAAAAGTTTCCGAAATTTTGATTTCGTCGTCTTTCTTCACAAACATCTTCCAGCAGCTTTGACAATTAATTTTCTTTAAAACACAGTAGCATGTAGCCTGTATAGTACACTAACGCACATTGCTTTTAAACATGGATATCTGTTTCCTCACTGATATCGTCAGGTAGTAAATTGTTCGTACTGGCATACTTTTGAGACTTTAGACTCATTTCAAATTCGATTTTAAAGCTATTCCAGTCTAAATCAATAGCTTGCGATTCGTCTGACAAGCAATTTTTGAATGGAGAATTTAAAGTAATTTTTCTCACTATAATGTTGGCAAAATGCTCACCAATTTCATGACTAGATGGCATGTAATTAAATCCACCTCTCCCACGTAGAATTAAAAAAAAATCCAAACAATCTTGGTTTGACCTGTTAAGATGTATTCAACGTCAAACTTTTCCTTCAAAATATCAGCAAGTAAAATGTTAGCTTTTATACTGATTTTAAGACCTCTGAGAAACTTAAAATAATTTTAATTTTTTGAAAGAATGGTTACTTTTTCTAGGAATGACAAACTGTCTTCAAGAAATGTGTAAACATTATTACCAATCTTGAGTGGTCGTTCATAAGAAGCTGAAGATTTGAAATGTCGGCGATTTAATTTTTAACCAATTAATGTTTGATGATGATCGCGCAGGAATATACCTCTATCCTGTCAAGTCCAAATGATGATTGCTATGACCATATTCGAAAATTCGTTTATTTTTTTATTTTTGTTTTGATGAGAAAGAACTGCAAATGGTCCACAATAAATAATAAATTTTCAAAAATTAAAACTAAAATTAATTAAAATTAAGAACAACCGCAATTTTGCAATGGTACATGTCCACTTTTTGCCAAAATTAGTATTACAACGGCTTTGTATCATAGACACGTAAATACGTTTTATGGCGAGGCAATACTAGCATCAAATAGATTATGAAATAGCAACTCAAATTTTCATAAATAAATGTACTATTTCCTTTTGAGCATATTTTTACTAACATTATAGTTTTTTTTAGTTCCTAAAATTTAAAAAGTGAACGTGGGCCCTTTCATAACTAAACGATTCAACTTCATCCAATGGAACATAGGCGAAACAATTTCAACTGTTAGTTATTGTGAAAATTGTTTCGCTAATATCAAAATGCTCCTTTCATGCAGTTGTTCTGAATTTTAATAAATTTGAAAAATTACATAACTCGAGTTACCTTGCTTAGGATTATTGCCACAGAATTGGTCATTACTATAACATTTTTATAAAAATTATTTTTATTCAATTTTATAAAGAACTTTGCAAACATTCAAGATTATAATAATTAATTTTATTCAAAATGTTTATTATGATAAATGATTGTCGGGTGAGTGATCTGATCATATTCAATATAAATGATCCGTTCTGCTCAAGTCGGAAAAAACACATTCATAACAGAAAATTGCAAATAATTATTCTAACTTTCCATTTCTTCAAATAGCAAAGAAACAAAGAATATTTTGCGGCACATCCTTAAAAATGATATGCCTAGTCAAATTGTTATTAATTTAAATTTTAATCAAACTTATCCCTTTTATTATTGTATTTGTTTTTTGCACCTAGGAAAACGCATCAGAAAACCTTTTGGAAAAACAAAACGCATCAACAAACTCATTATTTCAGAAAAAAATATATTCCAAAATTTATTTTAGTTTTCATAAAGGAGATTTAAATATAAAATATGTATGTGAATGTATTATACAATACAATAGGTATACAGATTATTTATGATCACTGACAAAACCAACAAAAAAGTAAAATGGAAACATGGCAAACCCATTAGTGATCAAGTTAAAATATATATTTTTTTGTGAATACAATTCAGTAGAAGAACCAACGAACATGTTAACAATATTGTTATTGAGTTGGTGCGTTTATTATAAAACCAACATTAATGTTCTACATAATACATTAGTGTTGATTTTGGTTCATTCATAATTTGCTTTGTTTTCATTTTCTCCACATAAAAAATAAATCATACATAGTAGGATAGTATTTTTTAGTTTGTTTTTTCTTTACAAAAGTGAGCAAAGGATAGTTATACAATAATATGTATGTTATCGTCTCTTTTTGATTGGATACTCAAAAAATTTATAAGGAAATGCTATTTGATGGTTCGAATGCCAATTTAATATATTAAAGGAAACACTCTTATGTATTTCCTCAATGCTTGTACCATAAACCAATCGACTACATATTGGCTGTTTGAACTCAAAATGCGTACAAGTGGTAGCACTTCTTATCAGCTATTTACATATGCCTCAAATTCAAGCCCTAATTGACATATAAAATTAACATCTGTTTATGCAAATTGCTTTAAAGGAAATGATGCAACCAGGTACGGACGATATGCTGAGAAACTGGCAAAACAGCAAATTTCAAAACACTGCCTTCTTTTTGAGACGGGGTTAATGATTTTGCAACATCTGCCGTTTTTGGCTTATAGTGCCGACGCACAGATAATAAACAAAAGGATAGAAGATAAAACAAAAATCCCATATAAAATCATAAAAACAATTGAAGCCAGTTTTTTTGTTTTGTCTCTTTCTAAATTTACCAACGCCATATTGGTTAGAGAAATTTTGTGATTTTAGGTTTTAGTTTTTTAAAGTTTATAAGGCATTTCTTGAATAAAAAATAAAAGTGTTCTTTCAAAATATAAATTTATTTGTTAAAATAATGCATAAGGGTTGTTTGTATAAGTGTAAAAATACCAGATATAAAGCAAAAATTGAGAAAAAAGGGATTACATTTCACCGGTCTGTAAATTTTTATTTGTTTACAAATATTTATAACACTTGTACACAATCATTTTAAATATTTTCGAATTTTTTACACTTATTTTGTACACGTCAGTAAATTCACTAGGTTTTAAAATGTTCAAAATACAAAATTAAAAAAAATTTATTTCATAAAATTGTAATTAAAGTAAACATTTCAAGTTTCATTCCCACAAAAATCGTATTTTGACAACCAATATGAATCGTCATGGCAACATGACGAAAGCAAAACAAACCATAGGCGTCCCGTTATATCCAATATTAGGGGAGTCTAATGGACGAAATCACATATGAGAAAATTTTATTACAAGTTTTAAAAGTTTTAATAATTAATCTTTGTTCTAAATTCGTATTTTTATGTTCATTATAGTAACTGTAAACCATTACAATAATAATACCCATGGATTTTGTTTACACAACACACATAAGTATTATTATTATAATTATGTTGGTACACTTGTAACAATAACTTTTGTTATATTAATTATGCTCCTTTTAATATATTTACCCTGCGTCATTTACATAAATTATTTAAATTATTATTAATTGCATAAAACGTAAAAAAATATGCAACGCCACTGAAAAAAAAAAACAATTTGTCGGCCATCATTAATTTTTCGGCCATCTTGGTTTTTGAATTTGCTTCACTATTTTAGTTTAGTTTCTGTTCTCTTTGTTATTTTTCTATGTGCCGACGGAATAATATATGACGGGACAGATTGGAAATTATTGGAAATTAAACCACCAGTAATTGGTCAGCAGCCGGAGCTTTTATTACCAAAATTAAAATATTTATATTTTGAGAATAATAAATTCAAATTGCGGGAAAAACACCCTTATTACGGCCAGATCCAACTAGGACTGGCAATATCAAATTTAAAGTGCTGTGATTTAATTATTTTTTCAACCAAAAATAATTCCTATGAAACAGTTAAAGTGCCTAGAAATGAAACTTTCTTAGAAATATACATCGAAAAGTTAACTGAAATTTATTTTAACCACGTGATACCTTTTATATTTAAATAATTTTAAGCTAATTTGTGATAATTTTTTAATTACCTAAGTATATACTCGTACACTGAATTTTTATACGATGTTTACATTGAATTCTTGACTTTATTTTATTTATACATATACATACATACATATTATATACATAGCTATTTATATTATTTTTTTTACTAAAATATTTATTGTTGAAGACTTGAAATCTTTATAAAAACCATATTTTAAAATGAAATATTTTTTAATTTACTAAATTAATATTTCCAAGTTTATTATGGTTTTATGTGATATATTTTTTGTTGCCTTGTAGATAATTATTATTGATACTTTTGATAAAATAAAACTAAGGCTTTTTTAAATACAATAATAAATTTTTATTAAATCATAATATACATAGTACATACATACATTAATTTAGTTTAGTTTTTTATATTGAATTATATTTACATACATATATTTTTGAAATACAGTCTTATATGTTTTAAATTAAATATTGTTTTATTGCTATATTGATTTTATTTTAAAAATTAAATGAATTTATTTCGTCAGAACTTATCATCTGATAGTATAGGAATTGTGATATTAGACAGACCACACAATACTCCAACTATATCGTCAATATAGGGAATCACAGAAACACAAATCTTATCTTCTAAAACTCTAAACTGTTTGATTCGCGAAATTCTCCGTTCAATATGGACCCGTGCTGATGCTATTTTGGTATTTTTCTCAACGTCAGCTTTAGAAAAATTTTAAAGTGAAATTCTGGTCGGATCAGTTCAACACTTGCATTTGCTAATTCGTCTTCAATAATAAAGCCTTTATCGACCATGACAGCGTCTCCTTTTTCAAGCTTATTAATTAATTTGGTAAGATTAAAAATTGCTTTGTTGACAATTTTCCCGTTAACACTTTACTAATGTAATTGATTGAACCTGAGGGTGAGACCCCAATTAAAAGTTTTAATGTGTGTATTCCTTTGTAATGGGAGTAGGTACATACTCTACAGGAAAGGCGATTTAACGTAGCCGTCTTTATCTCGGTACAATCAAGAACCGTTCGTACATTTGCAAAAGCTTTAAATCACTTTGGCAAACTTCTTTGGGTTTCCTCTTTAGTTTGCTAATATATTAAGCCTTTTGGAGCTTTAGCTATCAGCTGTATAGTATCAGTAAAATAGAGCTTCGCAGTTCGATCACTCGTTTGAAAATGTATTGCCAATTCAGCTAAACTACAATTCGTTTCCAATTTGTACATTGTTAAACAAATTCTGTCACTTGGAGGCATTAAACATTTTTCGTGAGGTCGTATTTCTCTACAAATCTCTACCAAGACATGTAAAATTTCAATAGATGGAATTCCTGTCATGGTATTCAATTTTTTATCCGTATCCAATAAAGACACTATACTGGTAAACGGTTTAACACTCACTTGCACTTCTTTGTTCATCGTGTCTGGGCTACATTGTACACCAGACGAAATAAATCTACGTTCTTCTATTTTTTCGATCTCGCTATTTTCTTCAACTTCTTGAGATTCGTCTTGTTCCTGTCTAGAAGAAGTTCTTCATCATCAAAAGGTACTTCTCGCCTCTTATCGTATTCATACGCCAATAGTTCTACTTGTTCCTCGTCATTTTCAACAACTTCAGTTCCAGATCTTTAAAAATAATATTAATTATATAAAACATAAATGTAATAAGTTTTTAAAATTTAAGTTACTTACGTGTTCGAATCGATTTTATCAATCATCTCCTCAAGCCACATCATGTTGGTACATTTCCGTCTTGGTTTTATATTTGTTGTTGTTAAGTGTCGGCAAGGAAATGCACCTCTAGCTAACTTCGCCTTAATATGCAAAGCCTTATTTACTGGGATCAATACAGCTTTTGGGTCAAAATGATTACTGCAAATGACAAAGCTCTTTGGAAACTTTCCTATTTACAATATTTGTGCCCATTTTTGTAATTCCGTATGATTACGATTTACATATTTTGGGATGGCAAACAAATGTATGCCAATTGATTTATTAGACATTTTTTTGGTTGAACCCATATGTCCTGTACGTAACGTCAATAAAATAGTCATTTACACAAGCCAATTTAATAAAATAGAAACGTTTTTAATAGAAAAATGCACTGTAATCACTGTATACCAGCCAAATTTAACAAATTAAATAATTTTTTGGTTCTGTTTAGTAAACATTCTTAACGTCAAATTATCAGATACCTCACTTTAAAACTTTTCCGCGAACGTCTTCGTCCAGCATTAGTCAATAGGAAGGGCCCAATTCTTCTGCACGATAATGCTCGACCACATGTTGCACAACCGACACTGCAGAAGTTGAACCAACTTGGCTACGATGCTCTGCCTCATCCACCATACTCACCAGACCTCTCGCCAACCGACTACCACTGTTTCAAGCATCTCGACGACTTCTTACAAGTAAAAGTATTCAACGACCAAACAGCCGCAAAAAATGCCTTCGAAGAATTCGTCGCTTCCAGAACTTCAGAATTCTATGCAACTGGAATTAATAAACTTGTATCTTGTTGGCAACAATGTGTAGATTCTAGTGGTTCTTATTTCTATTAATAAAATTAATTCTAAACTGAGATATGTCGTTTTAAATAAAATGGTTGAAAACCTGCATTAATTTCTGAACAACCTAATAAATAATGGAAAATTGTATACAAGTACATAAGACGCATGCGATATATGGTACATAGAAATGCGGTCTCGTTTATTGCTTCCGAGATTTTGAAATACTAAAAAATATTTATATACCTAATTAAGAATAACAATATAAAATTGTATGTGTACCTAAAATAACGAAAACAAATAAACATATTAAAAAAACGGGGCTAATCATTATATATCGAGCCACGGATTAGTAAGCAGCTCAATCAAAAAATCTAAAAAATAATTGTATTTTCTTCTTTATAAATAAAATTTATATTTAAATCATTGGAGTTATTGTTTGTTTTAAAGTAGTGGTAAAATCAATTGGAGTCAGATCTATTTAATAGTGAAGTGAAAGTTTTGATCGGGAATAGGGCCAAGTGAATTATTACGGCACCCATAAACCACTACAAAACCTTGGTTATTTATGAAAACTATAAAATGCAAATTAGGATGCAAAATTATAATATAATTAGAATATGTTTTTCCAAAGTACACAAATCAATTTCTTAATAAATAATAAATGCTAAAAAAATACATATAATTCTATTTATTGTATGCTCGAAAATTTAAGTGAACAGCCGCCGCGCCACTGCTGATAGTATTGGAGAATTAAAACTAAATCCCGAAATAACGGTTTCAATATTTCATTCAGTATTGAAAAATGTGGATTTCAAATGTTATGAAAATTATGCGTCATAGACATTCAAACTGTTGTTCAACATTTTAGTTTAATCATGATCAACAATTCCAGTGAGTAATTCGCAGTTGATTACAGAAACCGATATTCTCCATGATACTTATCTCATTAAACTGCATGTAATTTACAATGAGTAATGTTTAAAACTTTACTAATTTCATATTTTCATGTTTTTTTTTTAATATCTTAATGTGTTCCACCATGACAATTATTTTTATGCAAAACAAACAGAAACAGGGAATAAAAATGTTTTCCACGGTTGTTTTGCCACATCTTTGTTTTTCAGATAATAAACGAGGCATAACAGTTTTATTTCATTTTCATTTGTACGTATTTCATTTTCGCTTATTTTATTTAATTTTTTTTTCTTAAATTACAACACACACGTACATAAAATACACACACGAGTATAAAAAAGTTTCAAACATAACAAGTGTTTCACAAAACTTTCATCATCATTATTTTGTACTTTTTGTTGGAAATTTCACTCCCACGAACAAACACCACCCATCCTCCCTCCGTCTCTTTCCCCCCTAAATATTAATATATTTATTTTATTTTTAGATACAAAAAAAGCGATTTAGCACTGAATTATTTTGTACATGAGTTACGGTTGTCTGTAGGGTAAATCGCGGGAATAACAGTGCAAATACATGAAAAATTAAAAGGGCTTTATGCTACTCGTTACCTCGACTTGTTTAGCACAAATTTTTCTATATAAATAAAAAACGTGATACTCGATGATTTTTTGTTTACTCACAAGTATTAGAAACTCTAGTGTGGGGAATAGGATAGTGGTGCGAGCCCCATCACATTTTATTTGAAATCTCTCGGTATATAAAAAAAAAAATAAACCGAAATCAAATTGGCGTATTTTGTTTTATACATCATACTATTATTTACTTAAGATGCGGATTAATTAACATAAGTATTTATTTAGTTAACACAATTTAAATAAATTAATTAATGATTTTTTTTTCCTTGCCTCTGCGTATAAATGCGCGAAAATATTTTAAAATGATTATCGCCGGGTTGAATTTTTCAGGTTGGCTAAACGGAATAAACAAACAAATTAATGCAGATTTAATTAAATTTTAATCTATAACTAAAAATAATTTCACATTTTCACAGAAAAGTAATTTTTACTTTTATTTTTACCATTCTATAATTTAAAACATTTACGAACTTTTTTTACGTGTTTTTGACTTATGTACGTTTTTAAAACTGTAATCATGATCAATTATTAGGTATGTACATATTTGTAAAATTTTATTGTATTATTTCAGTTAATTTTTTGGATAAAGTCCCAAACTTTTTATTTTCTATGTTTGTGCTTCACGTAACAACAGAATTGGGTGTATTCTTTGATATTTAGAAAATAAACTTTTTTAAACCGTATCAGTTTTATTTATTTATCGTAAACAAACCAACCCTTAAATCTATTTATACATAATAAACCATATTAGTACTTGTACTATTTTAGTAAATCGGCCATAGTTTGTAGTTTACCAATATAATAAAATACAACAATACACATTCTAATAATAACGGAAGTTAAATCTAGAAATTACACAAAATTGTTTAAGTAACACAAATGATTGATGAGTGCAAAACACGCGATTTTATACGCGAATACCTACGTATTTCTTTCTATACACCTTAGAAGTAACATTTTAGGTTTACCTTTACCACATTTTTGTTTTTGTTTTTTTTATAAATTTTTAGATTTAAATTTTTGAAAAACGTTGTTAAGGTGAAAATTTCTATTTTTCAAGAATTTGCTATTTTCAAATTATTTTGTATTATTGTGTGTTCTGTTTGAAATGAGGTTAGTTAATTAATTTAGATTTTATTTATTCCAAAATAAAATAGTGGGTTTATGTATTATAAGGCTTTATAAGTATAAGTATGAAGAAAAAAAAATCGACAAACGTTTTTGAGTTCACCTAACTTGTTTAGAAAATTAATATTGTTTTGTAATAGTTTTGACAGCCATATAATTATATTTTATCTCGCGACGTAATTGATTGTTTGGGAAATGAGAAGTGTCAACGCACTTTTATAATTAAGCGTGAGATTAATGCTTGGTGATAGGTTATAGTTAAATTTTGGGAGCAAAAGAATATTGGAACAATTACCTAGCCTTCAAAAAATTTTGCCAAACGACATTTGATTGATGGTAAAATCGCTTATATTGAAATAATAAGTGATAATGTAGTGAGCGAATCACCAATAATCCCAAATCAACAAATAAATAAAACAGACGAAAACGAATAATAAATAATAGTCCAACCGAATTAGACAAAAATCGGGCTAATAAAAGAAATAAATTGGTGAAAAGTTTTTTATTTGGGACAAAGATTAATAATTCATAGAGTCCCGAGGTCGGCTGAATGGGGAAACGGTCGAAAGTTTACCATTTTTGACGAATAACGAACTATGTACATCGAATTTGTAATCTACGTGAAACAACAAAAAATATACCTTTTTTATCACAGAAATCTCATTTGTGTGTGTATAATGCCCACACGAATAATTACAAAGTTAATAATTTGTCTGATTAATATGAAAAATGTTTCGGTTTTTTATAGACAATATATTAATTGTAACGACATACTCATTATTTTCGATTTGGTAAATCAGCAAAATAAAGCAGTCAATGACTCATAATATACCTGCCAGCAAAGTAGAAATATTATTAAAGGCGAAACATTTTTCAGATTAGTCAGACAAATGTTTAGCTTCGTAATTAATCGTGTGGGACACACACACAAATGAGATTTCTGCTTGGGTTTTTTGATTTTGATTTAGTGAATATAATTCACTAAGTCAATACACTCTGGTTTTATATTTAATGTATTAAGCGAGAGTTGGATTATCGTAGTTCGGTGGTAGCTACCGGATGAGTAAACCTTACTTTTTTCAGTACGAAACCGAATTACCAACACAAGAATCTCAAAGAGGTTTCTCATTTTTTGAGAGTCCATTCTTATTCTTATTGAAGGGCCATTTTGGCGTTCAGCCATCTCGCACTGCGACCTAAAAGATCTTTTGTGCTTGGATCCTGCTTAATTATTCGTCCAGTCAATATTCAGGCTCTTAATGAATCTGATAATATTGCCGGCTGGTATGCGATGGCTCATTGGTCTCCTTCCTAGATGTTTACTAAATTAATACTTACAAAGTAAATTCATATTCCTGATTTGTTAAGTTGAACTGTTCCATCCATGCAGATGAGATCATGAGTCATGAGTCTTCATTGATTCCTTGGTTAGTGTTTTTAGCTCTTCGTTATTAAAGTTTTTTTGACAGATAGACCCTTAATATTTAGTTCTATTATTAGATTATTTGGATTGGTATATTTCCTATTTAATGGTTTAATATTGATAAATAATGGATGATTTCTATAAAGATTGCTTAGTTTGTCTGGTGATAATATCTCTTCCTATCTTTTTGTGTTGTTGTATAGGTGAAATATATCTCAGAGTTTTTTCTGTTATCTAAACCTATCGGGACTTCGAAGGTTTCCGTCAATATTACTAGTATTGGAGACGTTTTAATGTACCCCAAACAGAATCCTAAACATCAATTATATAACGAATTATATAATCTTAATTGGCTCCCCCTGTGCTGTGATTTAATTTGATTGCATTTATTTATTTATTTATTACTGTTTTGGAGGAGATCCATTTGTGAGTGCACTTTTATCACTTATTTATTAATGAATTTTTTTATTTGTAAGAAATAAAATGAAATGAAACACTGAATATTTTTTATCTTATAGTGATAATTTTAAATTTTATATTTTTTACATACCCACGCACAAGTTTCGAGCAACCAAGCTCTTTGTCAACAGTCAGCTAAAATATCCAGTCACAGAAGAAAGTAAATGAAACCAGCTAAAACACCAGTCAATAAAATTTTAACCAAATTAAAAATAAAAACTTTCAGTTCTGTAAACTTTTTATTAAGATAACTCATTCAATTCTTCATAAAATGTAAATACATCGGTACTAGGTACATATAAAAATAATAAAAATATAGATAAATCATTAAAAATTGTTAATTTTAAGTAAACTTCTCACATGTTAATATCGCGTATTGCATCCAATAATTGCACATGATTCTCATCGTCATCTTCAACTTCAGAGTTATTTTTATAGGTGGAACTGGTACCAATTTTCGCAATGATTTCTTCAGGTATTGGAAAGTGAAGCAGCATAGTCCAAATCTCATTTGATTTCTAATAATTAGAATGCTATCTGTTAGTCAAATTTGCATTCGGTTCCTTAATTTGGTCTTTACCAAATTAAGGTGACTGAAAATGCGCTCAACCTCCGTATTTGAAATTAGCAAAACCAAAATTGAAATCGCCAAATAAGAAATTTCTTTATATGGATTTTCTCCACTTGCATCCTTATGCTGAAATACCTCGCTCCAAAAGCTTTTCGTAGTGGTTGTGCTGCTCCATGTTTTGATCATTAAATTGTCCCATTTCGAATTAATTGTATCATTTGTAAGGCAGTCTATCTGAAATTCCCTCAATAGTGGTTCTATTGGCTGTTTCTTTAAACGCAAGTATTCCTCAATACAAATATAATGAATTTTTTTTAAAAGATTTAAATTTCTAGGCATTCTTTGCTGTAACTCTCTGATCAGCTTTATTAAAAATTGCTGGCAGTTAGACCGAAAAAGCACTTCTTGTTCCAAAGTAATTTTGTTGTTCGATTTCATTTCGAATAGTTTATTCTCGCACTCAAAGCCTAAGTAGGGTCTGCTTTGCAATTCTGCTTTATCTATATTCAGAGTATATTCGATTTTATGGCCTTCATGTGCTGCAGCCACAGAATCAACTTCATCATAATTAAATTTAACAACATTTTTAATCAGTGAAATTAATAAATATTCTAAATCGGCTAAAACTTTAATAAATTCGGCATTTTCGCTTTCAAAAATTTTATTCACCCTTTGAACTTCATGAAGGATCGGTTTTAGAAAACATAAATAAACAAAATTTAGATCATCGTCGAACATTTTAGCGAGGCTTGATAATTTGAAACAGTTTTCTTCCTGTTCTGCTATACGAAAATATGTTTTCAGCTGTACAACACTAAATGGACAGACTAAATGGACTTTCGCCAACATCTTTCTTTATTTGGGATTTAAAATATGGATACGATAAATTCATGATTATTCCAGTGCACTTTGTTCGGCAAAGTTTGGTATTTAAACATATCGAGCTGTCGGGATAGTTTTTTTTTGTTACCTTAGAAATAAAAATGATAACACATTAATTTAAATAAACACACAAATCAATTTAATATATGTAACTGAGTGAGGTGGTCCAGAGAATAAATTGAGCTGTGTTTTGCAATATAAAGGCTATTACGGGCTTCTGCTTCGTGACAATCGATTAGCGTTGCCGTGGCCTTAAATTGTATGCTTGTTTGTTTTGCCGTTGAGAATGGTTCTGTTGCGGCCACATGTTTTTTGTATTAACATGATCCTTGAAGTTGGAATATTTTGGATGTTTAAAAATTATACGACAGTATTTGCATTCTACAGAATTTTCTTTCCTAGAATTATTATTATGAATCAATTTAATTTGATTATTTAGGCAATAAAATTAAATTATCCAACGGCACAATAAATTTATCAAATAAATTGTTATACATATTTATATTTTAATAAATACTACTTTCCGTTTCCTTTTTTCTTCTATTATGGCACTGTCCAATTTAAGAGAGTGTTTAACATTGATTGTTTTATTAGTGAATAGTTTGACGAAGTGTGTCTTGCCTATATTAATTTTTAATTTAATTTAATTAAGTTTGAGTTTTATATTATTAATTGACATGTTGGCTCTTTTTTTACCTCACTATTATTTTTCCCGCTCACTATTACGAAATTAAAATATATTTGTGTAATTGCTGCTTAGCTCATTAAGTTTGTGTGTGTATATGTTAAAGAGTATCGGGCTCCTGGCTTGCTAAATGTGGAAATTTTGCTGTTTTAATTTTCCTGTTAGTGAGGAAGAGATATATCCAGTTTATTATGTTTTTTTGGAAATTTCATATCTACCATAATGTTTATTAGGGTTGTTTTGTCCACGTTGTCGAAGGCTTTTTAACATCTAGACCCATATATTTTATTATTTCGTTTTTTTAATTTTTATATAGTTAAACATCTCCATCATGTAATCGTTAATGTTCCCTCCCCCCTTCTAAAACCAAAGTTATTTTCATTTAAAATTTTCTTTTCCTCCAAGTATAAACTTATTTTTTCTAGAATTATTTTGTTAAATATTTTAGAAAATGTTGGGAGAACGAAAATGGGTCTATAGTTATAAATGTCTCTATCCGCCTTTCCTTTTTTACTAGTGGCTCTAACTTCCCTCGGTTTCCATTTTCAGCGTAATTTTGTTCCCTTCAGATTTTATTGAAGTATTTTGTCATTGTCCCAATAAATTGTGGGTTAGAGTCAATTAAATTCTTGATAATTTTGTAGCTGATTTTATCATATCCATTTTTCTTTATTTTTAAGATCTCTTCTTCCCTGAATTTTTCTGAATATCCTATTAAGCTGGTGTCTGGAAAAGGTAGAATAATATTTTCGATGCATTGTGGAAAATTGAGGTCATAAAATTGTTTCGCTTTATATTTGTCTTTCATTATTTTGTATTGTGTTTGTCTTTTGTTTCTTGTTTTATTAATATTATTTCATAACTCCTTGCTATTGCTATTTCATTTAGAAAGTTTAACCAACTTTTCTTTTTCTCTTTTTTGATACTTTGTTTAAGAGTTTGTATGGCATTTTTTAACTCTATAGCCGTGAAGAAATTTTTTTTGTTGTTATGCAAAATTTGTTTGTGTTGTTTGCTCTCCCATAATCTTCTGATATGATCGTTCCAACAAGGTTTCGATTTGCATATTCTATTCCCCTTTGTCTCTACCGTGTTTTCTTTTATTAATTTTTCTAGATGTTATTCCAAGTCTTCGTGTTGTATAGGCTTTTTATTTCACTTATTAGTTTATTCCACTTTATGTTTTTTGTTTGTTTTTCTTCACCTATGTTGTATGTGATTTTAATTGTCCAGTGGCCACTTCCCAGATTATCCATTGTCGCTATCCAGTTTACATAATTTATTTGCAATGATTATGCTGCATAAGGTGATGTCAGTAGTGTAACTTTGGTGTCTATAGATGTCTTGTTTAGTGTGTTCTCCATTGTTGAGAATAATTTCCACAAGTTTTTCATGTTTGTGGTTACCCTTCCACAGCTGACTATGCGCATTTATATCCCCTGCAATTATTAAACTCTTTTGTTGTTGTTTATTAATTTGTAAAAGTCCTCTGCGATCTCTTCAGGAAATCGATTGTTATTATTGTAGAATGAAATCAAATTCAGTTCAGCATTACGTTTTTATATTTTGTGTTAATTTTAATTGTTTCAATTATTATGTACATGATTGGTATCAACTTTTACCCAGGGTAAAATCTTATTTATTAGCAATCCAACCCCCATATTCGTCGATTCTATTTTCGGTTATTAAGTCATATCCTTTAAAAATTGGTATGAATTTTGTATTAGTCCAGGTCTCTGTTTTGGTCACAAACTGTTAGTTTGTTTTCTATTGGTTGGAGTGCCAAGTCTTTTGATTTCATTTTGGATCCTCATTTCATCCACCATTTTAGACAAATTTTTGATTTTCTGTTCTGTTTCTAACTTGTAAAATTGTTACCAATTTAGTAATTATAATAAGCAAATTTGTAAATTATTTTTATTTAAAAGATTTTACAGAACTCAATATAATCATTTTTAGGATTGTGAAGATTCAGATGTCGAAAATTCCATTCTAATTTAAAAATTAAATTTCCTTTTTACAGAAAATTTTAAAATAAATGTTCGTTCTCTACACAAATCTGGTAGAGCGAAATTAATTTTAAAATAATCTGGAAATGGGAAATTTCAATTTTTTCAATGGACAAAAGAGTCATAACCCTCATTGGCTTTTTATTTATTTATTTATTTATTTATTTATTTATATACAACAATTTTGTGTTAAATATACCACCCTCATGCTTCCACTCTCGGTTTTGAGCATATGCTCATTCACAACAGATTGTGGCGTATGAAGTGGCTTAACATTATAAAAAGTAAAAATAAAACTGCAAGATTATAGACCGGATCACATCACAGCTGTTCAATTACATCATTCGCTTAGGCTTTAGTATTTTTCGCTTGCGCCACTTCAAATTCTACAATTTTAATTCAGCGGCATCACCAAGGGATCCGTACGATGGTAGCATTCTGCCATTGTGCTCGATTTGCAGGTTCTAATTTTTTTTTTGGTTCGAACTTTAAATTAATTTAAGAAAAAATATAAAAATAAAATCAACTAACTGACTCGAAAGTCAAAGCCTATTTTTGACCCATTTAAAATAATTCGACGTTATCCCCAAAAATTGTCTGGATATTATATCCCTTATAAAGAGACATAACCGCCAGAAAAATAAATGGGGATAATTTTCATGGGGGCTATGTTTTGTAAACGTCAATTCTTTAGTGTTTTAATTATTTACTCCTAGCTTTTTGTTTTGAAAATTAAAATCGTCATTTTGAAGAATTTGAACACGGTCAAAAACATTATTTGTCAGCAAAGCTCAGTTCTTCACTTTGTATCTTTTATGATTTGCAAATGAAAGCCACTCATGATGATACAATAATACAAGATAAAGTAAAAGTACTTTTTTTCTGGTGCGCCAACATTTTTTTCATAATAGAAAAAGTACTGAAATAAAGCAAAAATGAGAAAAATATTGTGTTATTTTTGTTTTAAAAAATTCATCCTACTTGTTTTTTAATTCACCCGAATTATTTCGGATCATCAAAAGACGTCAAAATGTGCAATTTTTATAAAAATTTTGATATTTGTATTGAATCTCAACAGTTTCTAGACAGTACAAGTAATTTTTTTGGAAAATTTTGCAATTTTTTTAGGAAAGTTTTGCAATTTTTTCAATTTTTTTTTACTTAGTGTAAAATTACAAATAAAATTGAGTGGGCGCCCACATCCTCTAAGGTATACAACGAATTAAAATTACATTAAAAAAATTTTTATATTTACAAAAGTTTCTGTTTTTAACATTTGTGGTACTTTCAGAAGAAGCGATAAGGGCGAAAAAAGCTCTTTGATCTGTGTCTGCAAGGTTGACGAAGCAATTATTATTAATTAATACACAATTCTAACGTCAAAATCATCAAAAAATTTACATTTTACCTAATTTTGAAAAATTAAAACTATAAAAAGTGAAAATTTTCCCGGAAAATTAGGTAGTTTTCTGGTAAAATTGGCTTCCCCCTCCTAAAAACTATAGATACACAATCCTATACATTCAAACATTTTCAAAATATATACTCCTTACCTGAAAATAACGCCAAAAATAATTCGGGTAAATTAAAAAACAAGTACCAAATTCATAATCATTTTTAAAATAAATCGACTAATACCCTAGACAGATTGCGGTTTAATAAAACCGATTTGGTAAATGTTTTGAGTTTAGTCGTAATGTGTTAAACTTGGTGCTAAACCCATTTTTATTTTCATAGGGTAATTGAGCGAGTTTGATTATGTATTTGGGTTGCACAATTTTATAAATTCAAAATTTATGAATTACTTATTCATCAATATCAAATTATTTTATAAATAACTCAAAAATATATTGAATATAAAAAGTATCGAACCATAAAAAAACACGTCCTATGTAGTCCTAATTCATGATACAATAATATTACAAGGTATGCTTGACAGCTGAAAGCACGTGGAGCGTGACGTCACTCAGAGTCAATTTGGATATCTTTTTTGCGAATTGGTTTAGGTTTATAAGAATATTTTTAGATTTTGGAAATGGAAATAAGTTTCAACTATTGTACACGATAGAAAAAAACACAAATCCCAGCCAAACAGAGTCAACGTTACGAAATATATTACTCAAAGTGACGTCACTAAAAGGAAAAATGGCGATATGTCGATTAGTTGGAACATACCTTGTATATTTATTATACCATGGTCCATGATTCAATAAAACAAAAGGTTAGCTCGAAATATGTAAACAAATGTCCATCTTTTTTTTTTTTTGACGTCACTCAATTCTCAATACGTATATAAATTACAACAACAAATAAAAAAACGAAAAGTAAAAAAGAATTGCATGACGTCACAAACACGTGCTTTGAAAGATCGAGCTAACCTTTATTTTTATTGAATCATGACCATGGTCCTAATTGACTTCATTATTGTAATGACTGCCGGTTCGGTAGCACATCGGCTGATCGGCACGAGTAATCATATAAAAACATAAAAAATGAAGCAAAACATTAAACAAAAATAGAGATAGAGAGAAAACAAAAAAATATTGGCGCACCAGCGTGTTTTGGCTCTCTCGTGTTTACATTATCTTGTATTATTATATCATGAAAGCCACTATAGAAAAGTAATAAAACAAGCGCCGATTTTTCATTTTCAATATTTGGGGCGATTTGACCCAAAAATTGGGTGATTTTGAATTTCTTGCTGCGTTATTTTGAGCGATTAGGCATAAATGCAAAATCGTCCAAAAAACGATAATTATTGGGTTATTTTTCATTTTTGATTTAAATAAAATAAATGTTGGCCTACCTGTTTAATTCGCAATTTATAAATTCTTCGGCATTAAAATAAAAACGCATGAAATAAATTTCGTTTATAAATTTTTAATTTTATTACAATTTCTTCCTCGTTGAGATTGTTTCTTTGTTTCGCCACTCAAAAGAAATTTTTTTTTTTTGTCATAAGTTTTAATTTTGTTTTGACATTTTTACATTAGGTGAATATTATTATTATTTACAGTACAAAAAAATATATTTAAGCTACAGTCAGAGACATTCAGATACGGCTCATATTTAGAGGGAAATTTAAAGATAAAGTTAAAAACCAAACAGAAGATATCATATTTAAAATTTAATTTTTTACTTCATATTTATGTATTTTTAAAATAAAAAAAGTAAGAAAAATAACAATAAGTAACATAAAAACAAAAAAAAAAACTCAATAACGAAAAAGGAACATTCAGTTGTATCGTAAGACCCGTAGTTTTATCGTAAGTCCCGTTAGAAGTAGATTTTTTTTTTTTCAGGTAAATATGTGAAGGACAGTATAGACATATAAAACATCACATCTAAACATGTTTTTTTCTGTTTTATCGGAAGTAATACAAGTAGATTTTATTGTTTTGTTGATTTTAATTTGCCGTATACATCTGAATGTTTCTGACTGTATAAATTATTAAATTAATTTTCGAAAACAGGCAGATCATCAAATTACGTTACAGATAAGTATTTACAATTTAATTATATAGTTCTTAATATTAATAATATTGATTTGATTTCACGTTAAGTACGCTTATGACAGCTGATGGCCATAAAACACAATTTTGCACAAAATAAATAAAATTACATCGAAACTGTGTGATTTGTGGAAATATCTGGAATGTAGCAACTGGCCGGCCCCTATCACAACATTCCGCCCGCCCTGAACCCTCCTGGGGTGACATGTTGTACCATCACTTTCGATTCGTTTTTGATTGTGTTTTGTCTCTTGTAACAAGAACAAAATTGTACGCTATTTTCTTCTTTAATTACAATTTTTCTAATGCGATTCTCAGCCTTCTGTATACTTTTCCTCTCCTTCACTTCGATAAAATATCGCAAACAAATTGTTTTGTGATAAAGAGTGATGTATGAAAATAGAAATAGTATGTTGTTTTATTTGAGCAAGCTGAGATAGCTTTAGAAAAAGAATAATTGAAAAATCGAAATAGCGTACAATTTTGTTCTTGTTACAAGAGACAAAACACAATCGAAAACGAATCGAAAGTGATGATACAACATGTCAACCATGGTTCAGAATTTCTTCTTCTTCTATGATCGGAAGCTTGCATACTTTATGGTTCGGTCTACTGATTGTGACATTCGTACGCGCAACCTCTAAAGTTACTACTCGCACTAGATCGTCTTCGCTGGGATGTATGGTAATTACTCGGGCTATCAGCCATTAGGACAATACCTCCAATTTTTAAATTTGGTTTGGCTTGGTGCCATTTATATCTGGACTGAAGCGCAGTGATGTAATGCAATTCCAATTTGCGCCAAAAATGTGTGTAACCCTACTGGGTTATTATGTGCCATCGAGATGCATTATTAATTTTAATAGGCAGCGGGATATCCGCCAACGCCAGTGTCTGCAATTCTTCAAAAGTTGATATGTATGTACATATATGGTTTCCCAGTGTTTTTTGTAGACTTATTTTAATCAGCTTGACGGATGCCTCCCAAGGGCCACCAATATGTGGTGCACCAGTAGGTATGAAATGCCAGCAAATTTGATGTTTTAGAAGAAATGAGTTGATTTTGAAATTGCTGAAATTGATTGCATGCGCCGACATAGTTGCCCCATTATCACTGTAAATGGAACGACAGATGCCACGACGACTAATGAACCTCTGCAACACAGCGATGAAATTATACAAATTATACAGCCATTCCACATGAATTCAAACACCCTTACGGGGGCAAGGTGTGCAATTATTTTGAAATTGGGGGAGATGGTGAATCTGGATAAAAAAAAAATATAAATTGAGTAAAAACTCTGGGATCAATATTCACGGAGTACCGTTATAATTAGTTTTTAACGAAACTCGAAAGTTGGCATGTTTCAAATACGTGTATCTTAAGTATTTCTTATCAGATTTTCACGTGTGATAGCTCGTTAGAAAGATAATTTTACATACTTTCAAATAAGCGTATTAAACTTTGATGTTAATGTACAATATATCCATTGAATTTTAGTTTTAAATAGTCTTTTGCTGAAAAATCAAACTATGCACCGTTTTATTTTTATGTTTTTACTTTTATTGCAAAGCACTTGAAAATACCTTTCCAACAAGCCATCTTACATGACGGAGACTCAAAGCGTTCGAGTTTTATAGAACAAAACGTCATAACAAATTAGAGCGACATGCAACATTTCAGTACAATTATTAATTTCAAACTACGCAATTCATGTTTTCTTCTTATGTATACAGTTTCATTCAATAAAGTTAATTTATTTACAAGCTATTTTAGTTGTTACCAATGGAGAAGCTATAATGGTTGTTAAAAATGGAGAAGCACCTTAGTCACCTTATGGAAGATAATGAACTAAACATTATGTCTTACAAACAGTGGATTAATCAAAATGGGAAGAATACAATTTAATGAATATGAAATTTATTACACTAAATGTTTATTTCCAATTTTTAAGGAAGGTCAAACTTAGAAAAATTACACTACCCTACAAAATTTTGCCCCCGGACAATGAATAGTTGTTGCTCTTTCAAGGTTTATGAGATATTCTAATCTAAAAGTGCAAAAAACACTGTTTTTTGACATATTTGAGCTTATCTAGCACCGCGATTTTTTCTTTTCCAAAAAAGCCATGTATGAGATCTTATGGTACAAGGCTTCCTCTTTCAAATGCGTTGAGTTTGCTCAAATATCTATTTTTTTCGCCGATATATCACATTTTCAAATTTGCATATTTGTAAATTTTTCGGTATAAAAAGTAACCATACAATTTTCCTTTTCATGGTCACTTTTTAACATACTAAGATTTGGTAGTATCTAATAAACTGTGAATATATAAAAGGATTTAATGTGTTTCTTAATTTAAATAAATTGTTTAGACAAGTAAACAACTTGTCTAAACAATTTATTTTGACTAAACTATTGGTTTAAAAAAATTCACGTTTTTCTTAATTAATACTAAAATAGCTTACTAACACTAAAAACATATTTATAACATTGAAAATCACAAACCACAAATCCTCGCTTAACAAATAAACTCGTAACCAAAACATCCCTAACTTACAAATCTCTCCCCACATACCGTAATTCTATGAACTCCGAGAAATTCACGAACATACAAATTCGAAAACGCGATATCTCGGCGAAAAAAATAGATATTTTAGCAAACTCCACGGCATTTGAAGGAGGAAGACTTACACTATAAGATCCCATACATGAATTATTTAGAAAAGAACAAATCGCGGTGCTAGATAACCTCAAATATGTCAAAAAACAGTGTTTTTTGCAATTTTAGGGTAGAATATTTCATAAACCTGACGTGATAGAGCAATTCTGAGCCTGGATTCGGTTTCAGCGTGAAACATTAGTTGGGAAACAACTATTCATTGTCCAGGGGTAAAATTTTGTAGGGTAGTGTAATTTTTCTAAGTTTGACCTTCCTTAAAAATTGGAAATAAACATTTAGTGTAATAAATTTCATATTCATTAAATTGTATTCTTCCCATTTTGATTAATCCACTGTTTGTAAGACATAATGTTTAGTTCATTATCTTCCATAAGGTGACTAAGGTGCTTCTCCATTTTTAACAACCATTATAGCTTCTCCATTGGTAACAAAACAACTAAAATAGCTTGTAAATAAATTAACTTTATTGAATGAAACTGTATACATAAGAAGAAAACATGAATTGCGTAGTTTGAAATTAATAATTGTACTGAAATGTTGCATGTCGCTCTAATTTGTTATGACGTTTTGTTCTATAAAACTCGAACGCTTTGAGTCTCCATCATGTAAGATGACTTGTTGGAAAGGTATTTTCAAGTGCTTTGCAATAAAAGTAAAAACATAAAAATAAAACGGTGCCTAGTTTGATTTTTCAGCAAAAGACTATTTAAAACTAAAATTCAATGGATATATTGTACATTATCATCAAAGTTTAATACGCTTATTTGAAAGTATGTAAAATTATCTTTCTAACGAGCTATCACACGTGAAAATCTGATAAGAAATACTTAAGATACACGTATTTGAAACATGTCAACTTTCGAGTTTCGTTAAAAACTAATTATAACGGTACTCCGTGAATATTGATCCCAGAGAGTTTTTACTCAATTTATATTTTTTTTTTATCCAGATTAACCATCTCCCCCAATTTCAAAATAATTGCACACCTTGCCCCCGTAAATGTGTTTTTTTTGTCCGATTTCATGTGGAATCGTTGTATACATATATATATATATATATATATATATATATATATATATATATATATATATATATATATATATATATATATATATACCAATATGAACAGGTAGATAGGCAGAGATAAAGAAATAAAAAGCTATTAATTTGATTTTTTTATTGTTTTTTTTATTATATTTATAAAAGGTACAATTTAAAATAAAAAAGTAAATATGATTATGTAAATATGTAATATTAATTCAAGTATGTATATACATATTTTAAACTGCCTATTTTGCTAGCTCTTTTAGCATAAAACTAAGTTTTGAAGACAATTTTGGGTTTGTTGAACTTGTATTATAAAAATAAGAATTTACAAAATTCCAAAAAAGCTCTCCCTCCGTGGGATATTTTAAATTAAATAAAAAAAACATTTGTAGCAGATATCTACCGCTCTTACAAATTTTTCGAACGGTAGCTTGTAGCCATCTAAATAAATAACGTATCTTTCAATTTTATCCAATGTTCCAACTCTGATTATAAACGGTTGAATGCATTCCGATCTTCCATTTAAAAATGCAATGTGATCCTCAATTTGTTGGATATTTCCAACAAATATCATTGAATCTTGTGAATCTCTAATTGTCACTTTCGTGGTTGAGTTTTTTCCCGCGTTGTCCTTCTTCACTATTTTCCGGATTGGTACCAAAAACCCGTGTAGGCACCATAAAACTTGGAGAGCGGCTTCATCTTTAAACAAGAAATATTTAAAAAAAATTATTATTAGCATTACAAAAATATTAGTTTACAATTGAATATTTTAAAATTGGCAACTTCCTATTATACTGAGTACGCCAATTATCATGAATTAAGTAAATAAATCTATAAACAAGATCTATGGCAAAAAAATTTGGCTTGGAATTTTTTGTTTCGTATTTAATAACTTTTTCGTATTTAAAGATTTTTCATTGCCTTGAGATTGAGAATAAGCTATGGGATTTAATTATGATATTGAGGTAAAAAATTATTTTTGATTAAATATATTTTCATTCAACGGTGTTTAACCATTTTTTAAATTTTTGTTTATAAAACAGCGGGAAATAAAAATTTTGAATTTTGTGGGGTTTTTGAAATAAGGCAAATTCGAATGTATACGTATAAAGGCATTGCAACATAGTAAACGAACGAACGTTTTTTAAAACGACAATTTCATTTTTTGGCAAAATTATTATTTCTACAATGAACAAATTATTAAAAAATGATTCAAATTGATGAAAGCCATCATAACAACAAAAAATATTGTTAAAATTCAAATTTTCATTAAAGAAAATACATTTTCACTTTTTGTCGGACGACGAGTCGAATTTCGTCCGACAAAAGATAAAAATGCATTTTCTTTAATGAAAATTTTGGAATTTTAACAATATTTTTTGTTGTTATGATGGCTTTCATAAATTTAAATTATTTTTTAATAATTTTGGCATTATTGTTTAAAAAAATCGTTCGTTCGTTTACTATGTGGCAGTGCCTTTATACGTATATACTATACATAAGAACGCATTTTAAAATCATTGCATTGTATAAAAATATCCCGATACAACCATAACGTTGAAAATATCAGAAGTTTTTTTTTATGTTTTAAGTAAAACGAGAGATCTACGCTTCGAATAATTCTGTGATTTTTTTTTTTTTTGAGAAAAAAGTTGCTTTTAGTAGAAATTATTATGTTTATTTAGATTTTCAGGAGAAATGAAGCAAAATATTGGAAACTGAAATTTATTTTTGAAACTTTAGACAACGAGTTAATCACAGTCGAGTTAATTTCATTCATAACTCAAAATCGACAAAATTCAGTTAACTATAGTTTCTCAAAAAAACACAGAATTAATAAATTATCTCTGACTGTACTAAAGAAAATACACAATCATTTTATTTTGTACTTTTTGTTTTGCTTCGTTTTTAGTTTTGATTTGCATGTTATATTCTTTTGGGAAAAAAAATCTTATCTAAATAAGAAATAAAAAAATGGAACTTTCCATCAGCTCAGATCAGGTTTTTGATCCGTCAGATTAGTTTTTTGTTTACTCTCGGCTTACTTTTCCCCCTAAAAGAATATAACGTCTGATTTCCTGTTTCATAAACAAAAAATTAAAAAAAACTGTTAAACAACGTTTTGTTAATCTTTACTTTATACGGAGTTGAGTTATTTTGTTTATGAAAGTTAAACTCGATTCGAAGGGATGAAACTCGACTCGCAGCATGAACTTTATAAAGTATGAAGCTCGATTCTACAAGAATTATTAAACTCAACTCGATTCGCAGCATAAACAACGTAAGCGATGAAAGAAAACAAAAAACAATAAAAAATCAATATGACATCTTTAATGGTCGAACGCCGAAGTCAGTTTTAATTAAATAAATGTAGCCATATTCAATTAGATTTAGAAAGTTGTTTTTTAAATATTCTGTTTCGCTGATAGTTGATACCTAATTAACGATTGGAGCGTCTCGGATTCCATCTAGCAATTTTTTTTTAACTGGACCAACGCAGGTTTTTGGCATTTATAGTAAATAAATAATAATCAACCAGGCATTGAGAAATAAGTCATGATTTGTTATTAAATTTTATCTGTTATTTTTTACGGTTTTTGCGTTCTTTATAAAATGTATGCCTCAACTTAATATATTTTTGGAACATTTCCATTTTTAAAATTTATTGTTAATAAAAAATATTATCTGATTTTGGATGAATATTGTGCTTCAAAACAAAACCAAAATAAACTGACAAATTGTTATAAATTCAAACGTCACTTTTCGGCGTTGGGCCAATTATGTTTTGTTCCGCTAGAGGCGCATTTCGTACTTTTACAATCGTCAATAGTTAGTGTACAACACAAAATAATTTTTATTTGTTTGGCTACTTATAGTGATTCTAACCTAAAAATTTTTGAGAGTCAAAAATGTTTATTTGTTTTTTTATTTTCCGGCAGCAAGATAAGTAGCACAATTAATTGCACAAACAATTTTATTCTGACCAAAGTAAATGAAATAAAACAAAAGAAAGATTTTGTTGTAGTCGGACCTTCAGTCTTAATAACGGGGTATTTCGACAATTATAGTCGAATGACATATTGATATTCGCGATAATTTAAATATGCTCAATTGTTTGATTTTTTTCCTTGTTTGCGATTTTTTTAAATGAAATACATACATATATACTTGTCATGAGTTATTAGTATAGATTTAACAACGAGATTAAAATGAGAGAAAGTATGTATCCTCACTGTATGTTAATTATTAGCCGCATTTCTTGACACATTAGTGATCCGGATCAGAAAGTTTACATTGAAAACAACAACAAAAATTAAATTTTTGTTGTTGTTTTCAATGTAATCTTTGATCTGATCCGGATCACTAATGCGTCAAGAAATGCGGCTATTGTAAGCTTCTACGCATGTAGAAAAACTGGATTATTTCTTTGTAAATGAACACATATGTACACACGTCACACACACACGCTTATCAAATATCATCATAATCGTTAAAGAAATAAGTTTTATTCTAATCGCTCATATTCCTGAAATTCACCTACTAAAAATAATTTTAGATTCCATTTTCATCCTACAAGTTTAATTTCATAATACTCCGTTAAGAAATAACAAAGTTCCATTCTACTTGGCTATATCTTAGAACTTTGCATAAAAATCGTTTTAGAATTCCATTTATATCGCTCCTGTCGAATTTCACCATACTACGTTTTCTTTCAGAATAATTTGCGAGATGGCAAGCCACTAACCGATAAGCATAAATAAAAATGCGAAATCGAATTCAACAAAATTATTCGCCGGCATGCTAACATTTGCGTAACCACAATTTTGTAACTGTACTCAGAACTATGTACTGTTAAAATTATTATAAATACAATGATTGAGTCTGTGTGGGTGTGTGCAAAGAAAATATAATTGGTAATGGAAAGTAGAAAAAAAAAATTGGTTCTAGAAAAAACTTCAATTCGAACCCAGCATAGAAGAACTCGCGAACTTTCCTACTCAGAGCTGACGCCTAATGCACCCTTAACAACAAAGCGCAGATTTGACTTTATAATTTGACTACATAATAACAAAATTTAAAATTGGCGTTTCTGTGAACATCAATAAATAATCCTGTTAAAAGCTTGCCAATTTACACCTTAAGTTCTTTTAATAGAGACCTCGCTTTGTGATTTCAATATAATTAAATGTGAGATCAGACGATCATTGGAATTTGATTATTTTGATAAATGATAACTTTTTGATGGTGTAATTTAAAATTGTACTGGAACTTCTTCTTCTTCTTCTTCCGCTGGCGCTATATCCCATGAAGGGATTTGGCCGCCTCAACGATGCTCATCCAAATAATTCGATCCGCCACAAGAGAACGCCAGACACGGTGACCGAGTGTGTATGTGAACTTCTGGTTCCAATTTAATTTTCTATTAAAACAATAAAAATAAAATAGATCAC
The DNA here is from genome assembly GCA_963556165.1 of Tipula helvola. Classification (NCBI taxonomy): domain Eukaryota; kingdom Metazoa; phylum Arthropoda; class Insecta; order Diptera; family Tipulidae; genus Tipula; species Tipula helvola. The sequence goes on along the minus strand of OY744481.1, from coordinate 180,290,153 downwards.
AAAAATTGGTTCAGTAGTTTCTGAGAACTAAGCGTTAAAAAAATTATGCTTGTGAATTAAACCTTATAATAATATAATACTTCCTAAATATGTTCCTACATAATCTTAATATACATATACATATGGTATGTATATACATATGAATTCATAAATATTATGAATATTTACATATTTTTCTATTTATGTTTTTTGTATATATTTTTCTGCATAACCTTAATATACATATGTATGTATATATTCATAAATATTATGAATTCTTCGTAAATTAAAAAAAAAAAATTGTTTTATTAAAATCATGCAAGTTGCACTAATACGCAAACAGCATGTCAATGTGTTGAATATACAATACAATAATATAACCATTTTTAAGTTTATGAACCGTGATTCGTAATATTAATGCACACATTTTTATATATATTTTCTAAATTTTATATTTTTACATTAATAGCACAGAAAATAATATACAGAAGCGTAATCTCTGAGGCGATCCGATGAGTACTAAGTAAAAATCGAAGAATTTGTAGGGGAAATAAATGTTCATTCAACGGTCCAACCATATATGATATAATTTGAAAAGGTTATATTATCTCTTTCCTTCTTTCATTATATTGAATTTGATCGCACGAAAATCATTTACAAAACAAATGTTTTGAATGTGTGCAAGGTTTTTTTTTATACAATTTAAGAAAAATTTAATCAATTTTATCAAAACCAACAACAATTACAAGCCTGACTACCACCAATATTATAAATTTATTTTTCGCTTATACATGAAAGTATTGGTGATCGGATACACTATATAAATGAGTAAAAATAAACATAGTACAAATTGTCGATACAAGAAAACAAGGGAATTTTGCACCAACACTTTCAAGTATAAGCGATTAAATGTAAGAGGGGATCTGTGTACTTCATCACGGAATCAGGCTTGTAGTACATTAGTGTTGGTTTTGATTTTATTCTTACTGTAGTGGTATTTGTGTAACATAAAACAATATTTGGATTCATATAGTAAAAATCCTATACTAAGCGTATTTTGTTGACCAAAAATGTAATTCGAATTATTTTGGTTTTATTTTATTCCCAAGAAAATAGCCAATTTGATTTAATTTTCAAAAGCCAACCATTCGAAATAAAATATAAATTTAACATGTATTATGACATCTGGCGGCTTCTATCGCTAAGAACGAAAACTAAAAAATGGGATAAGATTTAAATAATCCCAAACAAAATTTGGGATTATTTAATCCCTCTCAGGGATTATTTAGTGCAATTGTTGTTGTAAATGTCTCAAGTAAATACGCTAAATGAAACTCTTATCCAAATGAATTATACTAATAAGGAAATGTTTATTTCGATCCTTGCTGTATAGTGTATCTTAAAATGTAAACAAATGAAAAATAATAAATGAATGCAATGCGTTATCTCGTTCTATCAGGGAATATATGTGTACGACAAACAAGAAAGCAATGAAAACACGTATGTATGTACATATGTATATAAAACTAGAAACGATGATTATATTGACGTATTGAGTTCAAAACACAGCTAATCGAACTTTTTAAATGTTATTAATTTCTATACATTTTACGAAAAAATGCAACGTCGCATTCGTTTATTATTATTTTTTGATTCTAGTTTTTTTATATTCCTATTATATTGGTGTGATTATCTAAATAATATAAATAAATTAATTAAGGTAATTTAAAAGGAACAAAACAAAAGTGATTATGTTATGCCTATGCCAATATGCGATCGATAACAAAATAAAAAATTTTGGAAAAATAATTTTCTGAATTTGTTTTTATTTTTTATTTTCATATACACCCATACCCACCCATCATTTTTTTTATTTCAACCGGTTGTGTCGGTTTTCAAAATTCCGGGTTTCAAAATCTCAAAATTGCAAAAATAAAAATCCCAATTTCAGAAAATCGGTTTTGAAAAAATACGGATTTGTTTATTTTGATTTTCTTCAATATATGTACACATATATATGTGTTTCAACTGAGATTTCGCAATACACCCATTTCAACCATTTAAAATTTTTAATTTTTTAGATGTTGCGGACGACTGTTGTTTGCCCTTTTTGTGCCGCTTTTGCTGTCGTTCGAATTCTTTATTTATTACGGACCACTTGCAGTTTCTCCTTAAGAGAACTAAAACAAAAAACGAAACTAGCTCCTGTATATGTCCCGTACATTCAGAATCGATTTGATTATAAATTTCTGGATGCATTTTCTTAATTTCTGACACGCATTTGTCGGTTATTTTTTGCCAAATATTTGAAGTCTGACATTCTTCCTTAAAATTTGCTTCGGAAATTATGAAAATAGATCGAGCAATATCTTCATACACTTCGGTAGGTGCTTTTAGCGCTCCGAAGTTACTCACATCTTTTTTAAAAAATTTTTCTTTTAAAAATACTTCGGTTACGGCAATAGTGGCATCTTCGTCATTTTTTAGGAATATTTTACAGCATTCCGAGCATTTTAATGTTTTGTAGGCACAGTAGCCTGCAAAATAAATGATCGCGTTTCCTTTTAATTCAGGGATATCTGAACTATTTAGAATATACTGGATATTGTCGACATCATTTTCGTCCGCCGTTCGAGGAGACCTGAGGCTTGCCTTATAATCTTCTCGCAAAACGTTCCAATTTATAGGTAAAGAATCACTGTCGTCAGGAATGCAATTAGATCCAAGGGAATTAAATAATATCCTCATACTTGTAATGTTGGCAAAATGAATACCAACATTGTGGCTAGTTGGTGTGTAATTATAGCCACCTTTACCACGAAGAATTGAAAAAAAAATTTCTAAAGAATCTTGTGTGGTTTTGCCTGTTAGGATATATTCTATTCCGAATTATTCCTCTAAATGATCCATTAACATTAACTGGGAAGTAATTGTCAATTCCAGTCCTTTTAAAAATTTAAAATAATTCTCATTGGGAGAAATCACTTTTAAATTTTTTAGATATTCCATTGACTCACACAAATACATATGTATTTTATTGCCGCTTCGAAGTGGTTGTTCGTATGGAGATTTTGACGAGAAATGTCTTGAATTGAGGCAATCAAATATATTGTTGAACCTCTCAACCAAATTAGCCGTTGGGATAGCATTATCCAGATAAGGCCCAAACATTGCCGGTGAAACCTATAGAACAGAAAACCAAAAACAAAATTAAATGAGCTTTCCAATCATATTTTAACACAAATTTATTATAATTTAATTTACCTTCAGTGTTGTTCTAATAGCACAAGCCACTGTTTTGCTTAAAACCTGAACAGCCAACTTCACATTCATTTTCTGGAAGGCATTGGGATTCATATGAGCATATGTCAACTTCGGCATCAGTTTTATTTTCTGTTGTTTTTCGTGTTCAAAAATTTTACGGATCACGTTAGCATCACTTACGCCCTGGTCGGCGTGCTTAATTTGATTATTAATCAGAGCGTTTCGACATGATTTTAGTAAATGCGGTGCATCGAACTGTGCAAAAATTTTATTATTATTTATAAAGAAGAATGGTTTCTCTGGTAAAATACCGAGAGATTTGTAAGCTGCAATGTTTGTTGCTGCTTGATCGCATGTGATCATGACAACTTTTAAATTGAGCTGTTCTTCGCAAATTGTTATATATGTCCCGATTAATTTGGCTAGTTCTTTTTCGTTCATTGACTCATTCAGGAGAACGTAGCCTAGAACTTGTTTCCATTTTCCAATCAACAACTTAATCATAAAAAATAGAGCCGAAGTTGCACATTCCTTTTTTCGTGTGTTTCCATCGTCGCAAAATCCATCTATTTTCCCCGTCAACACGTTGAATGTTAAGTCCTTTTTTATTTTGATTTCATCAAAAATTAAAACGCACAATCTCGATTCTTGCGGCGTTGATTCAAAAATATTTTTTATTTTTGAAATTAAAATTTGATTTACACCAGCAGGTATAAATTGAATGGGAGACCATTTATGTATTGAAGATACGGAAGGTAACTTCAAAGATAGCGTGTTTTTTAAATATTTGTAAGTGGTTGCTGATTTATAATAAAGGCACTGCGCAAATAATTTATCGTTGTTATTGTAAAAAAAATCTTGCTTTAAAAGAAGTTTGCAAACATTTTTAGTGGCAGTATTTATATTACATAGGTCGTCAATTGTATCCACAATAGTCGATCGTTTCTTTCGATTATATTTTTTTTTTAGTATATCAAAATTTCGTTTTATTCTACGATTTTCAACCTTTACTAATTTTAGGCTTTTATTAGCTTTCATCAATTTCATTTTAGTATTTTTTTCATTTCTGGCATTAATTTTGCAATTCATGCAGTTGAATTCGGTATTACAATGTGATTCGCAATGATGGCATGTAATTTGATTTATAATTTTTAAAAATTCATTGTTTTGATCGACTACATCAAAATCAGTTTGCGTACCAATTGATATACAAATTTTCGGCACCTCAATGCACACATTTGCAGTTGACTTATAATTGGAATCATCAGCATATATAATGCCACTAGTAGTTACATTGGTATCCAACATGCCTTCTATTGCTTGTGGTAAATTTAATTCAGGAACTGCATTTAATGTTAATTTATGCGCACCTATATATTTTTTGTCAAAATGTTGCTGACATACAAAATTATGTTTCGTTTTTATGTCCTCGTTTACAAGCCCGATTAATTTTATCCATACAGATGCTCTTTGAGAGTCCGTTGGGAATTTAAAAAACTTAAGATTAGATTTATGCGCTCTGGCGCCACACGACGGAACAATACATTTAGTACGATTTTGATATGGTTTAATTTGGTGTCCTGATTTATCAAAATTACAGATTAGTTATTCAATAGTTAAATAAATAAGACTTGTCATTTACCTGTATTGGACTCCATTTTTTATACAATTATATTAAATATAATTTAATTGTAATACCTACTCAGTACGGATTATACCTATTATATACGTAGAATATTAGGTAATTATTCTTTATAGATTTTCTATAATTATATATGTTTATAGGTAACTAGAATACAAGATGTTTGATCGATTTATTTTAAATAGTTAATAGCTAAAACTAAGAACAATGCTGTCAATTAAATTTTAAGTCTAATTATCTTGATGAAATCAATAAAACTGCAAAAAAAGGAACACGTGTGGTTCTAAATTTCTAGTGTCCAGTGTAGGTGAGTTGAGTATACATACACACAACCCACATACAATCATTGTCCAAAAACAAATCAGAACAAGAATTGATAGATGTGTAGCGGTTCACCTAATGTACCTCTACAATTCTTCCGGTGCAAACACAAGCCCGCCGCACATTGGGTGCCACCTGTCCAACTCATTGGGCATTATGTCACATGACATATAAACAACCAATTACCGACCGGCTTGTCCACAACACAACGAACATAAAACAAAATAAATTTTTTATTTATCAGTCTGCTCTCGATCTCTACTGCGACAACACATCGCTCGTCGTGTTGGCCGCCCAAATATATTTTCCGCGACCCAAAATGGTGATAAAGATAATAAATTATTGTGCTTAATATTAATTTCAAATTTTGGGAAGATAAATTAATTTTTCATTTGTACCTTTTAAAAATAAATTTATTCCAAATAAATTGTGTATTTATTTATATATTAATTGTTAAAGATGCTTATTGCCGAAAAATTAAACAATACATATACAACAACTTAATGCATTTCCCTTGATCACATTTTACGAAAAAATGCAACGTCGCATTCGTTTATTATTATTTTTTATTAATTTGTATTTTTTATTGTATGTGTAATAAGAATAAACAAAAAATTTAAAAAATAATAGACGAATGCGACGTTGCATTTTTTCGTAAAATGTATAGAAATTAATAACATTTAAAAAGTTCGATTAGCTGTGTTTTGAACTCAATACGTCAATATAATCATCGTTTCTAGTTTTATATACATATGTACATACATACGTGTTTTCATTGCTTTCTTGTTTGTCGTACACATATATTCCCTGATAGAACGAGATAACGCATTGCATTCATATATTATTTTTCATTTGTTTACATTTTAAGATACACTATACAGCAAGGATCGAAATAAACATTTCCTTATTAGTATAATTCATTTGGATAAGAGTTTCAGTATAGGATTTTTACTATATGAATCCAAATATTGTTTTATGTTACACAAATACCACTACAGTAAGAATAAAATCAAAACCAACACTAATGTACTACAAGCCTGATTCCGTGATGAAGTACACAGATCCCCTCTTACATTTAATCGCTTATACTTGAAAGTGTTGGTGCAAAATTCCTTTGTTTTCTTGTATCGACAATTTGTATGTTTATTTTTACTCATTTATATAGTGTATCCGATCACCAATACTTTCATGTATAAGCGAAAAATAAATTTATAATATTGGTGGTAGTCAGGCTTGTAATTGTTGTTGGTTTTGATAAAATTGATTAAATTTTTCTTAAATTGTATAAAAAAAAACCTTGCACACATTCAAAACATTTGTTTTGTAAATGATTTTCGTGCGATCAAATTCAATATAATGAAAGAAGGAAAGAGATAATATGACATTTTCAAATTATATATGGTTGGACCGTTGAATGAACATTCATTTCCCCTACAAATTCTTCGATTTTTACTTAGTACTCATCGGATCGCCTCAGAGATTACGCTTCTGTATATTATTTTCTGTGTTAATAGTACGAATTATGGTTAACGAATGCCATTCGTAAATAAAATGCACAATATTTTTTTCAGTGTATAATAATTATCATCACATACATTTAATAACGCAGTAGACGTGCTACGAAATTTTCTAAACCCAGATTGGAAGAAACTAATTAAACTATTGCTATTTAGATGCGATTGAATTTGAGTTTTAACAACTATCTCGAAAGCTTTAGAGAGAGAACTTAAAATGCTAATTTGCCGCAAATGTGATAGCTCTGTACGATTACTGATCAAATAAATAATTATATTTATGTATAACAATACAATGAAAATTTATTTTTCAAAACATTAATTTATTTGACGTGTGTTACGTTCGACGACTAGATTAAAATTGTTTCAGCAATTGGAATATTTGTGTACATGTTCGAAATGTCGAATGATGAAGTTTGTCGCCGTTAGGAATTGTGATTTTTTAAACTTATAACCTACCCTTTGGCTAAGAACACCGACAACAGGAATCCCGTTAACTATTACTAGCTACATAAAATTGTTACATCATGTATTATTCATGCTATACAACTTCGCTAATACAACCTGCACAGTACATTCTGTATATATAGAATGTAAATTGTGGTACAGTCCAGTCGCCGCGGCCTGATGAAAAGGCGTGATTTTTTCATAATCACAAGTTCATCAGTTCGAAATTGGATTAAATTTTCTTACAATCTTCGGAACATATTAAAATCATATTATACATTAAAATTAAATACCAATGGGAAAAAAATCATAGAATCCTGTCTATCAGTCGGTTTCGTTGAATGATGTTCGTAAATACTAATATAATTCTACGTGTTAATTTGTAAAACATATTAAAAATGGTCTAAGGACCGATTGCATATTAGAAATTACACGAATTAATTATTTAACATTCAAAATTAAAGTGTTTCTTTTTAATTTGGTAAATTATTCTGCGACTAATTGACAATTGATCTAAATTGCGTAACAGTATGCAAAGCTGATATCTAGTTTATAATATGGTGAAATCACTCCAATAAAATTACCAAAATATTGATTGTTTCCCTGCAGCAAATTTTCTATCTTTTTTTTAAATCAAAAGTCATAATCGTTTGATAAACACAGCTGTTTCAAGTACGTGATTAAATCCTTCCAACTGTTATACATGTAAAAGAACGCTAACTCTACAGTGCCTGTCTTAAAAAATCAGAGAAGTTAACGCTAATAGATTGTCTTCTTATTCTTTCTAGCACAAAATCATTGCAGCAAAAAAAACTATTAATTTAATATCTTCAAAAAGAAAAGTGGATCCTTCGTCAATGCAAAGTGTGTACCACAATTGGATTAGTAGGGTTTTATAATCACACAAATGCTTTACAAACATCCAGGTGTGATGAACAAAATTGATGTGCTAATTTGCATGTATCCAACGCACATAACTTTTGTAAAACTATTTTAGTTTTTAAAATGTGATTTTCCACTTAGAAACGTAAAATAATTTTTCAATTAGCCAGTAATATTTTTTCACAACTAAAAATTCTCTGTTATACAAAATATGGTTCAGATAGAGCTGCAACATTAAAAACCCATTAAATTTGCCAGACAATCTTGTCTCAGGTGTCATCATTATTCACAATGCATATTTTTATCAGAATCCACTTTACATTAGATTTTTTTTTTTAAAGCGTTGTATCCATTATATTTCCCCAATGGAAATTATGATGATAACAGAGGAAACTATCTACGAGTACTTAGTAAATATGTAGGAGTTGCTCTAATAACGACTTTAACAAAAAAAAATTTTATGTCGATCAATCATAAAACTAACTGAAAATTTGTATATTAATAAAAATCAAATTCCATAATTAACAGAATAAAATAGCGACAGTTAAATCCCACCCTCGATTAAAGTATAAATAAACACAGTACAATACACACAATATAAAAAATCATCACATTATCACAATAATGCTAATAATATTAAAAGGATTCATCAATCATTAAACATGTCAATTATATTTAGATCCTAATTAACATTTTTTAATACATTTCTTTATACGTACATACTTACATAATATTCAAAGTGGATTATTCATTTTAAGTTTTATATACATAAGTCATTCGCCCAAAAATAATTTTTATTTTACTACGGTTTCGTGACATGTTTGGAAAGAGTTATTTTAATTCTAAATTATAAAGTTTATTATAAATAAGTTCTTGGGATGTCAAATTTATATTTTATATAAGTATAAAATCGCCGAATTTCAAACACCCACCCTCCATTATGTAATATAACGTTGACTAGATTGATTATAAAATACTTTACGATACAAAAGCTCCAAAATATCTCATTTATCATAAAAAATCCAATTCGTAAAATCCTAACATAACAACAGCACAAGGTATGTATATACAAACACAAAACGGATGCAATTTTTATAAAGTTGCAACAAGAAATACTGTACAAATTTTGGTTATTTGTAGAGCTTTGTAAAGACAGACGATGGTGTAAAAAAAATTATATTTTCTTGCTAATTGAATTTTAATGACTGAGAATACATTTCTTTTGTAGATTCCATAAGAATTTGTGTTGATGTGTGCAAAAGTTAAAACGTGAATTGACTTCGATATATGTAAACAAGAATGCGCTCATAGCAAACTTTATTACTGGGTGCGCGCATTGCTTCAAAATAAAATAGAGTATGGTATGTGCAGCTAAGCAGCAAAAAATCTAGCAACAAAAACAAAAAAATCAAGCTAGAGTAATTAATTATAAAACGTTCGGATATAAAAAAATATTTTAATACATAAATGTTAGATTAATTATGCAGAAAATTTTAAGGATGACACGGAAATTTAGGTTACGGTGTTTTATTTGTTATAAGCACTGCAAGTTTAAGATTTATTTTTAGCCAATCTGTTGTCCAATTTTTAAATTTTGTGAAAATGTTAGCTGTTTTGAAAAATGAGTTTTTATCCGGAATGAAGATGTTCTAGTGAATAAATAACGCCAAAAAAAAGATATGTACCAATGTTTGTTCTTCACTTTCTTTGGGTTTTGGGAACATTGACAATAAATAAGGATCGATCAGTGAATACACCAACCAATTAGAATTGACTAGTATTTAACCTTACATCAACAAATTAATATTCTTGCATAAAAAATTATAATTCAGCAAATAATCGTCTTGTTCAGAAATAATATATCGTGCATCAAAATAAGAAGGGTTGGGTATAAGGATGCCCGCTTGTATAATCCCGCGTCGTATAAACCGTGTGTACATTCTGGAAAATGAAAATCTTAATACATATATTAAAATATTGTAGAAAGAGAAGTTTGTTGTCTGTATTAAATCAATAAGATTCTTTCGGCTTTTTATAGACACAACATATTAACAATAATGACATTCATAACCTTTAAAATTTTTTCCAATAGCTTGGAAACTGTGGGCAGCATGCTTATTGGACGATATGAATGTTATTAGTTTTGATAATGTTTCGATATGAATATGAATGTTATTAGTTTTACGCAATTGTCTGGCAATTCCCTTATCATTTTTCCAGTAATAAGATCATGCCCTGGTGCCTTTTTCTGGCTCATATAATTTTTAATTGTATTCTTAACTTTCTTCCAATTATACTTTATAGGTTTAAAAGACAATCCATCATCCATTTGCTCGGGTAGCACGAAATTTCTTGTTGCCTTGTGTGGTGCGAATACTGTCATTAGATGAATAGCAAAATCATTGGCTTTTTCTTCATCGCTTCTCCCCCAATCCCCAGTTGGAAGGCTGATCGGTGGATTCGAGTTTGTTGGCCTTTTTAAATTTTTTGTTGCCTTTCGCAAAGAGTAGCCTATCCCTTCGTTTGCCGAAAGTTCACTTAAATAATTCTAGAAGCTCTGGTTTTCTTCTTCCCGCATAGCAAATCTTAGAGTCTTAATAGATCGATTTAATTTCCTTTTTAATGACTGTAATTTTGTTTGTTGGCATTGACGGCGAATTTTTCGCTTTTCCTGGATAAGTTCCTGAATATTATGTGGCAGTTTATTAACTTTCTCAAAACTACTTATATATAGCCTTTTCAGCTGACAATGACAGGGTATCTTTTAAATTGTCTGCTGTCATATCAATATCTGCTGGTGTGGTAAGAGGAGTAGACAATTTTTTTCGACTAGTCTCCTGTATTGATCCCAATTAGTTCGCTTGTTTGTAAGACGTTTCGGAATTTCTGTCCTTAGGACGTCGGAACTCACTGTTACTATTACCGGCGAGTGATCGGAAGAGAGATCGTAGCAATTGGTTGCCTTCACATAGGAGTAGGAATGCCTTTAGTTATACAGAAGTCGATTAGATCAGGAACTTTCTTTTGATCCGTGGGCCAGTAAGTGGGGTAATCAACAGATAAATAATCCAGAGACTGTTCCTCTATAGCTTCGTAAAGTTGTTTGCCTTTTGGTGTCGACAATCTCGATCCCTATTGCACATGTTTAGCATTGTAATCGCTACCCGCAAGGCATTTGTTGGCCAGCCTGTTAAAATAATTGATAAATTGCTTTTAATTGCATGTTTTGGAGGGCAGTATTTTTAGGACAGTCATTTTTGGTTTTTGTCGATAATTTGCATTCGTGTGTTTATAGTTTGCATCATCATGCTTATTTGTTTCTCCATCATCATCATGAAACTTTCGTTCGTTTCGGTTAGTTTGTTTACTTCTACTAAAATTAACTTTTGATTTCGAAGCAGCACCTTTCAGAATGTTTGCATTGGAGATCCCAAGTTGCGCAAAACTGCTGACATTTGTCCCCAAATTCCCGGTTTGTTGATCAACTGAAGTTGTTGGCGTTAAAGTTCATTGGTTATAATTTGCCTTGAGCACTTTTTGCTCATATCCCAATTTTCGATTGATTTTGCGTTTTAAATCCAAGTACACTGGGCACCCTCTATAGTTTGCGGTGTGATTTTTGCCACAGTTATTGCAGCGTTTTACTGTAGGATCGTTTTTCATCTTGTTGCACTGTTTTGAATCGTGAAGTTCACCGCATATAACACAAACATAGTGTAAGGTACAGTAAGCTTTAGCCATATTCTTGGCACTTAATGCACCGAACTGGTCCGGTCATCTTCTTCGGTTCCTCAACCGTGATTTTACGATAGAGTACGATATATATCGCGCTCTTTCTCCTTTCCCGCATCTGGCTCTAGTTCTAGGCGAAACTTAGGCTGAGGTATCTTTTCGTGGTTTAGGATATTTGTAAAAGATTTGGCATGAAAAGCTTTTTCCCTAAGAGCAGAGTGTATTTCGCTTGCATCCACGGAGCTCTCAATTCCCCTTATGATAACAGTTAGGCCCTTTTGACTTTTTAGCTGGTATGTGTAATACCGTTTATGGGCTTAGTCGAAATAATTTACTAAAGCTTTAAACCCAATAATTTCGAATGGCTGTATCTTCACTTTATTTATCTTACCCCTCTTGAGTGATGTAATGTAAAATTTTGAATCGGTTAATGACTTGATTGCTCTTAAGTAAATTAGCGGGGCTTCTCATTCTTAGCATTATCTGCTGTAGCTTCGGGAGCTTCTACCTGTAAACTGGCATACCTGTTGCTCAGAGCCAGAGGTATTTGGTCTGCAGATCGCTCCAACTTTTATAATATAAATTTAAACATAACATTGGGTCAACTGTTAAATTGGATTATGAATTAATTATTTAACATAAGTTGAATTAGCATCAGATTTTCGGAAATAGGAACAACGAACCTGACGCAGCAAAGCAAGCCTATGCGGAATTGGAGATACTTAATTGTTTGGTTTTATTATTTATACTTTGTTTCAGAATCTAAATTTAACCTTAAATAACTTTTAGTTCGGTTTATTAAGTATAACTTGGAAATAACTGATTAATTTGATTTCAATTTCCAGTGATATTAATTATCATAAATATTAACATTTTTTAATACGTTTCCAGAACATTGTTCCGTCTTCTTGGGCTGACTGAGAGGTTGGATTGGGAGATTTTGGATCTTAATTAAATTTGTTAATCTACAGATTTAGATTTATTAGTTTAGTTCGGTTTTGGGGGAGGGAGGAGGGAATGGCAGTAGTGGTTTTTGGGAGATGGTCTTTGATTGTGTTTATTAAAGTTTTTTAATCTATTTATTAATTTATAATGAAAATTTAATTTTTGGTTTCTGATTTTAATTCTAAATTTCAAATTAAATACATTCGACTTTATTTAACCCTTGCCTCAACACGACATATCCGGGTATGTATTTCATGTATGATAAAATTTGTGCATTAATTTTTATTCCCGGGTTTGTACGTTTTGTTGAAAAGTGTGAACCAAAGGTTAAGTAAGTAAAGTTTAGAAATACCTAATTAATCGAATCGATTTTATTATATAGAATATTGTACTTGTCTTTAATGCTTCTGTGACCGCCATTGAGACACAAACAATAAATTGAGTTAATTTACTGAAATAAAATAAAATTAAAATCCGTGTAAAATTTATTGCTGTGAATAGTGAAGTAATATCAACTTGGGAACAAATTACGCAATTGTTATTGTCTCACTATTTGGATATACGCAACCAACGCAACACTGTATTGCCTCTAAAATGTTTGTGCTGTATATCAACGCATTAGTTAACTGCCCCAACAGGTGGCATTAATTGTAATTCATTATAGGACAGCGTCCATCACAGATCAAACTTTTATAATCTTAGTGGTAGGTTCGAAGAAATGCTTCATTTATAAGAGTAGTTTGAGTTCAACTGTAGTTTCAAGTTGCGACTGTGACCAGTATGGCGAAAATCATTTGAGTAAGTAGCTGATGGTAATTATTTATTATGTTAGGTCGTCTCTGAGCTACTATTTTATAAGTTTTAAGTGAAATTTAAAAAAATAATGATTACGATTGGGAAACCAATAAAGTTATTTCAAAATGCAGCAATAATTTTAGTAAACCATTGTCTCCTTGATGAACTAGTGGTTCATCGTACGTCAATTGCATGTATCACAAGATACAAATTTAGCTATACAACATCCACAACAAAAAAAAAAGATTCTTTCATTCAACTTGTGATTTTCACATAATTTTTCGTCAGATAAACTCAAAATGTTCATTTTACTTTTTCAGCGAATAAATATTTTACCTGTACCTGAAATGAATGATAAGGAACAACAACAAAAGGAAAGCATTATTTATTAAAATAGAAATATTAAAGATACAATTCGTAAATTAAATCATTTTTTTTTTTGTGTTTTTGTAATTTTTTTTTTTTTTGGTTCAAAACAACCTTCTGAAGTTTACTTTCTGTGTAGACAACAACAAACCTACGTAGAAAAGTTCTGTTTTGTTTTCAATATTTTTGGAAAATTTATAAAATTTCCCACGTTGATAAATAACATTTATTTCTTTATACTCGTACATAAATATTTTTGCTTGTTTTGTTGATACAAAGCTTAAAATTTTCATTGTATACATAGCGACACAAATAAAACAGAATGAAATCCCTTTCTTTTGTGTCCGCTCGAAACTACAGATCTTTGCTTCATATCTTTATATAATAATTCAAATGAAACACATTTCTTAGCGTTTGACATCAGACATATGTAGAGTATGATCAAAAAGTACCGGGAATTTGTAAATAAAACAAGTTTGTGTTAATTTTCTGGCAAATTTATTTTATCTCCTTCAAAATAACATCCATCTGAAGCAACACACATGTGCCAACGCTTAACCCAATCATCCATGCATTTTCGGTAGGCCGAAACTGGGATGTCCTTCAGCTCCTTCGTCGCATTTCGTTTTATGGCTTCCAGAGATTCAAATCTTTTTCCACGAAGTGGTAATTTATGTCGAGGGAACGGTGCCTGCTCAAGGATATTTACGCTGTGTTTGGTCAAAAATTCTGTCACAATACTCGCTTTGTGTGACGGCGCATTATCGTGGTGCAAAAAATATCTACAACAATGTGCTGAACGGTTCCGTATGAGATGTTAAGATCACTAGCAATCTCTCTAATACTCACATGACGATTTTCAAGCACAGTTTTCTTCACAATTTCAACGTTTTCATCGGTATTCGATGTGGAAGGGCGTCCAGATCGAGGCAAGTCTTCAACCACTTCACGACCATTTTTAAACACTTTATACCATTCATATGCTCTGGTTTTTGATAGAGCAGACTCCCCAAAGGCTTTCTGCAACATTTTCAACGATTCAGCACAAGAAATTCCGTTCAAAACACAAAATTTCAAGCAAAATCTTTGCTCAATAAAATTGTTCATGTTAAAATGCGACAAAACACAAAAACTTGTCTATTATGAACAGCTGACAAACAAACACTAATCATCTGATCCCACTCAAGTTGCACACAGATGTCAGTATAGGATCTACCAACTTAAAAAAAAAAAATATATCCGAATCGGTCGAGAGCGGTTCATTTAAATTACAAATTCCCGGTACTTTTTGATCATACTGTATGTCTGAAATTTCATGTGTTAGTGTTATGAAGCGACACGAGAAAGCGTAAAATAATTCCGTGACGGTGGTAACTGCCGTTATCTAAAGTTTCAAAATTGTATTAATAATTGGTGTTGTACTATGTATTACACTTAAATTAGATCAAAATTTGTGATCCAAAATCAATATTTGATCAAATGTTGTTGTTGCTTACTTGTAAATGTTGATACAAGCCAGTTCAAGAAACAACCTAATAATGCTTACTAATGTTACGTAACTACTTTTGTAAACCAGTTTTTATCATCACTATATTCATTATGCTTATTACAAATACTATTTGCAATTATAATAATTTTCCAGTTTTATTGTGAACTGTTCCACTTTACTCCGTATATCCCAACGTTAATAGCAGGGATTTTTAACAACAAAAAAAAAAATTTAAAAAATTGTTCATCGCTTGTTCTCGTTGTGTAAGATAGAAAAATAATATTTAAGTGGATATTGTAAAATACCAGCAGCTTGAATAGGGATTTGTAGATGTGTATAATTTTTCCAGGAATTGTTTACACTGCTTTAGATAGAATTGGAATGTTTATTAGGACTGTTTATCTAAAATCCCAATAGTTTGCTGTGGAGTTATTGTGTTTATTCATCATTATTTTCCGTTTTGCTTTTCTCGTTCTTTATTTTATATGAAATTCGAATAGGAATTGCAGTCTATGGTTTACGCAATATAAATGAACTTCTTACTTTTAGTTTTGATAATCTTTTGTTTTACTTCGATTATTGTTTATTAATTTGAGTGAAATCTATAGAACTACTTAAGTTAGTGGCTGTCCTTTTAAGCAATTCTTATTTGAACGGAGAAATAGAGTTTCCCGTAAAATATTAGGCCAAACAAACAAAACAAATTTGAAAAACGAATTGGTTTGTTTACGTTCTTACAATTGCATCCACGCTTCAAACAGAAGACCTTATATGGGGAAAAAATCTGTTTTCAGTAATGTCATTAATAAATTAATGGACATATGTATTATGTGATATAATGAATCACAGAGAAGGATTTAAGGATGTAGTGGGGTGTTTCCTTTAATCATGAGTTCTTGAATTAGTGACGTATCGCTATGTGTACACACGATCTCCAACGTTTGGCTGGGATTGCTGTTACTGTAAATGGATCTCGATATCGGAATATGATTATGAATCGCTATGCAGCTATTTGAAGGCTGTAACAAAATCCCTAAAGATTTTGTTATCAGATCATGGAAGCAAAGGTTTGGTGCGGTTTGGGTAGCTGGCTAGAGCTAACGGTGCGGCGTGGGGTTTTCCAAACTTGCTCCCATGCTTGAATAACTACATGATCACCAAAGAAAATTAACAATAGTTTGCCACCTATTTAGTGATTAAAGAAAATAATACCAGGGTGCGCCCGTTCAGGGATGACAGACTAAACCCCCGGCGACCTCCCCCTTATCGTCGGACCGCCTACCGGGATGCTGTTTTCCAGTCGCGGCGGTGACCGACGCCAATAAGGGATGGAAGGGCGCCCTACAGACAGACCTAACCGAGACCCCCCAGAGCGGAAACCATCATCCTCGCTCGAACTACATATGTAGCGTGTCGCACCTCATCGAAGCCTGCTCTGGGGGAACGAGCGGCATGCTCGGCGAGATACTAGGAAAAGACCGACTCAGTACACGATCTACATCATCACTTGATCATAAAAGAAGAAATTATTTACTCATGTAGTGTTAAATAATTGAACGGAGAAATAATAGCAAAACGGCAACGTGTTAACGTCCGACCTAATCACACAACATAAGACAACCGTATCAAAGTCGGTAGGGATTAGTTAACACGCCATAAAAAAACTGTCCTTTATCTTGAAAAAATTTGAAACCAAAAACCAAGTAAAATAATCTGAGTAATAACAAAAAAAAAATTAAGAGAACGCGAAGAACCAAAAAAAATGTAAATCAATTTAGGTGGTAGTACATATGGTACCCCACACGAAATCTGAAAATCAAACGTTATATATTTAAACAATATAATTTTAAGAATGAAACAACAAAAAAAAACCGAACCTAGTCAAGGTTAGCTCACAATAATAAAAAAACTTACTCGGTGTTACAGGTTTCTTTATACATTTTCACCTGCAAACACCTACTTGTATGACCCGTCCGGCCTACCCACCTACTAGCGCCGACGCAGAATCAGATGCAGCAGGCCCCTCCAACACGAACCCCGACCCGCTTGATTGGCAGGTCTGCTGCCCCAATAAATAAACTGTTATGTACACCGCTTATTTCAACGCATTGCTCAATTCCGAAAATACCACAATCCACCAACCTAAACCGTCAAATCAGAGAAAATATACTTGTTTAATATTTCAATTCTGATTACTAATCTCAAGAATGAAAGGACAGAAACTCGCAATGGCCGACGTTCTTTTTCAACAAATTATCACTTGCAGTACAGAATTTCACTTATGCCGAATACAAATAGGACTCATTTTATCTCTGTTACTCGTTACAAAGAAAAATTATAGTTTATTATTAACAATTTTTTTTTTTTTATTTATTTATTTATTACAACTTTATTAAAGATAACTCAAAAACTTCATGCCCTGGCATGGATATTATTTTAATATAAAACAAAACTAAATATGCTACACAGCATCAATATTGTTATTATTACATAACATACAGCATAATTATTATTCTTATTCACTGACTTAATATGCCACACGGCAATCAATGTTAAAAAAAAAAATTAATATCTTTTCACAAGAACTCATATAATATTAATATAAAAAATTTTATTTATTATATTTTTTTTTTTAATATAAACGCCGGTCGATCAGAACAAAAATATTATCGACCGTACAACCGATCTCCAAAACTTGACTTCACGTCTCTAACGTCCAAACTTCACTACCCAAAACCGACATATTACGGATCATTCGGGAACCGTGCACGTTAACTGGATAGCTTTGCCGGCTAGGGGGGTTTTTGTTCCCGAATTATTTGATCGAACAAATCATTCGTGCATATTAAGAAAAAACAATAAATAAAACGTTCACATAGGTCAAAAGAATCAATTCCACGCCATCACTTCAATAATACTCTAAGTTCATTTTAGACACTATATTCTTCATAATAAAATTGAGTTAATATAATATTTACATAAGGACATAACAAAATTAATGCGATACCTACTCATACAAAACTTGGTAGCTTTGTACCTCTTAATATGTACTTTAAACCGAATGAATTAAGTATAGCATTTGTAAAAGAGCAATATTGTTAAAATTTACTATAAAAATACGCTTACCATATTTCATCCGAAGAGCGCTCCTGGGAAAACATAATGGCTCAGCTGAAAATTAATTAATTAATTGCACAAATCAATTGTCTTGCTCTTTGACTCAAGTATACGCTCACTAATTTAACTTATTTAACAAACAGAAATAATTAACATAAGAAAATTTTAACTCGAATTTCACTAATTTAACAGAATTATAATAATAATTTTTTATTTTTTTTTTTTGTTGAACTGAACTATCACAAATACACGACTGATGAAGATGACTGCAGGTTAAATCCGTATTTGAAGTTTGAAGGTCATCCGGGAGAATTAATTAATGTTGTATGGACATATATATCCATTTAATAACACGAATCGAAATTAACTCGCTTTTGCGCCAACTATTTCTACATGTGATCATTTTCTCACACCAGATTATAAGATTCGTATTTTCTAATTTTTTTTGTATTTTTTTAATAAGGAACTGTATTTGAATTTACGTAATATATTTGAGTATATATATGTATATAGAGCAATCACCAAACCGAAAAAAAAGTTGTAATACTACCTCGCTGCAAGATGAGAGCGCGACAATCGGCATGTTTTTATAAATAATACAAGTAGAATGAATATAATGAAACGAAGAAATAACCTTGAATGGTTACACAAATGCATTTTTTCGTTTGTTTTTTAAATTTTTTTTTATTTTCATTTTCACAAAACATTATACATACATATGTATACCTATGCATGCTCATCGAAACATAAGCAATATTATTGTCGTTTCTCATTTTTTAAATAAACTTTTTGGTTTTCCGTTACAATAAAATGTTTCATTAGTCATGAGACGAATAAAACAAAGTGTCTGCAGTTTATTGTGGTATTTTTTAATCTTGGGATTTGTGCGTAGAGCCTTAATAATTGCTTATAGATGACAACAAGTGAAATTTATTTTCTGTGAAATATAGAAATAATAATGAATACAATCAGTGCTTAAGGGCCCAATACACGAAAAATGCAAAAAATGCTTGAAGAAAGTGTACCTTTTCTAGAGAATTACTGATCGTATCAGCGTAAACCATATATTAAAATATTCTTTGAGGTTTTATTTAGTTAATCACGGTGGCTTTTCCGAATTTTCCGCTTAGTTTTCCTGCTATTTGATTTTAATTATGACCAGTTTTGGCCAAATTTGGCATCGAAAATGTACCTTTTCTCAAACACCAGCCGATGAAACTAAGATTTTTTTATATCAAAATGCGCAGGAGATAAAACTGAATTTATTCACGGTGGCTTTTTTCGAGTTTTTAATTATTAATCGAGAAAATTGCAAAAAATTAATAAAATCGTTTATTTTGATTATTAATGTCAATTGCGTCTAAGATAAAATTTTACCTCATCTCTTTTTGTTTAGTTCTGTAAACTGTTATTAGATGGCAGTTTATTTTGTATATGTAGTAAAAACGAAGTTTGCTAAACCATTTTTTCGTCTATCCAATATAATTTTTGTTTTACTCTTCTTGCGCACTTCAATTACATACTATTATTTTACTCTTCTAACTCACAGTTTTTATATTTATTAATTTTATTGTATTTACAACAACACAAATGTACATATATATTTTTTTTTTTTTGTTTTGAAACAAAAATAAATAAATCATTATTCATACATAGCTATCTACATTTTTCGTAAAACATTCGAGCCATACAAAAAAAATTAGATCGTTTATGAAAAATTTTTGGAAAGGAAAAATTATATGTATTGTGTTTCGATGTTTTATTGTGTTTTATAATTTTTGTGCAATTTGAGATCGTTCGATCAAGAGATCGGTTGACTGGACTTCGGTTGTTCTGCTATAGGGCATTGAAGGTGGAACTGATTTTCCATTTTAATTTTTTTAGTTTTAGTGGTCACGCGCTATGGATCTGGTTTCTGTTCTAAAACCGATATTTTTTCAGCTAACACTCTTTTAGAAGGGCCTTAAAAATACTAAATTAATCAATTAGGAGTTTTATCTAAGTAAATGGAATCACTCGATTTCATATATTTCTTAAATATATGTAGGTACCACCATTTGGAAGGGGCTTAAAACTTGCCAGTGAATATACCTTTGTGGATGTTTACGGCCTAGTTCGGCCAGCATGTTTGGTTGAATCAAAAAACTGTAATTGTTGTCGAGAAAATATATGACAGAAATGTCGAAAGGAAATTAAATTTGAAATTAAAATTTTCTTGGTAAAACCGGTCTAGTTATTATATTTTTCGACTTGCGAATTGCGATTTGCTAAATTCATTCTAGATTATTATAAGTAAAATTAGCAATGCAAATTTCTAATACCCTGAATTAAACTAAGTGAAATTATGTTATGTTCTGTATTTCATACATACATATTGAAATAGTTTGCAACATCGTTTTTAATAAATTTTGTGCATTTAACCTACTATACCGATCTCTAAGAATTATGTTGCAAACTATTTTACTATATACGCAAGATTTTATATTGGAAGATTTTGTCTTGCGAGATTTTGTAAATGCGACATTTTATAATGCGAGACATTGCTTGCGATTTTTTTTTTTTAAACAAGATTATGTAATGCAATATTTTGTAATGCGAGATTTAGTAGGGATTTTCATTTGTTGTCCGTGACTACTAGAACTAAAAAAAATTGAAATGCAAAACCTTCAATGCCGCATAATAAGACAACTGAAGCTTAAAACGCTTAAAATATATGTGTCCGATTTCGTTGCATAAGGAACACGTACACGATAAAAATTAAAAATGAATACGCCAATTATATTTTCTGAAAATTCCAAAAACACATAAACCATCATACTTTTGACTTATTACAGTGGGTGTTTTGCTAACAAACTAATTGAATTTAAAACGCAACATATCAGGGAACTGGACGAAAATCAGAGTATGCTTGTTTTATCTGATCAAAATAAAAAGGAATGCCATGATTTATCAGATGCAAATTCAACATTTGAACCTTTTCCTGAACAAAAACCTGATTTGAATGGTAGAAATTTCATTATTGAATTTGAAACAGCTGAAAAAAATGCTCAAGAAGAAAACGTACATATGTATATTAAATGGCAAACGCATATTAGGTATGCAATATTTTTTCAACGAACTAATAAAAGTTAGCAATCACAATATGTCTTTCGGATGCTTCCTACTGAATTTAAAGTTTATAAGCGAGCGCAGAATCGGATTAAATTCAAAATATTTCGTCTGAAGATCCCAACGAAAAGATACTACATCAAAACTCAATAAATTATCAAAGTGTTTTAGCTGGCATTTCAATCGGTATTATAGAAGAATTTTTTGGTGTCATTGACATACTATATTTGGCACCAAATACATTCAATAAATTACAAAAACAAGTTCAACGTGACATTCAAAAAGGTTGCGACCGAGAAATGTTTAAAGCTGCGATGGAAAAGCAAAACAAATAGCAATTGAAGAAAAAAGCGTAGATTTCGATGGTACACGGACACAATAGTAATTATACCTCACTTAGTGTCGGAACAATTATTGCTCAATCTACAAAGAAGGTCGGTCATAAGGAGTTGTCTTCGTAATAAATATTGCATTCTTTGTCGCAGAGCAGAATTGTAAAAAGCTAAACCTGAACATCATGAATGCAATTCGAACTATGCTGGCCCATCAACTGGAACGGAACGGAATGCTTTAGTAGAAGGTTTTAGAAAAAGAGAAGAACTGTATCTGTATGGTATGCGCTACAACAAAATAATTGCAGATGGCGATGCCAGCGTATACGTAAAAATTTTAGAGGCTAAACCAAACGCAAATACACACATAGAGACAATTTAATTCCGCAATCATTTACTTCGTAATTTTCGGAAACACGCAAAGGAACTATGTACTAATCGCACTAATCTATAATTCAACGAAAACTATTACAAAATCAAATTAATCGATGTTCCAAAGACATAATCTGCGCAATTAAAAAAAGGAAACTTTCTAAAAATTCTCTTCCATAGAAAAAATTGAGGAACTTGCGCTTGACATTGGAAATATCCCATTCCACGTTTTTCAAGACCACAGGAAATGTGCCTCATATTTCTGAAACCGTCAGCGTTACGAAATACCTGAAATATATCAAAGATTTATGGAAAATGAATTATTCAAAGCATTTAGTGGATTATTTAAGCGATTAAAATACCACGCTAAAAGCCTTGTATACGATGTCGACTCAAATGCCGTAGAATTTTTGAATGCAATTGTCGCAAAATCTGTTGGTGGCAAAAGAATTAATTTTTCCCGTGGGCAATCATACATATCACGAGCCAAGTTCGCTGTATTACAACACAACAGTCAAAGGGGACACTATAATCTAGCAGAGTATTCATCAAATTACAGCTGAAAATCAAGAATAGCAGAACTTGAAAAACGACGATTTCTACTAAATAAAAGAGCCACCACAAATCAACCAAAACGACAAAAAGAAAATTAAAGTTTTTTGGAGAAGACTCTGAATATGGAAATCAAACCTGTCAAAATTTGGATAAATCACCTGAAGAGTATACCGAACTTAGAAATGATTTTTTGAAAAAATTGAAAACGGAAGCTGCTGAACGTGACAGAATTGAAAGGTCAACTATAAACCAGTTCAATGAAGCGAAATGGTTTCAAGTGCGTATGAGTCGTTTAACTGCTACAAAATTTGGAGAAATAAGCCGCAATAAAAGCATAAAATTTCTGAAAAGTAAGGTTTCAAATATCTTATATACTTACTACTGTTATTTATTCTAAGTCAACAATATACGGGATGGAAAATGAAAAAAATGCGATAGAGCAATTTTCGAACGAAAATAATACAGAAGTATCGAAATGCGGTGTATTCATTTATCAAAAATATCCATGTCTTGCCGCGACTCCTGATGGATTGATTGGGCATGATGTAATAATTGAAGTAAAATGTCCATTTAACGCTAAAATCCAGAAACGGATTTTAGCAACGTCTTTAATTAAATATTATGCATTCATACATTTAATTATTGTTATTATTAATTTTAAATTATTTGTTTAGTATATAGAATTTATATAAATTTTATTTCTGTGAGCATAAATGAATAACTGAATTTTTATTTGAACAAACATAAAATGAGTATATCGTTGCTTTTAGAGCTGTGGGGAAATTTAACAAATTTGAATTTTGTACAAAATGGGATAAGAAATGGCCAGGTTCCTTCCTAATACGTGCTTATTACTAAATCTGGGAATACTATAAAGAAGACGATGATTAGCGCGAATGTTATATCGAGCATCACTTCTTATTACATGCTGACCGCTACGCTTAAAAAATACTCGTAAAACCTTATAAATATACAAATGCCTTAAAGGTAGAATATTGGTTGCCTTGAATAAAGGCCAAGATGATTCCAATCTATTTCTCCTCAAGATTGTGCGCAAAATCATTTTTTGCTGAACGTACAATGGTTTGGACGTAGTTGGATAACACCCACCCCAGCAAGACAAACCATATTCCAATTTGGCCATAACCAAAGCATGAAACGTAATTTTCAACACCGAAACCGGACATAAATTACGGAGGAGGTAAAAAATACGTGAGGCAGATGCCATGTAACATTTTAACTTGGATACATGCGTTTTCCAACTAAGGTTAGTGTCCAAATGTATGCCAAGATACTTAAAAGAGCTGACTAGCTCAATGTTCAAACAATCCATATGACAACTAACAGAAGTACATTTAGAAGCACTATGATATGTTAATGGGGAAGCAGTGGGAACGGCTGAAATGCCAGAAATTTTAAACCACATAAACTTAGTTTTTTCACTTAGTAACAGGAAATGCTTATCAAACCATTTATGTAAGACCTTCAGATCAGAATTAGCCAAAGAAATAACGTCGTTGGCAGATTCCGCAGAATAAGCTAGAGCTAAATCATCAGCATATCCAGTACTGTGACCATTTAAATTAAGTTTAAAAATAGAATTCGTATAAATTAGAAACAGTAGAGGACCAAGCACTGATACTTGCGGCACCCCCACGTTCACGGCCCTAGGATCACTAAAAGTATCATTAACTCTAACCCTCACAATTCTATCATCTAGGTAAGAAGCAAACCACCTGTTAGAGACACCTCTAAACCCAACATCAAACAGAATAGATAATAAAAGTTCATGATCCACCATATCAAATGCCTTAGAAGCATCAATAAACAACCCAGCACAGATCTTACTGTTGTTTAGCCCATTATGAATAAAATCTAAGAAGTCCAACATAGCTGATTCAGTACTCATACCTTTGCGAAACCCGTGCTGATGAACGCTTAGTGTTTGACACTGATCAAGGAAAATAGTTACTCTGTTTTTAACAGCTTTCTCCAGAACTTTGTGAATGGCTGGCTGTAGTGCAATGGGTCTATAGTTACCCATAATACAATGGTCACCACTTTTGAAAACAGGAAGAACAGTAGCGTACTTAAGCCTCACAGGCACCACTCCCTGCTCAAAATAAAAAAAGATTAAAAACATGAGCAAGAATAGGGCTGATAACTCTAGAACTGGCTTTCAAAATGTTATTGCTAATACCTTCACTATCGAACGACTCTTTCGGCTCCAACGAATCAATAATATCTAAAATCTCACCATTAGAAACCGGAGTCAAAAAGAATGTTTCCGAACAGTAATCATACGGAAGGTCATGGTTTATTGTTGTGATATTCGAGAAAAATTTTGTTCTAAGCTTATCAGCAACGCTAGTAAAATAACAGTTGAATGCATTGGAAATATCTACATTAGTAAGCAGAGTGCCGCTATCAGATAAAATATTTCCAATAGAAGATGCTTTAGGCTTTTTTGTTAAAATTTCATTTACAAGGCTCCAATTTTTTTTAACGTTACCTCCATTAATTGAGAAACGATTCATGTAATACCGTTCTTTCTCACTCTTCACATCAACATTAATTTGTTTACAAATACAATCGTATATTTCACGCAGACACGTATCATTTGGATGTTTTTTTAGTTTTTTCCGAAATTGGTTCCTTTTTTTGATTCGACTGGCCAGATTAAGTGAGATCCATGGCTGTAAAAGCCTAATATTTTTGACCCGAGAATAAAAATAACACTGCTTCAAAATGTTAGTAAAAATGCAATAAAATTTAACAAGAGCTAGAGACGTATCAACTAGATTCAGAACAGGAGTCCAGTCAGCCTGTTCGACGAGTTCATTTAACAATACCATATTAACTATTTTTTCCGACCACAATAAAAATTAGTACGGGCTGTCAAAACTGTATCAAATTTGAATAATATCTCAATGAAGTGATGATCAGAAAGCTTAAGGTCGATTGCAGATGACTTGAGGCATGAAAGATCATTTGATCGAAGACGAGCAAAGAAGTGATCAATGCAAGTGGACGATGATGCTGTCACTCGAGTAGGCACATTAATCAACGGTTCAAGACCAAAGGAAGACATAAGAAACATATAATCTTCGCAATGTGGTGGAAAATTAAGAATATCAATATTAATGTCACCGACAATAAAGAGATTCCTCGATTTAATATTGCTAATAAAATCCGAAATTTCATGCAGAAATACATTAACTGGAGTGTCGTGTAATCTATAAATACATAAAATTACAAAAATTTCACCAGATATGTTCCAATCCACCCTTACCCTTAGTTAAGTGTTAGTTTGATGCTGCAATTTGTGACGATCGGTCTTCTTTAAACGATGTTACATATGTTCGAGGTTGGGCAAATTTTATTTCAGTATACAGAAAGAATAAATAAAAACAACACGACTTGAGCGAGATTATTTATTTATGTATTTAGTACTTTTCTGTTTGTACACGATTACGATATTAGACATGCGAAACATTTTTTAATTGTTTTATATTGACGGTTATACAAGTAGGTAAAGCGCCTCTCGCAAAAAATAGAAAAAAATACCGGCTCTACACAAATTGCATCGTAACCGTAGTAAATGAAATAAGAAGGTAGATATGTACATAAAAACTAGAAATCATATACATAATTACATACTTACTTAACTTAATTAAACTGCTATTAGTGTAATATCAAAAATTATCACGTAAATTCCTTGTAAAGAAAAATTGTGAATATAAAATGGCTCCCTGAAATAATTCCGCCGAAAAAATTGAATTATTTCATTTTTAATTTGGTTTAATTCCATGATATCAATTCTAAAAAACTGAATTAAATCCGCGCGAAATTATTTTATTTTTATGCAAATTAATTCATTTGTAATTATGTACTTATGAATTAAGTACTACTTATGAATTGAGCTATTTTATGATTTTCAGTCGCCAAAAAAAATTACAGCAATAAAAAAATACTCACCATTATTGCGATTTTCGTGTCGATGTCGATAAATCGAAGTAGCAAAAAATTTGTGTTGCGTATGTCGACTTCGACAAACATTTGACGATCGATGTATAAATACCATCGATAAAAAATGGTAAAATCGACAGAAAATGGTAAAATCGACAGAAAATGGTAGAATCGATCGTCAAATGTTTATCGAAGTCGAAAACGTACATACATATTTTGCTACTTCGATTTATCATTCTCGACGCGACAAACGCAATAAGGGTGAATGTTTTGATTTGAAATCCAAACACACAATATACCATTTAATGATGTAAGTAGAATATAAAATAAAAAACGAAATCTAAGGGCTAGAAAAAGGGCCTAATATTTAATTTAAATAATTTTTGAATCGACGCGACAAGGGTGAATGTTTTGATTTGAAATCCAAACACACAATATACCATTTAATGATGTAAGTAGAATATAAAATAAAAAACGAAATCTAAGGGCTAGAAAAAGGGCCTAATATTTAATTTAAATAATTTTTGAATCGCGGTGGTAAATCATTTACTAGTCATCAAATAAAAATAATATTCAAGATTTTTCATTTCCGTATAGTCAATTCCTTTTCTAATTTTCCAAAAACTTCACTAAATACAGTATTAGATGAATGGCTTCATGAATATAAAAATTATAGACATAACCAAAATAGCCCGTAAAAAAACTTAAAATTTATCAGACTTATTTGTATGTATTTATTATTTTTTATACATGCACATTGCACATGTTCGGTAAAATTTTTATTGTCATTGAATATTTCATTCATATTTTCTTCTCTTACATTAATGAAAGTCAAACGAAATAAGCAAATGTGAATTCGACAAAAACACGAAGCATTTACAACTTTGTTTGGGTTTTTTGTTATATATGCATATATACAGTATTCTAAAATAACTAGCCGTAAAAGAGAAAATCGTTTTGCATATTTTTCATAATTTAGTGTATATAACTCCATCTATCGTTAGTAAAAATATTTAATATATGTGTCTTAGGTAAAAATGCTATGACGTGTTTTCGTGTATTTGGCCCTTAACATATCAGACTAAAGTTGGTTTAGTAACAAAGAAAATACAGGGTATACTTGAATCCCAGCTCGAGTTGAAGATTAATCAAAATCACTTGTTAGGTAAATTTTGTTGTAATGAGTATAAATAAACCACAGAGTTGTTGCTGGATTTAGATTTAATTCGTGCTGACGGCGCACATTTAAATGGCTAGAATGACATTTTAGAAGACAGCTAATAAGTAAACTTTAGCACCTATTAAAGAAATGTTTTATGTATATTATAGGTAATTTAAAAAAAAATTATTGTTTTTCAAAATATTTCAAATTAATTTATTTAAAACTTGATTAATTCACATGATTATTTATTGATTTATTTCAATATTTTATCTTTGTGAGATTCACAATGGAAGAAGAAATTTTGCTTTTAAAATATTACGGAAGCCATTTTTGTCAATACATTCAGTTTCCTTTTAAAATGTTTGAATTTTTTTTTCAAATATTGAGGCAATTTCCTTTAAATCTTTTACAAACATTGATGGTGTAATCAAACTTCTGCAAGGTAGTTGTTGTTCCGTATAATTTGAATGGTAAGCACGTTTTATTAGTTTTGCTGTTTTTTTCTTGAAATTTTGCGTCTCTATTTTTAAGAATAAATTTGTGCACCAAAAAACCAGCTACGTATGCATTTGCACAATTTTTTAATGAAATACATTTTATTATTGTATTTTCATTACTGATTTGAAGGATATCTTTTATGTCATTTTCTTCATCATCGAGCATTGCAGCTTCCACAGTTTCTAAATCAAGCTCTTCATCAATGTGTTCGTTTGCATCAGTTTCTGAAAGTGGTGTAGATGAGGTTTGTTCTGATCATCGACAAATCGTAAAAACGAAAAAAATTCACTGAACTTTTCCTTTACTTTAGTAGTTTTAAACTCATTTAAACAAATTACGCAGTAAATTTTAAATAATGAGGTAATATTTTCAACTTTTGTACAATTAAGTATGGCACAAAAGATATCGATTATAAAATTTTTTGTTTCTTTGCTTGAATTAGGCAGTTTCTTTTTAATTTGATTAACTATAATATTAGTAAACTGAGTGCAACAAATAAACACAGCTACAATGTTTTTATTGTGAACTTTGTTCTTAATGATGCAATCGTATGTGTATTCCATATAATCGATTACAGTCATATATTATTAAATATGTGCAGGATAGACTGAATATAAGCCCAGGTCCAATCTCCCACGTATACCTTGGGAAGGCGTAGCCTTGGAATGTGTGACATTTTCGATTTAAAATCAATCAAAAACCTCCCAATAGTGCCAGCATCATGCTTACATGAAATTAACTCAGCAACAGGATACAATTGTATTGCCTACTTTTACAACACATGCATAGTATAAAATTTTGTTTCAAATGCTCCGGATGGCATTTTGGCTTTTTTATAACGCTACCAGTGGCATCCAAATACATTATGAGTGGCCCATATTTTAAATTTACAATTTTCGCCTGTAACAAATACTTTCATCATATGTACTGGGGTTATTATTATTTTATACTTCTGAGAATGTGTTACATATTTACATTTCCCGTAAGCTAGGATATTTGGTTGAAAGGAACTTGAATGGGGAATGGTATCATAAGAAATTACACACGGATTTTTATGATATATTAAAGTATCAGATAAAGCTAATCTGATACTTTCTTTTGTTACCAAATTATCTTTTGTGACCATTAACATTTCTCGTTGAAATTTCCATTTCAAAAACTTCAAAGAATCTTCACTAACTTTCTGTTCCGATATTTCATATAAATCTGACGGTTGCAATTCAAATTTAGACATGACAATGTTATTGATAATATCCTTTTGATGTGGAACGACTACAAGAATTTCGGAAAACTCATTTGCAATCGTTTTCCCCTCGTTATTTTGGTAATCGGAGAGAGTATTGCTAATGGAATGTAATTTATTGGTATTACAAATATAATCTGGAGCATTTTTTAAAATCGTCCGCCAAATTAAACAAATTTTAATTCGATTTTTTAAAACCTTCGTTACTTTCAATTTTTGACATATTAATTTCATGTAAGGTGTATTATCGCTTGTTAAAGTCTCACCTGCATATTTCAAATACAGAACTGTACTTAGTGCCACCTCAGAGATATTAGTTTTTTTTTTATAATTATATTTAGAAACATTTTTTCCTTCCATTATCAAGCTTTAATAAATTTAGCTAATATGTAGTTCTAAAAATATTATACCAAAGAATTGAAATATTCAAATAGAGTGTCCAGAGAATGCTGAGTCAATAAAACAAACAAATGTTTGAATCCGGAAAATGAATTAAACAAAAAGATGCCAACGTTTGAATCGTTCAAATAGAATGTCCAAAGAATGCCAGGGTCAATATAAAAATAAATGTTTAATTTCAAAAATCAAAATTAAATCCAATCCAAAATATCTGAAACGTAAATTTACAAAAATATGCTCACTGTTCAACTACTAACGAGATAATGAAACCAATTTAAAACAAATTTCGCTTATATACTTTTTCTCAATTTTTTCTGGATTTTTCTATTTTTTTACTTCTTCCGAAAAAAAAATTAACAGAGTACAAAGAAAAAATGAAATAATCACAAAGTAGGCTGACAGTACAAAAAAAAAATTAAACAAAAACAAATGAAATAATCCACAACAGCACGTTATATTGGTGTTAGTTTAGGTATTTTATTTTTATGTAGGAAAATATTTTTTTGAATGAAGAAAACAAAATACAATTTATGCACTGTCTCAAAAAATTGTCCGTACAGTACCCGGATTCCCTAAAACTCACGTTAAATTATAAAGTGTTAAAGTGTTAAGTTTAACATAACAACAGTTTAACACATAAATTTATCGTACCACTCTTAATTCGGATTCTCTAAAAAATTTAAAACGAAAGATAAAGTTATTGTCAGCAAACATAGAATTTATTCAGCGAATGTCAAATTTGTGATTTTTGCAAAATACAATAGAAACTATGTGCGTTGTGTGAACATCGTTGTGCGAATACATAAAATACAATAAAATGATTCGGCTTATGATAGAAGAAGCTGAGGAACATTTTAGAGTGCGTCATGTTAGAATTACTCGATTGAGGTTACGTGATAAACAAAACCCATTTAATTTGTCGTCATGGATGTTTATTAGTTTCCGTCGACTACCAAAACATGTAGTTCAATTCCAGTACATCAATTCCACATCACTTACAAGCTCCGTCATTCTTGAGTGTTGTTGCTAATGGTAATTTTTAATTGTTAGATTTATTTTGTATTGTGAAAATTAATCAAATTTTTGTGTATCCACCTTCAAGGATATCAAAAGAATGTGGGGCATGATTTTTTAGTGGCTTTATCGCAAACTACTATATCGCGGTGTTTTGTTCTTGTTTCGAGGGAAGTCGATCAGTTAGGCTATCGATATATCAAATTTCCACAGACGGAAATGGAAGTTAATGGAGTAAAATCTGTGTAAATATTAAATATTAATCGGTTTGGAAACACTAATAATGAATATTATCTTATAATTTTTTTTAGATTTTACGAAAATTTTGGATTTCCAAGGATAATTGGAGCGATCGATGGCACCTACATAGAAATTCAAAAGCCTAATGCTGATATTGAACATGCGTATTACAGTGGTAGAAACAAAGCGCATACCAAAAATGTTCAAATAGTACGTACAATAAACATACAACTTTAAATTTTTTTTAACTAAATACAATATATTGTTAATTATTTTGTATCAATTTTAGATTTGTGACTATAATTTAAATTTTTGAATATTAATGCACGATACGGGGGAAAAGCGCACGATTCATATGTATTTGCTAATAGCCAAATTAAAACGCACTTGATTAATCTATATGAAAATTGAAATACGAATACTTGGTTGATCGGTGGGTCTATTTCACATTAAGATAGTGAATTAAATAAATCTATATTTTATTATGTATTTATTTTGTAATGCTGGTGATAATGGATACGAGCCACGACCATGGCTTATGACGCCAGTACGGGAGCCAACAACCATACATCAATCTGCTTATAATGTTGCACACCGAAAAGCTCGGAATTGCATCGAAAGATGTAATGGCGTTTTAAAAGGAAGGTTTAGAATACATATTGGGAAAGGACAGAATCCTATGGTATATGCCACAAAAAAGTGAAACAATTATTAATGCTTGTGCGGTTCTCCACAACATAATGATAGCAGCTAATGTTCCTATAACTGATTCTATTTACATACAACAGATACAACCAACCGATGCAAATATATCATTTTTGGAGGGAGGTGTCCGTACCCGAAATTGAATTATATTCGAATATTTTTCATAAATATAAATAAATAAAACTAAATTCATTTTATTTTCAAAATAAAAAATTATAAAAAAAAATTATCACAATTCATGTGTTTCATTTCAGTTCATTCGGTATACTCTGCGTGTATAATTCCTTCCAAAGCTACGACCTTCCTCTTGTTCACTTCAATCTTTTCTAGTTCTATTTTTTTTGTAAATTCAAACTTCTCTTTTTCTAAGATCAGTTTTTCTTTTTCAATGGCCATAATACCTTCCAGTTTTGATTCATTTGGAATCAACGTCCTAGATTCCCTGGGCCGCTTTATTCGTCTCTTCGACGTATTCGTTTCCTGTGCTGTATCCTGATTTCGTAAGCATTATGTTAATGTGTTAACGAGTAAACGATAAGTTTGCGTGCTGTTTTTGTTTTTTCGTATTCTTTAATTATTTGTGATGGTAAACTATAATGTTAAATAAACGTCAAAATTTAACACAACAATTTTACTGTGAATAAGTGCGGTGATAAAGCTACTTTAGTCAATTTATACAAAAATAAATCTATTTTATTTATAATTATTAATATATTATTCCATAAATATGAAATCTAAGCAAGTAATAACATTAAAATTCAATTCAATGTTGATATCTAAATTATGCTATGAATTTAATTTTTCCAGAAGTGCTTGTCAACTTATATTTTCCTAAAGTTTTTCCCGCATTTGCGGCGTCAATCGGTGCAATATCATGAAAATATTAGCGATTCGAGTTTAATTACATCTGGTGTTCCTCAAGGCTCTATCTTGGGGCCTATCTTATTCTCGCTCTACATTAACCAAATATGTGAATTCATTCAGGGGCCGGATGATATCATGTATCATCTTTTTGCAGACGATTTACAAATATATTCATTTGGTGATCCTGATTCTATCGAGACCGTAATAAATAACTTGAATGTTGCCTTAGGAAGTATATTAGATTGGTTCAAATTACATAAACTTCAAATTAATCCAAGTAAGTTACAACCTATTATTTTATCCAATAAGAGACGAGTCATCAGATCAACTAATTACCTAATGATTGACAGTCACAAAATTGATTTCTATGAGCATGTGAAAAGTTTAGGTCTGGTCATAGATAGATAGTAAACTGAATTGGTCAGCCCATATAAATAATTTATGTGGTAAAATTTATGGGATTCTAAGTAAATTGTGGGATACAGCGAGATTTTTATCTATTGATGTTAAAAGCCATATTATTCGTACTCTAGTAGGACCCCTTATTTCATATTGTGCACCTATATTTTTAGAATGTTCCAAAAAATCTTTTAAAAAGCTATATGTTGCGTTCAACTCCTGTACCAGATATATATTCTTGAAAAGAAGAGGCCATCCCATTTCTCTATTATCTAAGCAAATTTTAATTCGAGTCTGAGAAGATATCTTGAACTAGTGGCGTTAACTTTCTTATACAATTTGATACATAACAAAGCACCATTATATTTATTTGAAAAACTGAACTTAAGCAAGTCACAGCGGACATTAAACCTAAATCTACTGAAATCATGTAAAACTAAGTCAAGAAAACGATCATTCCTTGTTTATGGAATAAATCTTTGGAATAATATTCACCCATCTGTCAAAGCCTCGTCTAATGTAAGCAAATTTAAAGCACTATACTTGAATATAGGATAACATCAGTGATACATAAGTTTAATTTTAATTTATAGTTTAATTACTTAGGTTTATGCATGATACTTTTACTTTTATTATTATTTTTTGTTTGTATTCTCAGTTTTATTTTTAATTTTTATATTTTATATTAAATTTTTTATGTACTAAATCACTTGCTACACAAATTGCGCATGAAAATATATTTTTGTAATATTGTAAAAAGGCTTTGCCTTATTTGTGCAATTATAAATAATATAAATAAATAAATAAATAATTCAAATAGTTCTTATAAAAAAAAAAAAAAAAAAAAAAAAAATTTATTAAAACAATTGCCATTAGATTTGTTGAATATAATTTTAGAAACAAACAAACTAGAGGAAAACGAGGAAGCCGGGGACAAAAGACTATTTTAATTTCTTTTATGGAAGAAAATATATTGTAGATTTAGCTCATGAAAGGTAAGATTTAGGATTAGTAATATTAAATACGAGTTTTATAAGTTTGCAGTAATTATTATAGATTTGAAGGTGATCATGGCGCAAGTCAGAACCAGCAAAAATTGGTGGAGCTCAGAAATCAATTAAATTCAATTGGTGATTGCAGTAAAACCACTGAGAAGTGGAAACAATATTGGCGAGATTTGAAGTATGTTTTAATTACAAATATATTTCAATATACTTTTTATCTTTATTAATTGTTTTATAACATTGCAGGCGCGTTACTAAAGGAAAGGCGGCGGATCTAGGACGTTGATGACAAATGAATCAAAACTGGAAGGTAATATGGCCATTGAAAAAGAAAAACTGAACCTAGAAAAAGAGAAGTTTGAATTTACAAAAAAAATAGAATTAGAAAATGTTGAAGTGAAGAAGAGGAAGGTCGTAGCTTTGGAAGGAATTGAAAGAATGGTGGTGCAGTTGGTAGCACAGAAAAATTAATTTAAGTATACACGCAGAGTATACCGAATGAACTGAAATGAAACACATGAATTGTGATAATTTTTTTTATACTTTTTAATTTTGAAAATAAAATGAATTTAATTTTATTTATTTATATTTATGAGAAATATTCAGATATAATTCGATTTCGAATCCGGATACCTCCCACCAAAAAAGGTATATTGGCATCGGTTGGTTGTATCTCGTCCACGACATCGCCATCATCTTCGTCTTTAAAGATGGAATCAGTTATAAGAACATTAGCTGCTATCATTATGTTGTGGAGAACCGCACAAGCATTAATAATTGTTCCACTTTTTTGTGGCGTATACCGTAGGATTCTGTCCTTTCCCAATATTCTAAACCTTCCTTTTAGAACCCCATTTCATAAATCTAACAATTAAAAATTACCATTAGCAACAACACTCAAGAATGACAGAACTTGTAAGTGATGTGGGATTGATGTACTTCGGCCTGCTACTCGTAAAGATGGTTGTAATTCGTCAATTAAATGTTGAACCACATGTTTTGGTAGTCGATAAAACTAATAAATATCCATGACGGCAAATTAAATGGGTTTTGTTTATCACGTAACCTCAATCGAGTAATTCTAACATAACGCACTCTAAAATTTACCTCGGCTTCTTCTATCATAAGCCGAATCATTTTATTGTATTTTATGTATTCGCACAACGATGTTCAAACAACGCACACAGTTTCTATTGTATTTTGCAAAAATCACAAATTTGACATTCGCTGAATAAATTCTATGTTTGCTGACAGTAACTTTATCTTTCGTTTTAAATTTTTTATAGAATCCGAATTAAGAGTAGTAAGATAAATTTATGTGTTAAACTATTGTTATGTTAAACTTAACACTTTAACACTTTATAATTAACGTGATTCTTAGGGAATCCGGGTACTGCACTTATCCACACTAAAATTGTTGTGTTAAATTTTTACGTTTATTTAACATTATAGTTAACAGTTTACCATCACAAATAATTAAAGAATACGAAAAAACAAGAACAGCACGCAAACTTATCGTTTACTCGTTAACACATTAACATAATGTTTACGGAATCAGGGTACAGCACTAGGTTAAGTAAACATTGTTAAAAAAACAATTGCAAATCAAATAAAAAATTCAGTTTTTAGTTTTGTTAAACTTAAATATATTTAAGAACCTGAAAATAATAATAATCATGATTAATGATATAAATTAAATTTGTTTTAAGTTTGATATGAATTACTATTTAACCCATTTACGCCCAAAAAATAACTACCAGTAAAAAACTTTCAAACTGCAATCACAGGGTGATAACGTAAATCACAAAACACAGGGTGATAACGCAAACAAAGAACGTAAATAAAACAAAAGTTTTAAAGAAAACTATTTATTTTCGCGAGAAAATAGGCCTTCTTAGCCCAGATTCTTCTGCTGGTTTTCCAAAATAAATGTCGAAAGCCTAACAGTAAGAAATGCTTATGATCCAATTTGTAAATGCTTATGATCCAATCAGTTCAGTTTGGGATTTTTTTTGTACGTAGGACACTAATGAAAGACACTGCAAAAAATGCAATATACAAATATTGGTCTATTTCTTTGTACCTTTTCATTCAAAATATTATGCTATTAAAAATATGTATGATTTTTTGTGACATATTTTGGTATAGTCCAATAAATGTATACGATCAATAAATGCACATACATAGTTTCTATTGAATTTAATAAAGTTTTTTGTGTTACCTTTTGTGTACTCGACATATCCATTATTTTCATCTGTATATCTGTGAGATTCTTATTCATCTTATAGCCAAATTCAGCCCAGTTTATTATAGAGAAAAGAAATATTTTGTGTAATATCTAATTTATTATATTGGAAATGGATGTACTATCAATAACATAAAGTAAAAATGATGCTTTTAGATATTATTCCTAACATATTTCTATACTCTATATAATACAAATACAAACATATTATACTTATATGTATAGAGTATGTTTAATATGATAATTTATTTCACTTAAAACAATATATTCAATATTTTTTGTATGTGCCATATAGGTACTTCTTATAATGTATTCCAATCCAACTGCCTTCAAAGCTGGATTGGAATATTATTAGAATACCATTTTTTATGTGAAAATAATATGCACACAGCGCTATAAAATAATCGTACAAGTAAAACACAATGCGATTGAATATTTCTTGCCCATTTTCAATTTAGCCACATAATACGCTTCAAAATAGCTGAAATTAAGAAAATGTCACGATCTGAAAATTACAATAATAAATAAAGTGAGATTTAAATGAATATTACATTATTTCTATGAAAGAAGCCCGTTTTTGAAATTTAGTGGGATATGATTTTTGAAATAGACGTACGAGTTATCATTAGTGACAATACAAACATGTTAAAAAATTGTAAAATTTCCTTAAAAAAAAGGATTAAAACGTAAAAAAAGCACGGCCGACTACTTAGTTCTTTTTGTTTATTATTAGACATAAAAATTTAAATAAAATTTTCTTTAATGAGCTGATATGAAAATCAAAAACACTAAACACTGAATTCAACACACGTGATGCCCTTAAATTGGTTCAGAAAGACTGGTTGATACCAGGTCGAAGAGTAACTTGTGTTTAAGCGTGCGAGCAGCTCGGTACAATCGATTCGATAACTGAAAATACACGACTGAATATTGAATTTGTTACAACACATTGATAACACATTGAACCGGTGCAGACGGTATATCAAAGTGCATATAAAACGGGTCGGTTTCGCTTAATGAAGCCCAACTTATGGTATGCCTTAAAATTTTTTTTAAAACAATGGTAAGCTCAATGCTGATTGAGCCGCAGGGTTTCGCTTAATACTACCTACATCAAAGCTGTATTTCTTATTTCCGACCTAATCGTTCTGATCGATCTGAGTACTAAAAAGCTGTTTCTTTTTTCTGATCAGATTGATCTTATGGGTGCTTCTTATCTTTTGTCGGATTGATTATATCTGTTTTTCGATCTGCAAAAATATTCCCATTTCTCAGATCGATTTTAGTTTAGCTCTCTTCACTTTACTCAAACGGCTAATACTAACGCTGAATCATTTGTTTTCTTTTCTTATTTGAAGAAAATTATAATTATTATGAGAACGAAATAATTGTGTTAATTAAGGAAATACACCAAAGCCTCGAGTTGCATCGATTCGACTTGCGACGGTTCTACTTGCGTCATTTTTTTCGACGCAACTCGAGTTTTTTTTTTTTTTTTTTTTTTTTTGAGGCAAAACAGTATACTGAATAATACAATATTTGGGAACTGAAATAAAAAAATAGCAATTCGAGATGACGCGTCTCGGGTTGCGTTGCGTTTTTACAGAACGCATTAATGACTCAACTCGAGGCTTTGGTGTAATTATTTCCGATCGAAAAATTTGAAAACTGTTTCTTACCTTAATGGCCGATCTCCACTCGTCGCGACGAACTAAGTTGAAGGCTTCTTCAAACGAGGAATCCACAAACTTCCCAGGAGACGGCAGGAAGTCATAGCTAACGATGGGCGAATATATTGGATACAATATAATGTATCGTTATCTTTTAATAAACATTTCTTTTTTATAAAAAAAAGTCTAAAAATTAATTCACACACCCAATACTAACATAACAAATAATTATATTTTCTCTGTTTATGTTTATAAAATGCAAATCTATTTACAAATGTCATTTTGGATAGTGAGATAATAAAATATACCAAATCGAAACTTGTCTCCCATTTAGATTTGCAGTTTTTAGGAGTTTTTATTTTATGTAAGTAAATTAAATTCAAGCTGCTGACAAGCTGAAAGAAATGTATAATAAACCTTTAATAATATGAATGTTGCTCGTTTTGCCAACTATAGCCATTAAATAAAATTCTCCAACTGAAATTACAAATTAAACTTATGTATGAGCCAAGTCTTGTTACAAAAACAATTTTAAATTAAAATAATTCAAAAGTAACATTTCATTTTCAAAATTTAATTATTCATTTATGTTTATTGTTATTGTTTTGTTACAATTACATATTATTAATTCTGTATTAAATATTTTTGGCATTGGCACAAATAGTTGAGAGTAAAACACAAATTACGCTCACTTCGTCACGACAAAATTTCAAAAAAGATGGATATTGTGATGTTTTGGTTCTCTTCGTCACGAGTAATGCGCATGAGTACAATCAGTTTTGTTTATTTATTCATACCAATTTTACCCAATAAACAATAATTGGCACAAGCTCGTGCCAATTTTTCTTCGTCGTGGCGAGTGGAGACCGGCCTTGAGAATACAACTTTCACAAAATATGCCATGGAAAATTTTACGAGAAAGTGATTATTACACCGATAGTATTTAGATTGCCATGCAAAATACGTACTACAACACGTTATTACAGCGGATTACGATTTTCACCATAGCAACGCGATAATTTTACGAATTTTATCATAGCAACATGAAAATGCTAAACAATTATCTCTAGATTTGTAATTGTATTTCAATTTTTTTTGTTATGATTTAATTTTTTATACACTCACCAAAGAAAAAGCCATGCAAACAAAAGCTTGTCAAATAATTTGCATACAACCAGAGCCTACTGTATAAATAAGAGCCTCCAGTATCGACTGTATTTTTTACTAAGCTTAAAATAGGGTACACACAATTTTTTCTTTACTATGAACTTATATGGGAAAACGGTTATTTTCATTTACAGTTTTAGTTTATTAGAAATATGAGCTTTTGTTTTGTTTTTATATGAAAATGTCCATGAAACATGTAATATTATTTGATTGAAAAATCAAGTCTTGAAAATGTTTATTTCTTAGTGAAAATCGCCATGAAAAATTAGGTACTTTTGAAATTTTAAATATTGTTGTTTTTGTAATATATACGTCATCAACATAACTCGAAATTTATAAACAGTACAATAATCATCTCTTTCATTGCCTCCATTCAAATTTCAATTCGAATATGTTTCTATAGTTATTTTGAGTTTGCAAAGCATGCTAGATTGTTTTGCTGTTTTGTTTTTTTCGCACTCATTGTATTGATTTAATTTTTTCTGTTTGGCTCTTTTTGATTATTTTTTAAATTTTGATTGTTGAGCGGAGACGTGTTGTCTTTTTTCTTACCATTGGGTTTAGATGTGGAGATTTATGATGTCGTCATTAAACTGAATTTTCTCTTTTTAATACACATTGTTGTTGTTGTAGAATGTTTTTCAATTTAATTTCCCTTATTTTTTTTTTATTATTGCTGGAAAATAGGGAAATTTGAGAATTTGTGTTTTAAATGAGTAAGACATTGAGTTGTTTGTTAGCGATTTCTTAAAAAATTATTTAACTGGGTTTAACATATTTTATCTTCAAACGAAATCGCGTTTTTTCATATAAACACTATGAAAATAAATGAATTTTTAGTGTTTCTATATACCTTATTTTAAGTTCATTTTTGATGTGAAAACATCTTTAGCGGCAGGAGTAAGTAAAAAATTGTATAGAACTCGGGTTACGGAAATAAAAGTGCCGAACAAAAAATAATGCAGGTATGTGTGAATATCGATACGAACAAAAAATAAACAAAACGTAAAATCAATGCAAAATCTACGCAGACACATGCAATATACAACATCATCCGGCATTTTAAAAACATCGTGAGCCGAATATAAAAAAAAAAATCGCCTACTTTAATTAATTTTGTTGTGAAAATATCTGCTATATATGCCCGCAGCATCAAGTGTTTTTGAAAATGAAAATTACATACGAGCAAAAGGGCCACAAATTATGCTTGTGTAGTGTAAAAAAATTAAATGGAATTATGGAAATAGCTACATAGCTGTGAAAATTGTACATATACATTGATACATAATAAAATAATAATTTTAAAATGATTTAATCGGTATGCTTTCTTAATTTCTTATTAGTATTGCTCATGCTGTTCGTGAGGTTGGTTATGGTGGGTTTCGCACTACTGTCTCTCGAATTGCAATGATTTTACGACCAACATAGTGCGCCCAAATAGAACCGCTCTATTTAATTTATTTTAAACTGATCAGTGATAAAGCAATGCGATTTTTCATTGTTCAGCGAGTTTGCCGTGACTATTTATTACTATGCAATCTTGAACAAGATTGCTGTGTTGAGTAATGGTATATTTTAAAGCGTACATGGCAGATTTTGGTGATTAACTTAACAGAACTGTACTTTGCTCAAGCTCAATTAACGTTAGTAAGGTTCGTCCTCCAAATTCAAAATAGTAGAATAACTTGACTTTTTCAACCAAAAATGTAATTTAAGTAGTTTAAATACGGAGCGAACACATCTGTCTTTATGGAGGGGTTTCTGAGCCTTATCGAAATGGCTTGAAATGATTTAATAGATATTTATACAAAAAAGTTTTCACATAAATGTTTTGCGAGTTGAGGGTGAACTCGCTCGTTGTTTTTTTATATGCCGGCTCTATTCACTTCAAGATGGTTCTGATACAACATAACACAAATGGATGAATCATGCTTCAATTGCTGATCGGAAAGTTGTATTCTCTTACTAAATACAACACGTGCTGTAATTAATGATCGATAATTTTTTACTCGTTAAAACCGACGCAGATAATTCAACTCGTGCTGCGCAATCGTTGAATTTTCAGCGCGGTTTTAACTCGTAAAAAATTATCGATAATAATTGAGCACTAGTTGTATTACGAGTGAAACTTTTTACTGAAACTTTGTAAATTGCGTGTAAGAAATACACCCTGCGCCATTGAAATGTTCGATTTCGATTATTTACTATATCATACAATTCTCTTATAGATTTTACCTCATTCGCTATTTTTTTTTTTGTTTTTTTATTTTTCAGCATATTTCACGCCTTATTAGGTATTTAAAACCAAACTAAGGATGAAATATTCATTCAGTTTCAATTAAGTAGTCAAAGAGTTAATTTTACAAAGTGTCGCTATAAATTAAATGCTAACGAAAAAGCCAAAATTTTGCAAGCAAAGGCAAAGAAGTACACACATTCACAAATTCCAAGAGTAA
Organism: Tipula helvola; assembly: GCA_963556165.1. Lineage (NCBI taxonomy): Eukaryota > Metazoa > Arthropoda > Insecta > Diptera > Tipulidae > Tipula > Tipula helvola. The sequence continues at coordinate 180,248,258 of OY744481.1, read as the reverse complement.
TTTAGTGTAGCCAAACAGCAATTATAAAGTTTTTTAGGCACTATTCCGAGAATCAAACGATAATTTGGCACTGATGCAAAGAGGAGAACTTCTGTTTCAACAAATCGAATTTCAGATATTTAGATCTTAAGCAAAGGTTTGCTACGGCTTTGGAGCTGAGAAGTTAGCTTCTAATAGCAACAACCGACACTATTTCAGTTCATACTATTAAAAGGAACTTGGTTTATATGCTTGTTGACCTGCGAGAAAATCATTACTGACAGCAAAATGGCAGCTGCAAGCCTCAAATTCGCAATAGAATGAAAAAACTGAATGCCTAAGGACTGGCGTTGGTTCATATTCTCGGATAAATCCAAATTCAATATCTTTGGACCCGATGTAAGGACAAGGGTTCGGCGACAAAAAGGCAAACGGTATTTAACAGAATGTATTTCGCCGACAGTGAAACATTCACCATATGTTATGGCCTGGAGAGCCATAACAGCCTTTGGAGTTTTATCACTATGCCTTCTGGATAGTTCAGTATACGGAGGAAAATATAAAAAAATTATCGAAATCTGAATCGTGGCTCTTGAGGATCCGACTCAATACATCGGTAATCCACTCTTCCAGGACGATTACTCTCCGTGAGTTATTGACGTTATTTGTGAAGTAAGAATACTTAATTTTAATGTCTATTTTGTTTAGATAGCCGAATTTAAAAATAGCTTGGTGATTGAGTCGTTACTCTGGACAGGAAATACTCCTGACCTCAATATTGTTGAAAATATTTGGTCCTTCATGGGAAAGAAGATTACAAATTACAACCTGAAAAGTGTCAAAGAGCGGAAAAAACTTATAGAAAAAGTCTGGTTTGAAGAAATAACAATATATTATTTAATCAAACTTTAGAATTCAATGCTGGTCGGGTTTAAGGCCATCATAAAAGCCAAGGGCTGGGTTATTAATCATTGATTTTAAAAACTTCAATTTCTCTCAAAATATTTTGGTTGAGATGAATTATTTTATTTCTGTTAATTCTTATTTTGAATAAAAATTACCATTGTCAACAAAAAACTATTTTTCAATTGAAATAACTTTGTTAAAAATACTGTAAAGACCTACCAAATTGTTACGAGGTAGGGCGGTAATATTCCTTACCCGACGTTATGTAGGTCTAAAATGTCGGATTACCGTTCTTTTTATTTGAATATATTCGGAATAGTGTAAAAATTGTTTTGATATTCAGAATCTATCATTTTTGCTATCTACTTTTGAAGCAAACGGCGGTATTTTCAAAATTTATTTTAAAAATTCAAACCGAACATTTCAATGGCGCAGGGTGTAGTTCATAAATAAAAAAGGTAAACATTTAGGCGTTTTACATAAAATTAAAAATAAGTAATGGTACATTCTAAAAATATTTAAGAAGATATCAGTTATTACTAAAAAAACTATAATGCACACAAAATACATAAATCGGTACACAATTTAATTTATGGGAATAAATTTAATTTACTATTAATTTAATTTATTTATTTAATTAAATAATTTTATTTAAATTTAAATTTATTTTATTTATAAAAATGTATATATGTAATATAATTTCACATATTTTAATTATATTAATCACCTCCATTTTGGGGATATGAATTACCCCCCCCCCCCCCCCCCCCCCCGATGTGGGCGCCATGTTACCGCATTGAGATTTGAGAGCAGACTGATTTCTAAATTTAATTGTATTTATTTTGTGTTGTCGTTGTCGCTACGTTGGTATGCGGTATACCTGAGATTAAATAGGTATGTTCTTTTGTGTAAAATGAGTTCGCATGCGAACTAGTTGTGTGGTGGAGAGCGAATTAAAGAATGAATGTTCAATGATTGAACGAGCCGCCACAAAACTAATGATATATATGTACATAAATGTATGTACAAAATATTTTCAGAAATTATTAAAAAATAATTATCTGGAATTATTTGATTTCTGATGTATACTAAACTACTCCAAGCCATTTGTACGCGAAGACCACTATAATTTTGTGGTAGGCCATTATGTTTCACGCATTTGTGTAAACTTTTAGAATTCTAACTGGGGATAGTGTATTGAAATATTGAAAAATGTCAGATACTGGATGTTGTATAGGAATTTGGAACTTCTGGTGAATACTAAACTACTGTAGACCATTTGTACACGAAGGCCAATATGTTTCACGCATTTATGGCCACTTTTAAATTTCTAAACCGGAAAATTTGAATCACAAAATAATCTGTAAGCTCTGTGGTTCTGTCCAATGTTGGCGATTGATTTTGAGAAGTTTTAATAAATAAAGCAAATTTTTTTTGTTTTTATTTCAATTTATTAATTTCATTTGGTACTTTACATTATTTAAATTTATGTTCAGTTGCATTTTCTTTTCGCTTTACTGGCAATATTTGCAAATGGAATGCGGTACTTTTTACTTCATTTAAATAAACCAATCGGTTATTGGTATTCACCTCCGGAATAATCCGGTTATTAGAAGTGACATCTATAAGCTACTAAAGCTCCACAGGTATAGGTGTCTTGTTGAAGAGAAAGGCTGTAATTTATCTGTGACTTAAATATTGTAATTTCCCTACCCCAAATAATTTCCAATTGGTTGAAGACATTAACACTAGTTTCACCATGACTTATAACGCTTGGATTTAGTGGATCATAAGTTTGGATTTTTTTTTAGATGTATTTGTTATGACAATTATCCAATGATTCCCATTTTTATGAATAGGAAGATAAATAAGGTGTTTTAACTGACAGATTAATCAAAATCATATTGAATCTTACCATTACAGACCCTCATGGTTTGATACAGGTCAAGACAGTAGTTAGGTGTCCCTAATAGTCGCACATTACAATGAATAAATAAAGCGTTTGACGTAAAGTATTGTTTATGGTTTATGGACGAGTAACATAAATTTGTCATTTTTACCGTGCGCCCTTGGAAAATGAATTCGAAAATATTCGAACAGTCGCGTTCTTTCGTAATACTTTCAAAATAATTTAAATTGTTCCATTTAAAGAAATTTATTTTTTCAGTTTGATTAACATTTTAATGCGTGAACCTGAATATTTTGATTTATTTCGATTGGTTTTCCCCACACTTCCTCCAGATCAACATTATGTGAATCTTCTTCGTCATTATGTCTCATTCTTGGTGTTGATTTGTGGAGTTACTGTTTTAAAATGACTTCCTTTTTCCGATTACATATGAGGTTCTAGAATCTAGATCTATATTATTTTGTAAAAGCTGGATGGTGTTTCGCAATTAATTGATGAATGTCCCTAATTTCATTTTTGATTTTTTAATAAGGTTATTCTTGTCTAAATTAAACCAGTTTTCAATGATTGCGTTTGTTAGACTGTTCATTAAAAACTGTAAAACCGGAAATAAAACGGCGAATCACAATAAGTTTTAGGGAATTTCGGCAATTTTTGATTAGTGGAAACATCTAAAGGGATATTTAGCGCCTGATTTAGAAGCTCATCGGATTTATTCTCAGCATGTTTAAGAAATTCTTGAAACGCTTCGAGGAAAATTTCATGTTTAAATTTTAAACAACAGGTAGTAAAAAAAATTTTAAAAATAAAATCTATTTCTGACAGATTTGTGCCTTCTACACTGCGCCAATTAAAAAACGGAACAGAATACCCAGATTTGAACGCTTGTAGCTTGGTGAAATAACACGTTTCAAAAAAAAAAAAATTTGTTTCTAGTTGAAGGAAATTTTGTTTTCTTTTCGATACTGGAAACCGTTTTATTTTATTTTGTTTTTTAATGATTTTTTTGAGTAAAACAAAAGGTGTCTAAAAAAAAAAATTGCTGCTGCTTGAAACTGTAAACGAACTTGCTTGATATGTCATTCAAAAATCCAAATCGGCCATTTTATAGAGAATTTAGAAATTTTGCAAAATGATACTAGGAAAATTTCTGTGCGACCACTTCTTGTCGAGTTATTGAACTTTTAGTGTTAAAGTAACTTAGCATTTTATCGTAGAGTGCTAAGTTTACAAGGTAAAAAAATTTTGCTTCTACGCTTTTTGATACGTTTTCTCTAAAGCTGCAATTACTCGACAATGGGCATGTTTTTAATATATCACACAAGCATAATAATATATTCTGGAATAGTTGTGTTCGATGCAGAATTTAGGAGTACGTACCAGTTTCCCTGTAGCATCAATGTGCACGGGAATATTATTATTTAATCAGCGTAGGGTCTCCGTTCTCATCATAAAAATCGACAAAGGTTGTGAAGCCGAGTATGCATACTTATTTGTCTGAGTTTTAAATCGAGTAAGCGCATCAACCACTTCACATCCCTTATAATCAGATCCTTCTCGAATATGAGTTGTTACCCTGTACCTTTAAAATCAATCATTCACCCAGTATTGTCATTAATTCTTAAAAATTATCTGTTTTAAGCCACGTGCACCTACATTACCTGCTTATCATTATTACCTAATCTTATCGTGTAATTCCCACTTGGATAATTTTTATGTGTACGACATAAGTACATCATTTAAACAAAAAAATTATTATTTTCCGTCATTAAAAGTAAATAAGATTTCCAAGGCGATAATATTTTCACTGCTTAACGTACTATATTACTTCTTCGACGGTAGTAAAAGAACAAAAAAAAAAAATGTCGGCCATAAAATTTCAAAAATTATGTCTTAATAAGAAAAATATAAAATTTAATATTTTTGTTATCTTAAATGGTCTGTTATTTTTATATATATTTTTTTAATGGTAATTAAATTCCGTAGACATCTATTAAAAGCAACCATGTGGAAGTAAATTTAATTTATTGTATGTCCATGTTAAGATGTCCTTTTTTACCTACACATTTCTTTAAACAATGCAGCAAATAAACGATTTGTATGCCTTCTACAGGCACTACATTCGAATTTTTACTTAAATATTAGAAGAAACATGCGAGATTTTCTACCTCTACATACTGGATAATGCTAAGAAAGTATCTAAATGCATCGAATAAGATTTAATTACTAATCGCATCGAAAAAGCGATTGTGATGCAAATTTCGATCAAGCAAAGTTGCCGCACTAATTATTAGTTATTATTAATTTGATCGAAAATAAAATTGTGGGTGTTATTTGAAAAATTGTATTACATACGTTTTAATTTAATATGCGTACATTGTACACGTTATAATTGAATCGTTTATTCTTGAAAGGGCTCATGTCCACTTTTTGTCAAAATTAGTATTATGACGGTTTTGTATCACAGACACGTATATACGTTTTATGACAAGACGAAATTACCATATGGTTAATGGAACGGTACCTACCTTGCAACAAAAAAATCATTTATTTCTAGAAAGGTCTCATATCAAAAAATTTTGTTTTATTTCCTGAATAATTTGAAAAAGTGGACATGAGCCCTTTCAAGAATAAACGATTCAATTGTAATATTCAGCGCATCGATATTTTTCATCGGCTTCGTCTTACAAGAGCCGTAGTAACTAATAGTTTATAATTTATGTATGTATATCATGTGCTAGAAACATTGAAAAAAAGTCGTCAGCTACTCTTCCTTAGTAGTGAAAATTGATGAATTGATATTTCCACTCCCTGTAGTAATTTTTAGGATTTGTTTGGAGACACAAGCGGCTATCTAGATAGAATATATATGTATGTATACTATATACCGTGTTGGTCAACCAACAAATTTATTTGTTTGAAATAATCCTTTTACTTTTTTTATACATAACACATGTAGTTGTTGATATCGCACAAATTCTCTTATAATTTTTAAAAATAAAACAAAAAAATTCTATTTTTTTTTTTTTTTCAATTTATTTTATTACGACTGAGACTGCGCTCATCTAGCAATTTTTCTTTCAAATACAAATTTTTATATATCTAGTAAAATTCACGTTTGTTGGGGTGTAACCCACCGGTTAGCCCCATAATTAATTAAACCTATTTACTAATTTTAGTTTGATAAGTTCACTAGGTCAAGTGGCCTCGTTCTTTGGAGTCTTCTTTCAACGACAGGGTTATCTATCATATGGCGAATATAGGGTTTCCATGTTCCTGGAGCCTTATTTCGTCTTTTGCGGCATGCATTTTTATTTCCTCTTTGATGTATTCCATCCGTAGGTCCCTGTGAAGGTCTTCATTTCTTGCGTACCACGGAGCATTGACGATGCTACGAAGAACCTTGTTTTGAAACGTCTGTATCATTTTGGCGTTTGTTTGCTTGGTACATCCCACTGATCATACTGATAAGTAAAGTTAATATGCGTGGATTTTGTCTCATTAAGTTTAATTCGCCAACGCTATGTCCAGTTACAAACCGCATTGGTCATCCTCTGGAGTTTGCTCGTTGCATCAGCGACATTATTTCCAACTGCCATAATTGCTGTGTTTTGTTAATATATGAGAAACAAGATCCTACCATACGCTAAATAACACAAATCTCCGAGATTGGCTCGCATAACCACTATATAAAATAGAAAGAGGATACATTAGGCTTTCCAAATCTGTACTTGGTATTCCATAATTTAGGGTTGGACTCTGATGCCAAATTTTCAAATATTACTAAATCATCGAATATATGGAAAATCATGATACTAAACTTTGCTAAATAACACAAATCTCAGAACGCTAAATTATGGAATACCATGTACAAATTTGGAAAGCCTAAAGTATCCTCTTTGTATTCTATATAGTGACTATGCGAGCCAATCTCTGAGATTTGTGATATTTACCAAAGTTTAGTATCATGATTTTCCATATATTCGATCGTTTTGGGAATATTTGAAAATTTGGCATCAGAGCACAACCATAAATTATGGAATACTAAGTACAGATTTGGAAAGCCTAATGTATCCTCTTTCTATTCTATATAGTGGTTATGCGAGCCAATCTCTGAAATTGGTGTTATTTAGCATATGGTAGGATCTTGTTTCTCATATATTAATTTTTTAATAAGTTACTCTATCAAACAATTGTACACTTGCGTAAAATATGTTAAAAAATTGTGTTAAATAAAATGTGTTAAAAAAGTGTTAAAAAATGTGTTTAATAACTTGAATTACACTGTTAAACAAATGTACGCTTACGTAAATGTGTTAAAAAAAAGTGTTAAAAACTTCACACCGGTCTGCTAAAGTCCGCCTTAAATTGGTACCATTAGTCACCCGTTCTCCTACAGTACTTATAAAGTTTGGTTGAGTTTTTCCGTCGTCATCAATTAGCCAACACTCGTTATATGCATCATTTCTGCAATTACATATATTATGTGGAATACAACACGCTATAATAATAGTGTTGGTATTGCCAATATCAACTTCCAATCCTTTCCCAATTCTCCTAAATCTGGCTTTTAAATGCCCAAAGGCATTTTTGAGCACTCGTCTTGATCGGCTCAATACTTTGTAGCGCCTCACGCAATCAATTATATAAATTATTTATTGATATATATTGATTTACGTTCGCCACCACATACACATTTGGGTTTACGCACAAGATTCTTCTTAGCGTAACTATTTTCATTTTCACCTAGCGTAAATGACACGGAACTCTAAATTCTCTTTAGTAATATTTGTTCCATCTCGTTTTCGCTAGCGAGTTCAAACTCTTTTTGATTTGCTATTGGTTTGTTATGCTCCATCTCGCAAAAATAATTATCTTAATTCGAACTCGAATTGATATTCTCTTCTCCATCTCGGGTGCAATAGCGCAACGAAACTTGGCATGTGATTCGTCTCACGTGTCAACACTAAAATACAAATATGTAATTTCACTAATACATACACACAAAAACAAAACTTTTGTTTCTTTTCGATTTATAATTTGGATATACAAAATTCTTCAATAGTATGATACAGAGAGTCGGGAAAATAAGTTCTTCTTTTTGATTAGCACGTTTAACGTAAAATAAAGTAAAATTTTCATGGTACGCGATTTTGAGCGTCCATTTTCTATTGTTTTAAAAACCAAGTGAATAGTGGTAAAATATATTAGAAATATATATATATTGTTAAGTTTGGAAAGTGAACATTTGTAATCGAAATTTATAAACAATAAATGTATAAAATTGGTACACAAGAGAATTGTGGAAAATATTTAAGTGCGTGTTATCATTTAATCAATTATAGTTTTCCGCATAGTAACACACTTATATACACGTACCTTGTGAACTGGTAATCCCACGCGGATTATCATTTATTGGTAACACATAGATTACCATATTGGTGACCCCGACGTGTTAAAATTGAATTCTATTTCATCCCGTATATTTTTATATGGGAAAGGTTTCATTAGGTGATTTGAGAGAGGTAAAGCAGAGTCGCCAATTAATAATACTGGTACTTCTACATTATTTATCATTCTTGTGAATTTTTTTAACGTAGGGTCGGTTGTGTGAATTAATTTTAATTGCGAATTTGCAAAGATAAATGCGTCATTATTTCGGCCGGGTGAGCCTACATTTATATATGTAAAACGATACCTACAATGCATTTAAATGATTAAAATGAATAATTATTTAAATATAATTTTAAAATAGTACCTATAATCTACAACCGCAAATGAAACCGTAGAGTACCACCCCTTATAATTATGGTAATCAGTAGCATCCTCGGTACATGGGCTCGCCTCTATGTGACATCCATCTATAATTTTGAATAAAAAATAGGGGTACTACCGTATCGAAACTAGCAAAACATGCATGCAAGTACCTATTGCTGAATAACACTGGGGAAATCTCCAACACCCCAAGTGTCCCTTTAATATTTTCTTTAATTTTTTCCTCTGTTGGGGGATATCCATTTATAAATTCGTTCTGTAAGGTATTGATTCACAAACTTCTAGCGTAAATTCCCCCACAGTACTTTTACCAACTCCAAAGAGGTGAGCAATAGTAGCATATTCTGCCGATGACGTTAATGAATATAACGCAATAACGACTCTTTTTGGTACAGCTATAGCGTTTCTCCAAATTTGTGTCTTCCTTCTTTATAAAATTTCCCACTTTATCACAAATAAAATTAAATGTTTCCCTATCTATCCGAAACAGATCTTTAAATTTTTTGTTAGAAAAGTTTGGTACTTCATTTTCCCAAAAAACTCCAAAAGTTTCCTTTAAATAAAATAAAATATCACATAAGAATTTGGTTAAAGGTAGAACAACTTTATTGTATATATAAACTTACAAAACACCAAACATTTCTGTTTCGTGGTATGAATGTTGTTGCAGATGCTCATAATTGTTTGATAATAGCAGAATTTTTATTTTTTCTTAACCTTCTGTATTTCTCCATGTAAAACAGTGAGAAATTTAAACTTTTTCTGGTACTGTTTTCGATCAAAGTACTTCTGGTATTTAACTGTCGAATTACCGCTTTGTTTTATTATATAATAAAAACAATTCGATTAATTGAATATATAAGCCCGAAAAAGGCACCAGGACATGATCTTATTACTGGAAAAATGATAAGGGAATTGCCAGACAAATGCATAAAACTAATAACATTCATATTCAACGCGATCATGCGAACCAGTTATATTCCTCAAAAATGGAAAATATCTTTGATCACAATTCACAATGATACATAAGCCTGGAAAAAATGAAACGCAGATCTCATCATATCGCCCAATAAGCATGCTGCCCACAATATCAAAGCTATTTGAAAAAATGTTACTAACAAAATTGAAACCAATATTAGAAGAACGGCGCGTTATACCAGACCATCAATTTGGGTTCCGAAACCAACATGGTACCACAGAGCAAATTCACAGAATTGTAAATGCAATCAAAATCACCTTCGAGGAAAAGAAATATTGTTCTGCTGCTTTCTTGGATATAGCACAAGCATTTGATAAAGTTTGGCACGATGGGCTAATATACAAAATTAAAGAGCTTCTTCCGAAGAAATTTCACTCAATTTTGGGAAACTACCTTATTCAAAGGCAATACATTGTCTTGTCAAGTCAATACAAAATAGCGTAACTACTTGCTTAAATGATATTAATGCAGGTGTCCCGCAAGGCAGCGTTCTAGGGCCAATATTATACTTGTTATACACAGCCGATTTACCTGTAACCAACAAAGTAACAATATCAACATTTGCCGATGATACGGCCATCCTGGTGTCACACAATAATCCCGAAATTGCCTCAAAGGAGTTACAGAATCATTTAAACAAAATCGCGGACTGGCTAAAGACATGGCGAATAAAAGTGAACGAAAACAAATCAACTCACATCATATTCACGCTGAACAAACGCACCTGCCCACCAGTGAAATTAAACAATAAAAATATTCCTCAACAAACGAAGGTCAAATACTTCTTATACTTTCTGCCGTAGGCACTTGGCGAAACACACTTAATACACACATTGTTAAAATTTTTTAAAAACACTTGTTAAATATTTCGCAAAATTACAAAAGGTTTAAAAAATCACTCGATCGATTTCGGCTTATTAGGCCATCATCAGGAGTATCTACTAAACTGTTTAGTAGATACTCCTGATGATGGCCTAATAAGCCGAAATCGATCGAGTGATTTTTTAAACCTTTTGTAATTTTGCGAAATATTTAACAAGTGTTTTTAAAAATTTTAAAAATGTGTGTAGAAGGTCAAATACTTAGGTTTGCACCTGGATAGAAGGTTAACGTGGAAAACCCATATTGAAACTAAGCGCAACCAAATAAAAATGACATTTTCCAAAATGTATTGGCTGATGGGAAGAAAATCTCAGTTGTCATTAGCCAATAAAGTTTTACTGTACAAAGCGATAATCAAACCCATATGGACATATGGTATTCAGTTATGGGGATCCACCAGCGCTTCAAACAGAGAGCTCCTGCAACGAACTCAAGCGAAAATACTTCGAAGTATTACTAATGCTCCGTGGTACATTCGAAATAGTAATATACATGATGACCTTGGGATTAAAACCATTAAAGAAACAATTAAAGAATTCAGTTCTAAATATTATTCAAAACTAAAAGCGCATCCCAACGAATTGGCCAGGGATATATTAAAACAGCCACGATTTAGGCGACTGAAAAGAACAGATCTACTCGGACTGATGAACCTGTGAACCTGTAAATTTATTAAATGTTGATGTTATACATATGTATGTACATATAAGTATAATCTAAATTAATTAAATTGTGAGCACCAACAATAAGTATTAACATTGGTTAAGACTTAAAATATGTAATAATTTTAGCTTAAGATTTGATTACTTCTTGTTAGTTTCTTATGTAGAAAGATTCAAGAATAAAGCCATTGGCAGCATTAAAAAAAAAAAAAAAAAAAAAAAAATTAATTGAATATGCAATTTCGAAAAGGGCACATCTAGAAAATTTTGACAAAACCGTTTTTTCACGTTAATGTGATGGAAATATATCCCCGCACCTATTGGTTTGAAATAGGCAAATTTCTTGTGTTGATAAAGCCACTAGTGTCGGTTTGTATAACTATAATTTCGAAAAGGTCACAACTCTTGGAGATGTGCCCTTTTCGAATTTAACGCATTTTATTAATCGGCGACGGCGATATATCTCTATGTCGCTGAAGTGATTTGATACTTATGATAACAGTTTTATAAAGTTTATACGTTGTGTAAAGATTTACTTTATATTTTATGAATTTCGAAAAGGGCACAAATGCAAATTTTTGTGGAACATAATTTCGAAAGAACATATAATATTTCCAAATTTGGAATGCATCAGAGTAAACAGAGGAGCTGGTGTCCAAGGAAAATAATCAAGTTAGCGGACCTCCGTATTACCATTCCTAGCAAACGGAACAGAAAGTTTACGGCACCAAAAATCTGCGCGGAAATTAGTAGAGACCATAAATTGCCAATCTGCAATATAACAATAAAAAGATGAATCTGGAAGTCGAATTTGTTTGGCCGCATTACTAAGGAAAACCACTTATACTTGCTGCATATCGGGGAAATCGTCTTCTGTAGACTTAGCTTATAAGCAATGGAGAATAAAATGTACCGACAAAATGTTCTGTGCACTGATGAGTTTAAATTTGACTATTCGGCATCAAAGGGGGAATATTCGAAAGACGGAGGGCCAAAGAAAAGGTGTTGCCACATTGCTTGGTGCCTTTGGTGAAGCAAGAGATGACTTCATGATAATATGGGTAACATTCTCCTATCTATACCTTTACAACTTCAAATTGGGGCTAAACAATTTCAAATTGGGACTAAACAATTTCAAATTGGGACTAAACAATTTGAAATTGGGACTTAAGAATTACAAATTGAGACTTAACAATTTCAAAATGATACTTAACAATTTCAAAATGGGAAAAAATAAATAATTTTTATTCCAGTTAATTTACAATATATTTATTAAAAATTTATTAATGCAATTATGAATTAAAAGGTCATATCATTCATATTTATCGCGTCCGGTATAAATTTTTGAATATGAGCGACGTGCCGGTTACAATTAGGAACAGTAATCTTCGTATTTATGTTTTCGCGAATTATATGTTCTATATAGCTGTAGTATATAGACAGAACTCTGCTTGTGTTAAATTTGATCTACCTTCATCAGCTAGGATTCGCGGTAATTGAATAGTTAAATCACTTTTGACTCCAGATTTTAAGTTTGACCAAACATATTCAATTGCATTTAGCATTGGACTATATGGTGCGATTCTTAGTAGGTGATTATTAAGAAATTCTTCTTCTAGAAATACTTCCTCAATGGCAGCATGACATGGTGCATTATAAATCACCATTACGATTGAGGTTCTATATGTATTTTGAGCATTCCGAAGACAACGACGCATGAATTCTTTTGCTGTTTAGTCCCAATTTGAAATTGTTTAGTCCCAATTTGAAGTTGTAAAGGTATAGTATAGTGGTTATTAAAGAAAGAAGGCTGTAAATCAATTCTACGGAATAAGATTATTAAATCTTGAATTAGGTAAGTCACTCACACCGTGTTACTCGACAAACATTTTGTTATTTTTGACCCGCAAAATTACCTAGGAAATACCGATTACCGTGTCGGGCAATTACTGACAGAATAACTACAAAATAACGTATTTTGGTGCTCTTTGGGCAAGCCGATGTTACTGATTCGGTAATTTTGTGGCCCCAGATTACTGTAAAATATCAGTTTGTATTACTGAACAATTACATATACTTAAATATTATTTTGACGTGTCGATTTTACTTTACCGAATCGTTATTTTTGTGGTTTTACATTACTGTAAGAAGTCAGTCTTTACTACTGAACGTATATGGAAATCATTTAGAATTTTTATTGGTCAAAATTACTTCACCGAATCGGTACTTTTGTGGTTCCATGTTACTGTGAAATATGAGTGTGGGTTACTGAACTTTTAGATGTCGGTTTTACTTTACGGAGTAGGAATTTTTGTGGTTTTATATTACTGTAATAAGTCAGATTACTGAACATATGTATACGTATACGTTTTAAGGGTTTTTGTTGGTAAAATTTTCTTCACCAAATCGTTAATTTTGTGGTTCCAGATTACAGTAAAACGTCAATTTGTGTTACTGAACGTTTACGTATACTTTCATATGATTTTTACCTGTCGATTTTACTTTGTCGAACCGTTATTTTGTGGTTTTACTGGCCTTTACTGGTCACGACTAATTCACCGAATCGGTGATTTAGTGGTTACATATTACTGTGAAATGTCAAAATGAAGATTAAGACTATATTACTGAACGCATATCTAAACCTTTAGGTGGTATAATTTACTTTAAAGAATATCTAATTTTGTTGTGGATAAATATTTACTGCAAAGGCCACTTGTACGTATCCTATGGGACATACCATTCCTTTATTTCAATTATATTGGTAGCAATAAAAAACTAAAATTATGTTTTTAAAATAAAGAATTTTATTAATTATTATATTATTTTATACATGAATCGCAAGCTTTTCAGCGGACATTATAGGAGGGCATTATGATACATAATGCTCTCTCATTACGTCATGTGGTTGTTATGGATATGTTTATGTGTCTCGTATCTAACAGCAAATTATAGTCAAGTGAGAAATAGAAACATTTTTATATTGTTTTTAATTCAATTCTGAATAAATATAATTTATAAATCATAAAATATTTAAAAAAATGATCGTTGTTTAATTCGATTCGATCACAACAAAAAAAAAACATAAATTGAAAATTAATTGTTTAATAATTTTTTTTTCTCTATTATTTTAATTTTGATCGAAAATCTTTTTAAAAACGTTTTAATGGCACTTTTTATAAGCGCGTCGTTAACAATTTCATCCTTTCCGTAGTTGATAACATTAGTGATCAACGCCACAATACCTGAATTGTAACTAAAGACAAGCTTCTGAATAGCTGCAAAACAGAAAAAAATATTATTTATTATTTAATTATTTTCTAGGTCATTTGAGCAATGTTAGAAGATCGCGAAATTTAACATTATAATCACATGTAATTTGACCGATTATATGGGAACATTTCAATATCTTGTGCACCGATTATGCGATTTCAACGATTGTTTTAATATAAGAAGAATAAAATATGGGGTGCATGGCCAGCATATTATTCGTAACCCTCTATTTTATACTTCTAATGTCTAAAAAATCATTTAATTCGCTTAAGCATTTTACAACATATTGAGATTTTTCTATACTATCACCCAAACTGCATATGATAGTAATGTTAAATTTCATGTAGTTACATTTTTGTAGGCCAGCTTGTCCCGTCCATGAGTACTGAAAGACAACTTCATAATCTATAAGGTGCTCCATAATTTGTTTTACTGAAGTACTTAATTTATCAGTGACGTGCTTCAACAACTTAAAGTCTGAAAAATTCAATTAATAGATCCAGAAAAGAAAAATGTTTATACTCGAGTTATTAACTGTTACCACTTGGTCCATATAACTCTGGTTCATTAATTTGGAATTAAACTGAACCACCGCTTCAACCTCTTTCATGGGTAGTTGCGGTAAAATAAAACTGTGGTCCTTTTCGATTTTGAATATTTTTTATCCAATGACTTTTTTACTAGTGCTGTTAGTGATTGAAGCATGTCAAATATGGTGTCTGTTTTCTGATCCAATTTCACTTGCATTTCTTCAATTTGTTTTAATTGTTTTAACCGAAAAAATTACATAAAATTACTGAGAGATTGAATTTAAACAATTAATAATTTAAACTACAAATGAGCAAAAATATGAAAAAAACCGAAGAGTTTTTTGTGCCAACTAAGAATAGAATAGAAACAAAAGGAACAATTAAATATATTATTGTTATACACAGGAAGAGAAAAAATCTTACCGAATAAATTCTGTAAAATTACCGGCGATATTAAATATAATAAAAACGCTTAACATAATTTCGAAACCAAAAATAAAAAAATAAAATTTCAAAATTACCGCAAAAAAAACAAAAACTTACCGCGAAATAATGACAAAAAAAAATTTGTAATAATTAATAATTGAAATAAGAAACAAAAAAATATTGTTTATCGAACAAGGTCCATAAAATTACAGAGGAAATATAATAAAAACTCTAAGCGTACCACTCGGTTGGTTTCAAAATTATTCTAAGCGTTTTTATTTTTCCTCGGTAATTTTATGGATTTGCATAAGCTTTTCGATAAATTTTGAAAAAATTAATAAACTTTTTAACTACATAAGAAACAATTACTAAATCAAAATCAAACTATATCTTTTAAACAAAAATGGAAAAAATACAAATTACCGCACAAAACCATAAAATTCCCGCGAAATAAAAAAATAGTATATTGTGTAACGTGTAGGAAAAACGATATATTCCCGGACGAGTATGGAAGTTGCTGGGACGAGGCGTCAGCCGAGTTCCAGCAACCATAAGAGTCCGGGAATTATAATTTTTCCACGAGTTGCACATACGATTTTTTCTCTAATCGGCAGTATATCAGATTATCCATTTTATTCATTATATTCTTTAAAATACGCAAAATTTTCCAATTTATATTTTCAATAGATTTCACTATCAAAGTTACCTTAGAATTATAACAATCGCGTGCGCTGTCAATTTATTTAAAGGTCTGTCAGAGCAAACGATACCCGTCGTTAATTTGTGGTTTAGTTTAAATATAATGGACAGCAATTTTGATAATTCAATCCCAGGTACTCCGCCTGGCATCTTGGAGACAGCAAGATTGACTACACTAAATTTGTTGCCGCAGAAGTCGAGGGAGAAGTACGAAAATGCATACAAGCGTTTTATGGATTATCGCATAAATAACAAGGCCAATTCATTCTCCGAAAACGTTTTAATTGCATATTTTTCGGATTTATGTCAAAAGATGAAACCGTCAACCTTATGGTCCAACTATTCCATGGTGAGGTCGACGCTTAGCATTAACAATAATGTTGATATATCCAAATATGGAAAACTACGCGCATTACTGAAACGTCAGTCAGATGGATATAAGCCTAAAAAATCCAAAATCTTAACGAAACAACAAATAGAAACATTTATGGAACTTGCTCCAGATGATACATATTTAATGGCAAAAGTATGTTATTTACAAAAAATTTGTTTTCTAGGTTGCCTTAATTTTTGGAATTTCTGGCGCATGTCGTCAAGATGAACTATGCCGAATAAATTTGAATGACACTCAAGATTTGGGAAATAGGATATTGATTACCATTCCTGTTAACAAGACGAACAAGCCAAGATCATTTATTGTAAATGAAGCGTATATCGAAATATATCGTAGATACATAGCATTACGTCCCACTGATTTCGATAACCCTCGATTCTTTTTCAAATTAACAAACGGTAGAGGTAACAGACAAGTAGTGGGCATACATCAGTTTGGCAAATTGCCTCAAACTGTAGCTACTTATTTGAAGTTGCCAAATGCGATAGAATATACAGGGCACTGTTTTCGCAGATCATCTGCTACAATATTGGTAGATACAGGTGCAGATTTGACTTGCCTTAAGAGACATGGTGGTTGGAAATCGGCAACGGTTGCTGAAGGGTACATTGATGATTCTCTAAATAATAAAATTGAAGTTGCAAACAGAATTTTCAATACCACCGAACAAAATCAAGGTGTGGACCGTAACATGACCGAGATAAAAATTTTCAATACTACCGAACAAAATCCAGATGTGGACCCTAACATGACCGAAATAAACGATAATAGTGCATCAGTGGCTACAACTAACCTTAATTGTAATGCATCTGCGCCAATTTTCAACACCTGTACAAATTGTACAATTCATGTAAATATAACCAATAATAAATAGTTGTTAAATATGTAATTTTACAATTATAATAATAAAAACTAAATAAATTAAAATTATATCATGTATTTCTTAAAAACAGATGATAATCAGTACTAGTCTAGTATTCTCTGCCTAGGCAAGGAATACTTTCCAGTACTGTTTTTAGTAAGTTGCCTAGCAACGATGTAGTGTCGGGGAATACTTCATTTTGCTGACAGATAACAAACCAGAAAACTGACGTATTTTATCCGATTTGAGAAAAAGAAATTTGTAATAATTAATAATTAAAATAAATAAAGAAAAACGTTCTTTACCGAACAAAGTCCATAAAATTACCGACGAAATATAATAACAATGCTTAGAATAATTATGAAACCAAAAATGGGGAAAAACTAATTTACCTCACAAAACCCAAAAAATTACAGCGAAAAAATTTGTAATAATTAATAATTGAAATGAAAAACAAAAAATATTATTTACCGAACCACATTCATAAATTTCCGAGGAATAATCACAAAAAATTTAAATAATCAATATTAAAATAAAAAACTAAAATTTGACTTACCTAATTTTTTTTTATTGAAAAAACTTTTGTAAAACATATTTCACTTGCACTTAATTTTTTTGTTTTCACCTTCGGTCCTTCGATTCTACAACTTGAATAAAAATAAAATCAATTTAATACAAAAATAACTTTCCGAAATAAAAGCGAAACGAAAGATCGGTATATAGAAAACGATCAAAAGGATTATTTGTCCCATTCTTTTACTTTTAAGTGAGTAGAAAAATGCAATTTGAGCACTTTTCCATTAAAATAAAAAAATAAAAACTGTAAAAATTATGAGAATTTGACTTATTTTCTCTTTTGTTTGATAAATTGTTTTGTTGTTTTTGTAAACGTGTCTGTCCGACGCTCGGTTGGTTTCAAATTTATTCTAAGAGTTTTTATTATATTTCCTAGGTAATTTTATGGACTTTGTTCGGTAAAGAACGATTTTCCTTATTTATTTCAATTATTAATTATTTCAAACAAGAAATTTATCGGTAATCTTATGGGATATCCATAAGATTACCGATAAATTTTGTAAAAAATAATAAATTATTTAACTACATCTGAAACCATTACTAAGGGGTATATCCTCCAACAGGTCGCAAATAAACTATTTGCGCCTCAAAATCTGACTACTCGATTGAATTTAACATGAGTTTTTCAATTTTTTTTTGTAATTTATTTGCTTTTGCGACTGAGTAGTAAAAACATTATAGAAAAGTTACCACCGAATTTTTGACGATGCAAATAAAATCAAGTAAGTCAGGACAATTAATACTACTCAGTCGCAAAAGCAAATAAATTACAAAAAAAAAATTGAAAAACTCATGTTAAAATCAATCGAGTAGTCAGATTTTGAGGCGCAAATAGTTTATTTGCGACCTGTTGGAGGATATACCCCTAAATCAAAATCAAAAAATAACTTTTAAATAAAAATGGGAAAAATACAAATTACTGCACAAAACCGAAATGTTTAATACCTAATTAATAATTCAAATAAAAAAGAAAAAATATTCTTTACCGAACAAGGTTCATAAAATTACCGAGGAAATATAATAACAATGCTTAGAATAATTTTGAAACCAAAAATGAAAAAAAAAAAATAATAATTATTTACCACACAAAACCCAAACATTTACCGCGGAATAAAATGAAAACAAAAATAATTCTAAGAATTTATATGATATGTTGTTATCGGTATTGAAATGTTTGTCGGGATTATTAATTAATTATTAATAATTAATTTAATTTAACTAAATTATTAATCATTACCGCTTATTTGTTTTTAGATTACTAAAAAGAAATTTCAAACTTCTAAATAATATTAGAGTGAGCTTAATACACACAAAGGGAGTTTTCTTGAATTTTTAGATTTGGTGAATATAATTCGCTAAATCAGTACGGTTTTACTTTATACTAAACGTATAAAGTTTGAATTGTATTTTTGTAGTTTGGCCGTAGCTACCTGATGAGTAGACCAACTTTTTATCAGTACGAAATCAAACTACCAAAAAGAGCTTAAGGAAAGTTCTCGTTTTTAAAGGGTTGTATATATGGTATAACCCTTACGGGACGAGGGAGTAATATTTCTACTTTTTATGGTAGATGTTGTAACAAGTAACAACCGCTTGTGGCTGTTCTGTTTTGAATGCATGCAAGGGTGAAAATATTTCAAATACCTTAATCTGTAATTAATGTGGAAAAATCAAGCGACGCTTATGTGCACGATTATTCTGTGCTTTTAATTTCTCTTCCACTATACGTCATCCATACATTTAATTCAATTTATAGTCGAAAATATTTTTTTGGTTTATTTTTTGTGTACATATTACATTTCTCCTCGAGTATGTCTTGTTTGTATTTTTAAATGTATGGAGCGTCTGTGTAGTGTGTTCGCGGCTTGTTTCATTTATTTTTATTTTTATGCGCGTGGAGATAATACCAAAATAAAATTTTCGAGAAATTTGTTATTGGTATTGGTGATGACGCCATCCGAAATATATCGGTCGGTTTTTTTTTCCTATGGATTATTTGGGAGGACGAATTTTTTTTGGTGATACGCGTCGCATTTTTTTTTTGTTTTAAATTAGTCTAGTTTTGAATTTAAAATAGAAGAGGTCGAGTTTGGTACTTGGAAAAAAAAGACGGTCGAAAAATTAATGTAATCGACCGTTCATTTTGTAAAATTAATATAAAAAAAAATAAAGTAATGTTAAGTTTTTGTGTGGGTGTTGGGTGCGTCTCAATAGGGTAGGGGTTGACCGTCTATAGCCATGTATCTCGTGGTCTATATTCCAACGCTGCAACTATGTAGAAACCACCAAATGTGTCTAGTATACCTCCAAGTGGTAACACCCGGGCAACGATGTGAATACGTCGGCTAAATACTAGATGCGAGTGCAGTACACTATAAATGAGCAATGAGCGGAACGAATATGGAAAATAATACCCCAGGTGGTACACCTGTTAATCAGGTAAATCCACCCTCTTCGGAGGTCGGTCTCGTGGATTCTGGGGAGACCAGCCATTGCTAAACTACAAATATTTTAACCAATCACAAGATATGTTGGTGAATAAACAAGCTCAACTGAGCGAATCAGAAAATAATATTATAAATCCCTTCGATAGGAGTAATAAAGTATCGTATTCTCCGATAAGAGGCCGTAGTCCTTCCATTGGGGTCAGTAGCAAGAACATTCGTTCTACAAACGAAGAAAAGCTTCACAATGAATTGTGTAGAGCTAATAATGCACTAGTTGAAGCCAACAATATTAACAAGCAATTGAATGATACAATTGCATTGATGCAGGAGCGTATGAAAATGCTTGAAAACGAAGTTAAAGCTCTTAAGCCAAAGGAGGCAATCTATCCTACTCCTAGCCAGACTACAATTGAACAAGAGTACCATACGGATGAAGACGAACTAGCTCGAGAAACTGAGTGGATAAGAGTTAAAGGAGTTAGAAGAAAAAAAAGAAAATTGAATAATACGCCCTCCCCACCTCAATTAAAGGATGATGTTCCTAATATTATCCAGAAACCATCAAAAAAAATACCTCCACCACCACCAATAGTAATAGATGAAGTCAAAGACTACGATCTACTCTATGAGAAATTAAAAAAAATTACTACAACTGATAAGTTTAATGCAAAGGTGATGAATGGAAACACCATCAAAATAAACTTGGAAGATGGTGAAACTTACAGAAAAATGACAAGTATGTTAAATGAAGAAAACTGTGCTTGGCACACGTTTGAAGATAAACAAACCAGACCAATAAGGGTTATGGCTAAAAATCTACACTCTACGTGTAAACCAGAAAAAATAATTGATGATCTGAAAGCAAAAGGATTTAAGGCTACTGAAGCATCAATTAAGCTAAAACGGAGAGGCAAAGTACCTCTCAACATGTTTATGTTGACCTTCGATAATGATGAAGATATCGAAAAAATTTATCAAATTAAGTACATCTTAGGATGCAAAGTAGTTATTCAGCCTCTAAGACGGTCTAAACTTATACCACAATGTAAACAATGTCAAGCCTATGGACATACACAAAAATATTGCAGCAGGGAACCCAGGTGTGTCAAATGTTTAGGTAAACATCATACCAAAGAATGTGTAAAAGATAGAAATGTTCAGCCTAAATGTGTTCACTGTGGAGAAAACCATCCGGCTAACTATAGAGGATGCAGCGTTGCCATTGAACTGCAAAACATCAAAAATAGGAATGTGATTGCTAAAAATCCAAGATTATTCAGGCAGCAGGCAGTTAAGATGACCCAACCCGAAGTAAATCGTAGAGAGTTGGGAACTACTCATGGACAATTGAGTAAAATGACTTATGCTCAAGTAACGATGAGTAACGGAAATCCAGGGAAAACTGGTCAAAATGACGAAATAAGTCAAACACTTAAATTAATTTTAAGCAGGCTCAATACATTTGATGAGCGATTACAGAAATTAGAATATAGCACTAAGGGAGCCATCCCTAAACAGAAAAATGGCAGGTGATCTTAGAATCTTATGTTGGAATGCCAATGGACTTATGCAACATCAACAAGAATTTCAAGTGGTCCTGGACACAGAAAAAATCGATGTATGTCTCATCACGGAAACACATTTCACTAGACAAACAATCATTAAATTTAAAAATTATCATATATATCATACCATTCATCCGGAAAACACTGCTAAAGGAGGTAGTGCGGTTATAATCAGAAATAGTATCCACCACTATGAAGAGTTAAAATATGAAACAGAAGAAATACAAGCAACTGCTGTTAACGTCAAAACCAAAAATGGTTCTATTTGTATTGCTGGTGTGTACTGCCCACCGAAGCACTCGTTGAAAGAAAAGGATTATCTCGAGTTCCTCAGTAAATTAGGAAAACGATTTATACTTGGAGGAGACTTTAATGCCAAAAATGTCCATTGGGGCTCCAGATTAACAACAACTAAGGGTAAAGAACTCCTAAAAGCCATTAGGAAATGCAGTTGTGAAGCTCACTCAACTGGAAAACCAACTTACTGGCCTACTGATCCAAATAAAGTACCAGATCTGATTGATTTCTTTATAACAAAGAAGATATCTGTAAATTATATACAAGTAGATGAAAGCCACAACCTAAACTCTGATCATTCACCGATACTTTTAACGTTAAGTGAAAAAATTATTCAGAAAGAAAGGAACCCTTTTCTAGTAAATAATCACACTAATTGGGAATGCTTTAGACTATCGCTAGAAGAAAAAATTAACTTAATGGTTCCATTAAAGACCGAGGAGCAATTAGACAAAGAAGTTCACAAATTTGTAGACGATATACAGCAATCAGCTTGGGAAAATACCCCTGAGATTAAAAAGAAAATCAAGGGAAACAACTACCCTTTGGAAATTAGGGAACTCCTAGCAGAAAAAAGAAGAGCGAGAAGAGTATGGCAACAAACAAGGGCCCCTCAAGATAAAACTAATTTGAACAATCTCACTCAACAATTAAGAAGAGAAATCAAAGAATTGAAAAATGAATCAGTCAGCAACTATTTAATAAAATTAACTAATGATAGCAGTACTGATTATTCTCTTTGGAAAGCAACCAAAAGAATTAAAAGACCAATAATATAGAACCCTCCAATAAGAGTAGCAGGTGATAAATGGGCTAGGAATAATGAAGACAAAGCTCGAGAATTTGCTGAACATCTTGAAAAAATATTCCAGCCACATCAAGATGAAACATTAGAAGCCGAGATAATATCTGAACAAGCTGTGCAAGAAAGTAAAGAAATCCTACCGACAACACCAAAAGAAGTCGCGTGTGAGATAAAAACTAATATGAATATGAAAAAAGCTCCTGGCTACGATCTTATTACAGCAGAAATCTTAAAAGAACTGCCAAGGAAAGCTCTGGTAAAGCTCACCAATCTTATAAATGCAGCATTTAGAATCAAATATGTACCAAGCTTGTGGAAAATTGCAGAAGTAATCATGATCCCAAAACCTGGGAAACCACCACACATAACCTCATCTTATAGGCCAATTTCGCTATTGCCAGTCATGTCCAAACTCTTTGAGAAGCTTCTGGTAAAAAGGTTAAATCCGATAATCGAGAGTAAAAACTTAATCCCAAATCATCAGTTCGGTTTTCGTAACCAACACTCAACAATTGATCAAATTCACCGAATAACCAGTATAATTGAGAAAGCACTAGAGGAGAAAAAAATCTGTTCAGCAATATTTCTAGACGTTGCCCAAGCATTTGATAGAGTGTGGCATGAAGGACTTAACCATAAATTAAGAAATCTTCTACCAATCCAATTTGCTAATATACTGGAGTCTTACTTAAAAGATAGATTCTTCAGGATTAAGTTAGATGACACTTCCTCTGAATTGAAAGAAATCAACGCAGGAGTTCCACAGGGCAGTGTATTAGGGCCGGTTTTATACCTAATATACACTTATGATCTTCCTGTATTAGAAAACAATACAGTGGCGACTTTCGCAGATGACACGGCGATCTTAGCTGTTGGCACAAGCAACGAAGAGTCAACACAAAAGTTACAAACAGCAATAACTAAAATTTATAAATGGACAAAAAGTTGGCGAATAAAACTAAATGAAACTAAATCAGTTCACATCAACTTTACAAACAGGCGATTCGAACATATCCCGATTACCATAAATCAAGAAATAGTACCGTATGCGAACACGGCTAAGTATCTCGGCATGACCCTGGATGCTAAACTGCGATGGAAAGCACATGTCAAGAAGAAAAGTGAAGAACTAAGAATTAAATACAGAAAGATGTATTGGCTGATGGGAAGGAACTCTTCTTTATCAACATACAACAAGCTTCTACTTTATAAGCAAATATTGAAACCCGTTTGGACGTATGGTATTCAACTTTGGGGTTGTACCAAACAGAGCAACGTAAATATCATCCAAAGATTTCAGAATATGGTATTAAGGAACATCGTTGATGCACCTTGGTATGTCAGGAACAATGATCTCCATAGGGACCTTAAAGTGAACCTCATCGTAAATGAAATTCAGGAGAAAGCACGGAGACATGAAGAGAGGCTCCGGCATCATGTGAACATTGAGGCAACTCAGCTTCTAAGCAACACGAATTTAATACGTAGACTTAAAAGAACCAAACCTTTTGAGTTGGTGTAATTGTTAGCTTAAACAGCATTGTGCTGTGTAAAGCCCACTACAAAGATGTGGTTTATTTCAATTTACCAGACTCTATGGAACGCCAATGGGAAGAAGCCATAGATTAATATTAAGTTAGTAAATTAAGTCAGAAACAAATTGCTCATTAGTCCAGGAGACTAGATTGTAATAACATTAAATAAATAAATAAAATTTATTTTAACAAAAAAAAAAAAAAAAAAAAAAAAAAGTTTTTGTGTAAAAATAAAAATGTTCTTGGGGAGACGTAAAGTAGGGCAGTAATAATATGTGAATAAGTTAAAATATTTTTGGTTTTTTTTTTTGATTTATAATACCAAGTGGCTAGTTTGGCTTAAATCAAAGTTAATTACATGAAAACATTGACTATAAATAAAAAAATTAAAAAAAAAACTAATAAAAAAATAATAATAATAATAAATAGTTAAGATTTGTAAACTATAATTATATTTAAATAAAAACAAAAATTTTGTTAAGTTTTGTGAAATAAATGATTTTTCCTCGGTTGAGGTAGAATCGAATAAAAAATAAAAATTTGTGAATTTTATTCTGGTAATGAAAGGGTGTCATTAAACAGAATCTCAAATCGTACCACCTTGTTTAGTATACGGTTGGTATGTGCAATTATGCACGCACAGTAAGTGTGTGAGGCGATTATTGTTAAAGTTGGGTTTGTGGCAGCAACTCCGTCAATCAGAGTGGTGTTCGGGCGAGGGATCCAGTTTTGTTCCTGCGACGGCGCTGGTAGCTGCTTGATTGGTCGGTCGGGCCAAAGTTGTTGATATTCAGGTAAGGTGTTTGGAAAAAAATATATAATAATTTCCAACACCGCGTGGGTTTTTTCCTTATTTTTGTAAACCAAAGTGGGCTTTTGTTTTATTTACTATATTTTTTTTTTAAATTTATAAATATTTTACGTTTTTCAGATTTCGGGTGGCGGACCATCCTACGTCATCCCCCCCCAAAAAAAAAAAAAAAAATTGATTCACAGTTTCTTTGCCTCGTGTTTTTCTCGAACTATCTGGTTAACGGTTTTTTTATTTTTTATTTTTTTTAGTTTCATAAATTTGCCTTGCTTTAGTGAGTCATTTTTTGTTTGTTTTCCATTAATTACAGTTTGAATAGTATGATTTTTTTGGTTTGATTTTTACATTTAATTTTCCCAAGTGCAGTGTTACTAGTGCCATGTCTTGTTAATTCCTTTTCGTTGTGATCACGTGATGTATGGGGGCGACCCGATGCTGACCTAGGGCCATGACGAAGGTATATCGGAGTGTTGCTTTGCCCGGGATTGGGGTGTCACTCTAGGGGATTTCGACCAGGTCTGAAGGGTCTTATGGCGTCGGTGACCGCCGCGACCGGGAAACGGCATCCCGGTAGGCGGCCCGACGAATAAGGGGACCCTTCCTGCAGACAGGGTGGAGGTTGCCGGAGTGACATCGACATCCTAGGTCGAGCGCACCAAAAATTTTATTATTATCTATCACTGTGGCTCGTGGCAAAGGTATGTTTAATTTCTCTCGTCCCATTCCTTTTACTTCATGCGGTTATTCAATCATAAAAATATGTCTGGTAAACCCCACGCCTAGCGACGAGATGTAGCCAGCACTATACCGCAACCATACCGCTATTTTTATGTTCTGCTAACACAATCCCTTATGGGGGATTGTGTTACAATGTATTGTGAGTAGAATGCCTCTTTATTTCACTTGCTCACTAACCACGAAGTCGTAAATATTGGGAATGCTATTAAAAATAATATATTTGTCTATAAAAAAAGCCGAAAAAATCATATTTATAAATATATACGCATACATTCAGTAACATAGGCTGCCATTTTACAGTAATCTGGAATCAAAAAAACACGGCTTCTGCGAAGTGAAATAGGCACGTAAAAAGGTTGTAGCTGCATACGTAAACATTCAGTAATACAGACTGTTATTCCAAAATAATCAGGAACACAAATCCGTATATCTTAAGTAACATAGGCTGAAATTTCTCAGTGACCTGGATCGATCAAATTACCGATTACTTAAAATAAATTATACCAGTAAAATCCTTTAAATGTGTACGTAAATTTCAGTAAAATACACTAAAACTTTATGGTAATTTGGAACCCCAAAAATGCCGATTCCGTAAAGCAAAATCAACACGTAAATATCATTTTAAACATCTACTGAAACGTTCCGTAATAAACTGATATTTCACGGTAATCAGGGACCATAAAGTGCGGTATACCGTGCTCGTTTACAATCAGTAATACAGACAGATTTTTCAGTAAAATGAATCTATAAAATAACCGGTTCCTTAAAGCAAATTCCACCAGTTATCAGCGCCTTGTAGATGTCCAAATTTATTTTGCGCAGGGTTGCTGGGAATTCAAAGTCGCATATAGGTGACCCAGCTTTAGTACAGGAAGGTTAAATAAGAGTTCACATATTTGGACTGATAACCCTATCAGCCATTCATCCATTGGCATATGCTATTCCACCTTAGATTAGGGTGTTTTGTCAATGATTTCTTCTTTAGCGCCGTACTTAAGCCAGTGCCAAATGGCCACGATGTGCCAAATGGCCTTAGTTACCAGTGGTTGGCCTTAGGTACCAATTGCGATCAGGTTACCCCTCACATAATTGTACCCAACACGCTTCTGCCTGACACATGACCAGAACCACTCACGTGATGCGCACCCTAGTGGAATGTTACGGAGCTGGTAGATTAATCTACTCAACTTTGGTCCCCCTTCCAATAGACGCCAAACCACCAAATATGAACTAGGAGATCAACTAATTAAAAATGTTATATTTTTTAAAACTTCAGTTTTTTAGCATTATTAAGCAATTGATATAGCCACCAAAGGAAACCAAGGCTTACTCAACTAAAACTACATATGTATACCAAACAATGTTGGTTACAACTTACGACCAATTATTTTGTCGTTTCCATTCATGATGTTGCGATGTAAAATAACAGCGGAAAAACTGTGATTTCCGATTGGAGGACTAAAAGAAAAGAAAAATAATTATTTTTCATTGATTTTGTATAATAAAACAAATCGCAATTTCATAAAAGAAGAAAAAGACGAAATATTACTTAACTGGCCGTTGCCCCGTTATTTATGCAACTTGGCATAAGACGTTTTATATCATGCAGGGCTCGATACTTACTTGACCCTATACCATAATGAATTGTGGTTCTAATGGATTCAACAACAACTTGCCATTATTTTTTGCCTCTTTTTCAAAATAAGCAGCTCATTTCATGGAAAAAGCAAAATTTTCTTCAAAGGTCGGAGAAACAAGCGGCCTTATCACCAAGTTGCCGTATTACACTATAAACTATACACCAAAACGACAGACAAATATTTAAAATTCAGATCATTTTTATTCAATTCTTCCTTCAAGGAAAAAGGATTTCAAAAATTAGTCGTTACCAAAGACGGGTATATCGCCTTACTATTAGAGGCACATCTCCAAACTTATCATGATTTGGATTTCCAAATTAAATTATAATCACTAATCAGTTTTGCTCCGGTTCGACACGTCTGATTATGAGAAGAACATATACACAAATTATTCTATTCGAAAATTAAATTATGTAAATATGTATGTTAAAATAATTTATGCAAATTACATAAAAATTAATTATACAATTTTCAAGGTTTTGTATATTTGATAAAAATAGTTTAGAAAATATTTGTCCTACCTATATAGGCATTATACATAATGTGATTTCGGAAATAATTACTATTCAAACATTCAAATTCATTTTATTATTATTATTATAATTAATGCTGCTCCTATTTTATTCGTTTTTAATTTTATTTTACGTACAAAAGGTTAATTGAAATTAAAATCAATTTAAATGTAATTTGCATTTTGTAATTTTATTTTGTGAATGGGGACGATAGTGTAATACCGACAGCAATGTATGTCCCTCGGTTAACACGGGCCTAGCCTATATGCTGTTCGAAGTTTTTTGCATGTAAATGTTTTTAACCCAAATAGTGTTTCTTAGAAAATTTATTTCACCAAAATAAGCCAGCCTTAAATAAGGATTCACTCCATTTGAAAATTGTTATATTAAGGCTACCTGTAAAAATGTAAGAGAAACATTAGGTAGGAAATTGTGTTTATTTTACGATTTTTGTTTGAAAAGTACAGAAACGAGATAAATAAAATAAGCAATTAAATGTATTAGCATATTTTAATTAATTATTTATATTATTAATAATATACGCTTTCCTTTTAAACTTTATTTGTCTTTCAATCGCAATGGAAGGTAGCCAATTCAAGTTGATTTTTATCTATATTACTTTGTTTTCCTAAATATGAACTTGCCATCAAAAAAACAAATATAAACCTATAAGAAGCAATTGAAATTTTTTACTAACCAATATTATTAAAACTCATAAAAAAAAATTAAAAGGATTTTTTACTTTATAAACCTATCCTCCTGTCTGTGAACACCTGAAAACAATTTTCAATTCTAGTGACATTTTTACCATTTTCCACAAAATTGCATTACAATTTCCATTAAAAATCTATTAGACAATCTTGATACCTCATGTATCTCGTATACACAAAAGAAACGATCATGAAAAGTCATTTATGCTGACGTCTAGTATCCTTGCATTTCTATAAAATATATTTTTTATATTTCTGTTACTCGTCTCAAGATTTTATCATTTTACAATTTCATTTTAATAATAGTAATAATAATTTCCCAACTTTTCAGACGATTTTCCTTTAAAAACTTGCTTACATATCTGTGGCAATTCAGAAAAAACACTTAAATCGAGATAAGTGGTTATGTTGAATTCTATTTTAATAGTTACTCCTAATTGTCGTTTATGTCCACTCAATTTTTTGTTGCAATCGCACTATGTTTGTTGAAGTTATAAGTAAAAAACAAAACCACTTATGTTTATTTTAATCGGTCCTGATTTTTGAAAAACCACTTATCTCAGCTAAAATTTGTAGGTAATCCGACATAAGTGATATTCTCTAAAATTATTTTCGCCATTTCGAATAAAATCGATTCAGAAAAATCACTTAATCCATAATAAGTGTAAGAAGAGGAGAAATTGTTAAGAGTTTGCAATTCAGTTTCGATCTGCGAGCATATGAAAAATAAATTATCTTTCAGTACATCTCATTAGGCTATAGCGACTGAACTGCTGATTTTTATTACACTGATTTTTCCTATATATAGGAATCAACGTGCACTTGTAGTATTAGCGAATTTTACATTCCCCTTTTTAAACTTTTAACAATTTCAATGTTATTGTATTTAACGCATACATGCGTTTTCAGTGATCAAACTGAATTGCAAACTCTTAACAATTTCTCCTCTTCTTATAAATATTTATCAATTTGGAATATACCAAAATAATTTAAAGTTTGACCATAATAAGTGCTTATTTTAAATTTTTGAATTAAATTTAGGTTTACTTAAGACTAAATAAGTGATTATTCTAAATACAAAAATTCGTAAATACATCAGAAAATGTTTGGATATAAGTTTTTGCATGTGTTAAGTTTTTTTTCCAAATTGAAAAAAAATAATCGTAGTAACTTAAATAGAAATAGGTGGTTTACCTAAATTTATAATAAAACAAAAAATTTCAGTTAAGTGTTTTTTTCAAATTATCATTTAATTGTTTTACGTACTATAAGACGTTGAAATTGTGTGTGCAAATCAGATTATAGTGCAATATAATTAGATAGTGCGTGGTCTGTATTTCTGATAATCTCGTACAAGTGTAAGTGAATTTTAAAAGTTATTTTAATAAACAAGTGCTTAATCAAGCAAGAACATGTTGTCTCGTGGGCAGAAAATGGCTATGATGGCCATTGCAAATAGTGATCAATCTAAAGCAATAATTAATAATCCAGCACATTACGATAACCTAGAAAATATAGGAAGTCAGTCAAACCCGCATCACTCATTTAAACCAACTGTAGCAATGGAAACGGATTCTATTCAGGAAAGTGAAAATCTATATACAACTAGTGAAAACAGTGTAATACACAATGATAAAGAAGCGTGTCTAGGTAAGTATTTGTTTGAAAAATTGTAATTGAACTTTAATGACATTATTTTGTCTCGTTCGATGATAGTGACTTAGATCCCGATTACAAACCTAGCTCTTCCTCGGAATCTGATAGTGAAATGAATGAAATAGTAGGGCAAATAGAACGAAATATTGAATCAGATTGTGAAAACGAAAATTTGCCGTCATCGTCGATATCAGTAAATGAAAATCGTCCATCTACATCCAAAAGTGCAATACGTCAAGACATAAAACTTAAAAGAAATACTGGCGAAAGCTATAAAACCGGGGAGAAAATGATTAAAGCACGAGAGTGTCGCCCGTTAGAAATGTGTCGAAAACAGTGTAAATCCAAGGTTTCATTTATGGAGCAAAATGAAATATTTAAAAAAATTTGGTCTTTGGGCAAATATGACCTACGTATTTTATATTCTTCAGAAATGATTACCGTTAATACAGTAAAAATGAAAACAATTCACAACAGCGCTGGAAAACACAAAACACGAAATTATACATATACTTACCATTTTAACATCAACGGCAACGTAATAGATGTATGCCAAAAATGCTTTCGGTTCACACTTGGAGAAACAGATAATTTTATAAAATCCGTGGCTAATAAAAAGCGCAATGCAAGTATTCCAAATAGTTTCTTCGATAGTCGAGGAAAAAGTATCCCTCCAAATACATTAACCACTGATAAGATCACTGAAATTAAAAACCACATAATGAGTTTTCCGGCTTATGAAAGCCATTATTCACGGAAACATACATCTCAACTTTATTTTCAATCTGATCTAACTCTCGTAACCATGCATAAAATATATTCTGAATGTCATCAGAAACCAGTGTCATTATCCAAATATTCACAAATTTTCAAAGGTTTGTACTTTTGTTGATATATTTATTATACTATTTGCACTAACTCGAAACTTTTAATTTATTTTCAGGAATGAATATAAAATTTAAAAAACCTCACTTGGATGTATGTAATAAGTGTGAACTTTTCAAATCCAAGCTTGCTGTATCACCATCTGAAGCTGCCAAACAATCGTTGCAAATTGAACAACAAGCTCATCATGAACTAGCTGAGTTGGGTTACGCTAGTAAGAGAACCGATAAGGCCTTATGTGATTCTTCGGATAACTGTAAAGTATTCATTTTCGATCTGCAACAATGCTTGCCCACACCGTACATGAAAACTTCAGTAACGTTTTATAAACGTCCTTTGTGGACTTTTAATCTCACAGTTCATGACTGTGTTAGTAGTCAGGCTACATGTTATATGTGGCATGAGGGAATTGGTGGAAGAGGAGGCAATGAAATATCATCATGTCTTTTGGAATACATAAAACAACTTCCTCAGAAAATTACGTCACTAATTTTCTATAGTGATTCCTGTTCCGGCCAGAACAAGAACTCTTTCGTTGCTACAATGTTTTCGATCGTTACAACTAACAGAAACTTATCAACAGTCGATCACAAGATTTTGGTACCGGGCCACACTCATATGGAGTGTGACAGTGATCACGCGATAATAGAAAAAAAAAGAAAATCACTACGGCTAAGATACACCATCCACGAGATTCGTTCCAGTTCGTTCGAACATGTGGAGTTAAACGGAAGTTTATAGTTAATGAGATGAACCAAAGCAAATTTTTCAACTTTTCCACCTTCGCAAAAACTAAATTTACTTGGAGAAAAAAAAATACCGATGGGGAAAATTTTTATTGGCAGAATGTTAAGTGGCTGCGATTCACAAATGGGTTCGGAAAAATATACTATAAATGCAGTTTTGACAAAGAAAAGCCTTTTAAAGTAATGAATATAGCAAAGCGTGGGGTAAATCATGTTTCGTTAAACGACATACCACTATGTTACAATGAACCTCTGAAAATTAGTAACGAGAAAAAGATAGATCTTATTTCTCTATTGCCTTTAATAGACGAGGACTTTCAGTTTCTATCAAAATCTTAAAAGTGACGAACAAATTAGAAATGTTGACCCCGACCTTGACGATCATAGTAGTGGCGATGAATAATAAATTAACATATTATATGGTGTAGCAGGTAATTGAATTTAAGTATTATTTTGATTGTATAAATGAAGTTTTATTATGTACTATAATTTTTAATAAACTACTATGAAAATAAACTATTGTTACTACAATAACTTATCTCGTTTTTTATTCGTATTTGCATTTAAACAGAACGACTTAACTAAGATAAGTGTTCAAAATATAAGAACTTAGTTTAATAAAACAACTTAACTCAGAAACTTTTGAATTTTTCGATTTTCTTATGAAGTTTTCACAAATTTTTTTCTCCCTTTAAATTTCATTCATCAAATACAACAACCTAAAAAAAAATTGAGCTTAGCAACGTCCCATATTTTTTCACACATTAAATTAAAGGTTGTAACTGGTCTCCTGAAAATTTACTTAAAAAAAGATAAGTGCTTTTTCTGAATTGCCACAGATATATGTATGCAGGTTATACTATTATACAGTAAAGTGTAAAATTTGTTACATATGTTTTTCAGCTTTAATCGAAAATTTAGTGAAATTCTTTTTTCCAAACGTTTACAAATTGATACAGAGAGAGAGTAGCAACAAAAACTTTACTGAATAAACTTTTTAAAGTTTTGTTCGAATTTTTTTAATAATTAAGCTAAATTCAATTATATAGCACAGTCATAGCACCTCAAAAGTAATTGCGTCTCTTATTAACATAAATACATACTATCATATTGCCCGTTCGC
Source organism: Tipula helvola (assembly GCA_963556165.1). Lineage (NCBI taxonomy): Eukaryota > Metazoa > Arthropoda > Insecta > Diptera > Tipulidae > Tipula > Tipula helvola. Next base: position 180,214,940 of record OY744481.1, on the reverse strand, counting down.
TTTGAAACATTTTATGACTATTTATACCATAATTTTAATGAATCCAATAAAAAATGTATTTAATAGTCGTGTAACAATAAATTGTGCTGTGTAAATTAGGTTTATGATATTATATGTACACAATTCCGGTTTAGCACAGAAATAAATCTTTTGAATATTTTTTAATAATACAATATACCAGTACACCAAGACGGATAAGAATATTTAAAAGTGGAAGAATGCTTGTTAAGAAACATAATAAAAAATACAGACTCTGTCGAATGAAATACTAGACTTTACAGTAGAATGGTTTATTACATTAATCTTAACTGTTTTTCTGTAGTACAGTCGATTGTTACAGAGCGTTTTAATACCTACGCTACGACAAAAGTTTTAAGTTAGAAGAGAAGTATGTTTTTTTCAAACCATTTCCTCGTTTTATTATTTTGTATTCAAAGTACATACATAATGTACATAGTAAAGTGTATGAAAATGGCATGAATTGAATTTATATCATAGCGTATTATTATTTATTTTTCTTGGAGCTACTCATATTTGTGTTTACACAATATAAGTTTTTCAAATATGTGTAATATATAACTAGTTAAACAATCAATTTTCGCGGGGAAATAATGCTGGTCATGCTAGTCTCAGAAATCGTGTTAGGAGCGAGAAAGCGTGTGGGCAAGAACGTTCACAAATATGATGTCCATGAAACCTGAGCGTTCAAATCCGATTATTTACATACATAGATGAAATAGTAACGAATTGATGACATCGGTTGGTAATCAAGAAACCGGCGCTAAATTCGTATTTTATAAATTTTTTTAACGTTGATACTCGTAAATCGTGCACGGAAAAAAATAAACTGGTCCTCAGCTAAGAAAACGGACTTTCAATTCAAGAAAATGTACTTTTTCTTGATTTAAAAGCTAATTTTCTTATTTCTTTCGAGTTTTTCTTCACGTGAGAATTGTGTTTCTTGAAATGAAAAAAATTCGAAAGAAATAAGAAAATTAGCTTTTAATTCAAGAAAAAGTACATTTTCTTGAATTAAAAGTCCGTTTTCTTAGCTGAGGACCAGTTTATTTTTTTCCGTGTGTTGTCGGTAGGATTTCAAATTGAAGGAAAATAAATTACAGGTGGTATTTCAGGGTTTTCAATATTTTAATAGGAAGCGGGGAAATAAAATAACACAACATGGATTTCGTGGTGCCAGAAAAACTACGGGGCAATATTATGTACTCTATTTCTAAAAATCCCGCTTTACGATTTAGGATTAAACTTTACAAATACACGGAAAAAACTAGAGTTGTTACCACGAAGAAAATGGAATTTTAATTGAAGAAAATGTACTTTTTCTCCATTTAAAAGGAATTTTCTTATTTCTTTCGCGTTTTCCTTCATGTAAGATTTGTGTTTCTTGAAATGATAAAAAAATTATTGAGTTAAAATTTATTGCTTAATTGTAATCTGAGATTTAGTTTCTTGCATCTATAACTGCTCAAAATTCTTGATTGAAGAAAAAAAAACAACGAAAGGAGAAAAATACGATTGTTTTGTTTTCAATTTTTCTTGCAACTAGAAATTGACTGTTTTCTCAAACAATATTGTCCAATTTTCTTGGAATTGGTTATTTTAAAAATAAACAAATTTCTTGATCAACACAAATGCAATTTCTTGATTCAAGAAACTATTGAAATGTTAATGATAAAATTGAATTTGTCTTAAATCTAGAAATAGAACCTTTTCTCAAAGTATAGGTATTATCCAATTTTCTTAAAATTATCCATTTAAAAAATTTAATACATATTTATGTTTTAATTCAAATTTAATTATTTTTATGTTTCAGCATTTTTATGTTTTAATTCAAATTTAATTAGTTATGGTGTGCAAACATTTGTGGAGAGTACTGTATGCAATGGGAGATTAGGGCATTTCGTACACATTCTGCTAACTTTGTTCTTTTTTATAGCTGAAATAATTGGGTTACAATACACAACTATGTTGGGTATCTAGAAAATTGATTAGCCGGTATACTAGTATGGTTCAGAATATCGAATAATTTGGAAAATAGAGTACAGCATTTCAAAAATTCAAAAATTTCTTAATCTGAGAAAATATTTTTAATACAAGAAATTATTTCATAATATGAAAAGCTCAGCTTCTCAGAACAATAGAATAAAGTATTTCAAGTTCAACTAAGTAAGCCTTTCTTGAGACGAGAAAATTATTGTTAAATTGTAATAATTGTATGTATATACCATTACATAATGGATGTTCGTACCAAAAAAAGCATTCTATCGCGAACCTTAAACAGTGCAAAACGTAACATTTTTTTGTGATTTTGAAAGTGGTATTTTGTGAAAATTTTCTTTTGTTAAAAGTGAACAAACTTAGATTTTTTAAACAGTGGTGTTTCCACTTCAAAGTGGTGTAAAGTGAAAATAGAAAAAGGATTTCTGTCATTTAAAAATGTTTTTAATATTTTTTCCCGCCTTGCTCGATACTCAAATGTCTCAGATGTTCAAAACATATTATAGGTAAGTATTTCTGTTATAAAATATAAGAGAATTACTTTAAAAAAATGCTATTTCCTGTTTTACAGAAAAAAAACTGCTAAACATTATTGGCATTAATTATGTTGGCACAGAAGAAGGCAAAATATCAATTTATTACATGTAAAGAAAACAAATCTAACACATTTAAATCATTTGATTTACACTTCCAAATGGAATTAAAATATTTAATCCAAATTTATTATCTATTTAAAATCTACAAATTTTTTTGATATAGTGATACTTTTTGTAATAATGTTTGATAATTAAATTCTTAGTTAAAAAACAAAAATTGAAAGTCTGAACTTAACATTATATTACAACGATTATCAGCGTAGTTCTAAGTGAAAATTACTTATAAAATTATAATTTTTTATATATTTAAATATAATGAAACAAATAATAATCGATATTATCAAATTTGTATTTAAATATTTTCTGTATCTGATGGTGGAATAAAAAAACACAAAAATAAATTTTCATTGTTTGTATTATTTTAAACAACCATTTCACAAATTGAAGAAATATTTCAGAAAAGAAGAAATATTGCGTAACCACACCTGAAAAAATATTGCATTGTCACATGAAAAGTGTTTCTCTAGTGAAGAAAATATTCAAGTTCCCTTGACGAAGAAAACCGATGCATACAAGAAAGCACAAACAATAGAATTATAAATTGTTTTCTATAGTCAAGAAATAGCAAGTTTTTTATAAGAAATAAACGGATGCTTACAAGAAAATCCAAACAATAGATTGGTAAACTTTTACTCTACTCAAGAAAATATGTGTTTTCCAGCAAGAAAATATCTGTTTATTTACAGAAAATGCTACTTAAATAAAGAAACGAGATTTCTCACCATAAAAATGTCTAGTTTTCAATCAAAAGAATCGGTTTCTATTTACAAACAAACCGATTTTGTTAAACTTAAGAAATAAGAATTAACCATGAAGAAAACCATATTTTCTGTGTAATCACGTTTTCTTGTATCAAGAATTTAGTTTTCTCATATCAAATAATTAAAGATTATTTTAACATTTTAGAAGAATTTCAAATTGAGAAACGTAAAGTTTGTGGTGAGAAAAATTTCGTTTAGCTGAAAAATGATGTACAAATTTTCTTGAACTAATCCGTTTTTTCTTCATATTAGAAATTATTTTTTTCCGTGTAAAACATTTACACAATTATCCATTTTTTTTTATTTGCCAACGAATATAGAAAAACATTGATCCATTTTGTTGTATTGGTGAAAAAATAACAAATAAAAAAGCCAGGTTATGTTTCTTTAGTTTACAGCCTTAGACATATTGTATTGTGAATCTAAAGTACCGTAAAAAGGGGTCCCATTTGAAACGCGATATTTTAAAACGCGATTTCACAAAACGCGATATTTCAAAACGCGATATGGTACAAAACGCGATATTTCAAAATGCGTTATTTCAAAACGCGATATGGTACAAAACGCGATATTTCAAAATGCGATATTTGAAAACTCGATTTCCAAGTTCTGATCGTACATGTTCATTTGCATCATTTTGATGAAGGAAAATTTTATTAAATGGAGGAAAATTAATAATTATTATTATTTTAAAATAATTTTATTATTATTTAAATTTTTATTATTATTTTAAAATTTTAATTTTTTTTGCGTTTTGAAATATCCCGTTTTGTACCATATCGCGTTTTGTACCATATCGTATTTCGAAATATCGCGTTTTGAAATATCGCGTTTTGTACCATATCGCGTTTCGTCATATCGCGTTTCGAGCGGATTCCCGTAAAAAGATAGAAAATGTTAATTTATAACTACAAATGTTTTATGAAAATTGCGTCGTTTTCTTTATATTAATTTTGATGTTTACATTTCTATGGATTTGTAAAATTCTGAAGAAATCTACCAAAAAAATCCGAATTTGTTACAAATGATCCGGATCAAAAAAAAAATCAATTTACTTTTTTTCGAAAGAATAAGTAATGTCAAATTGTCAATCCAGATAAATTTTTCAGATCAATTTTTTGATCCGGATTGATTCTTTTCCGCCTAACTGGGTTAACTGTAAGCGGCGTTATTATCGCATTTAACGAAGGGGACGAGAATCGTCAAATTTTCTTGTTCATATACATTTCTGTATACAAATTTTAGTGTTGTAGTTAAATAATTTATAAAAATATAGTTCAAAGTAATTTTAATTTTTTGAAATTATTTAATACATTTGAAATTCTTTTCAACAAAAATAATGGAAATTAATAAAAAAATGGCTAAATACAAATATAAAAGCTACAAAATGTGTATTGTTTTTGGTTGTTTATCAAGAGCCGACAAAACAACCAGTCTCCATGAATTCCCTAAAGAGAAATTATTAAAAAAACGGTGGATCGTGAAATACAAAATCGCGAAAAAAATTACAAATAATTCACGTATATGTACTATAATCACTTTAATTTAAATGATTATCTTGAATGTAAGTCGTGTGACGCTTCAGTATTAGAGTTATTTGTACTGTAATTCATTTGTTGCATTTACAGGAAAAGGTAACTAAAAGAGTTTAAAGAAGGCGAAATACCAACGCAGAGCCTACCACAAATTCTAGTTGTGTTACAAATGTCAAGACAAATCTGCAAATTCTCAGAACGCACAGAGACTGCAACAGGGCCGCGCTAACCCCGTGTTCGAGTGTGCCACGAACACGGGCGGCCAAATTCTAGGGGCGGCCGGATTTGAATTGCCATAATAACTAAAAATATTTTCTTCATGCTTAATCAAAATACTCTACCTACTAACTGTATAAATTTAAAATTTGCTTAAAAGAATAAAAGACAAATGAAACATAGATATTAAAATTTGAGTACATAATGTATTTACAAATTACATACAAATACCAATATCGTGAAGAAAACAACAACAAAAACTTTTTTTTTTTCTGAAAAAACACTAAAAACAACGACGGAAACAACCTGTAATGGAGAGTTAAGGAGAAGTTAACACAATATAAAAAATGTTAATCTCTTTTTATTTATTTGCTGGTTTGCTGACCTGCTGAGTTGATATTGGTTTGTCATTGTGAAGAGAAATACGTAACACGTCGAAAGAAGAAAAGGAAAAGTGTAAATAGCTATCTACGCTCTTTATTTATATAATTATGTATTATGTGTACTGTGTCTGTGCTATATGCCTGTCTCAAATTTTTAGTCTCATTTATTTTTCATAAACTTGATACTTCCACACGTGTACTATAATTAGGGGATTTACTGAATTATTCTTAGTTATGTTTTATAGCGGATAGTATTTAATTATCAAACGAAAATATGCATTTAATTCAATTGTTTTAAGTGCAATAAATTTTTAAATAAAAGTTTAATAAACATTAGTGTTAAATTTAAGATTAGATACATATCTAACATCCTTTACTGTACATATTTTGTATTATTTACATTATACAACACATACATTGATAATTGTACTTAAATTAAATAGACAAGTGCATCGTTACGTGAAATTACCGATCATGTAAGTAAATTGTTTACATATTACATATTTATAATACTAGTTTGTAATGGAGAACATGTTTATAGAATTAGCCATCAGCCATGCCTAAAAACAGCCAAACTTACAGAAAATCGAAACGGTCCTCCGGTGCGCAATATCGTAAAACAAAAAAATTTAAAGACGAAAATAATAAAAAATCAGAAGGTGCTATTTTAAAATACGTTAAACATCTTGAAGAACCCTCGACATCTTCAAATATTAATAGTGAAAGTGATAGTGAATGTGATTCAGGATCCAACATACAAAATTATAAAGATGGAGAGAACATCATTGTAGGTACAGATTGTAGTACTGAAAAGGGCTTTGTCGAAATTCAAATAAAGGAAATTGAAGTTAACGAAATAAGTGATGATCCGGGTAAGTGGCCGTTAAGTCTTTCTAATACTAAAATTCAACTGCTTATTCAAAATGATCCGGCACAAGTACGAAATATTAATTATCATGTTGATCACAATGGAAAAAAAATTTCCGAATCTTATTATAAGCGCATCTTATCTAATGGGGAAAAAATCTCTAGAAACTGGTTACTGTATTCTGAATCATTAAATAATGTTTTCTGCTTTCCCTGTAAAATTTTTGGTTTTCCTAACAATTTATTAGCTACAACTGGATTTTCAGATTGGCAACATTTGCCACAATATCTATCAAGACATGAAAAAAGTGAAACTCATATCAAAAATTTTAGTAAATGGATGGATCTTAGAAAAGCGTTTCAAAATAATACCACGATAGATCACTACGAGCAAGAAATTTTTAATCGTGAAAAAATGCATTGGTATGAAGTAATAAAACGTATAATATATATAATTCAGTTTCTAGCGCGACAAAATTTAGCCCTAAGAGGAACAAGTAATACTTTGTTTGAGGCAAATAATGGAAATTTTTTGAAAGCCGTGGAAATGATTTCCAAATTTGATCCTACGATTTCGCAACAACTTCGAAAAATTCAAAATTCTAAAAATACTCAGACATTTATGCCAACATATCTAGGTGACAAAATCCAGAATGAGATTATTTCGTTAATTGCTACCCAAATTAAGAATCATATATTATTTATGGCAAAAAAATGTAAATGCTACTCTATAATATTACACTGTACGCCTGACGTAAGCCATACCGAGCAGCTAACAATTATAATTAGATTCGTAAATTTAAATGAAAACACCAAAAAAGTGGATATTAAAGAACATTTTTTAGGATTTTGCCCAATAACAAATTCGACGGGGGAAGGATTGTGTAATTTTATATTAAACAAACTAAGTGAATTAGGCCTTGATATTGATGACATGCGCGGGCAAGGGTATGATAATGGGGCTAATATGCGGGGCAAGCATAACGGATTGCGAAAGAAGATTTTAAACAAAAATCCCCGTGCTTTTTTGTACCATGTGCTGCACATACACTTAACTTAGTGGTGAATGATGCTGCCAAAATTAACTTTGAAACAGTCGATTTCTTTAATATAATTCAAGAATTGTTTGTACTTTTTCCTTCGTCAACACAACGTTGGGACATATTAAAAAACCATGTTACGAAATTATTGATAAAACCGTTAAGCGATACGCGATGGGAAAGTCGCATAGATGCAATAAGACCATTAAAGCACGGAATTGGCGAAATTTATGATGCACTATTTGACATAATCGAAGATAAAAATAAAGATAATAATTCACGACATCAGGCGAAATGATTAGCAACGAAATTAAAATCTTTTAAATTTTTATGTTCAGTGGTAATCTGGTATGATATTTTAAATAACGTTAACGTAGTTAGTAAAATAATGCAAAGTTCACAACTAAACATAAATTCCTGTATAGAGAAGTTAAATAATTTAACTAAATACCTGGAGGACAAGCGATCTGATGATGGGTTTTTAGAATTTTTAAATGAAGCCAAACATTTAGCCGAAATTTTGGGTGCCGAAACTAAATTTCCCGATATCTCTCTTATAAGACGACGTAAAAAAAAAATTCAGTTTGATTATGAAAGCCCTGATGAAACGGTGCACGATGCACAGTTAAATTTTACAATTAATTTTTATTTTTCAATTTTGGATACGACAATAAATTCATTAAAAGACAGGTTTGATTTATTAAACTCACATTGTGACGCATTCAGCTTTCTGTATGACTTAAAAAACTTAAAGCTTCTAAGCGATGATGATATTTCCAAATGTTGCAAAGATTTAGAAATTAAATTATCGGACGAAATTAAGAATGAAAAGGATATCGATGCCGTTGAAATGATCGACGAATTAAAAGTACTTCGACATATGTATTTTAAAGCCAGATTTATTAGGGCCAGCAATTTTAGAACATATTATTGAAAATAATTTATGTAGTACTTTACCAAACATAGTAGTTGTTCTTAGAATACTCTTTACATTACCAGTAAGTGTAGCTACTGGAGAAACGTCCTTTTCAAAACTAAAATTAATTAAAAATTTTCTTCGAAGCACAATGGGCCAAAACAGATTAGATAACTTGGCATTGGTTTCTATTGAACACGATCTAGCTGAAAATTTAGATATGCATGATGTGATTAAAAAGTTCGCAAAATTGAAAGCTCGCAAAGTGCAATTTATTTAATATATGAGTACTCATTTGGTTTTTGTTTTAAATATTTTAATGTTAATTATTAAATAAATATGTGAATTTATATGGGTGAAATATTATTCTAAACGGTAGTTTTTTTTAGAGGTGAAGAAGGGGCGGCTAATTTTTCATATGAACACGGGCGGCCAATGTGCTAGGCGCGGGCATGGACTGCAAGAGCGAAACATTAAGAAGAATTACCAAATAATAACCATAGAGGATAACGCCCAATCAAAACCTGAGACAGAATTACCTATTATTGAGAATAATAATGTTCCCCAACCGGAACCGCAAGTTGTAGATTGCTCGGAAATGTGTGAGAAAAGTGTACAAGCAAATACTTTGAATAATAGGGTATCGATTGAAATATTTGTGATGGACTTAACAAAAAAAATTAAACATTGCTAAACTCGTGGACAGGTATTAACACTTTTGTGTTGTTGGATGCTATTGAGAACTGTGTAGCAACAATTCATCATCATACCTATCAACATATTTTAAGTTTGAAAGAGTTAATTGTGTTAGTTTTTATTAAACTGAAAACTAATTTATCCTTTGTTTGTATGTCGGCGATGTTTAGAATTTCGGCAACAACAATTTCCAGAAATTTTGCAACTATTTTCCCCATTATAAGAGCCGTCTAAAAATCTGCAATTTATTTTCCATCAAAAGAAGAAATTAAAGCAAATCTTCTTAAGTGTTTTAGGCCGAATTTCGCAGATGCAAGGGCAACATTAGATTGTACAGAAGTGCCTCTTCAAGTATACATAACTGCCCCAGCTACAAAATATCAAACTACTCGCATTTTAAAGAATGCAATACAATAAAAGTTTGGTGTGTATCACGCCAGGTGTAATGATATCTTTTATAAGCAGAGCATATTCCGGGAAAGCTTACCCTAGAGAAATTTGAATTAAATGACGCCATACTGGCAGATAAAGGGAGGGGAATTGGTTTCCCTACGTTTAGTGGTCACCCAAATTATCAGTTTCCAGAAGAAGAAGTGCTGAAAAACACTGAAATTTATATAGCCAAGCTTCACATAGAACGAATTATTCAACTTATTAAAACGTTTAACATCCTACGATGTCAAATAGAGTACAATAGTATCTTCATCGACGATATAATTTATATTATTGCATGTTTAACGAATTTGTTATCGCCAGTCCTAGCTGAAGATAAATTTTAACATACGAAATTAAGAACATAATATGTAATTGTGTACATTGTGTCATGCAGAAAATAGTACATTGTGTCATTAGGATTAAAAGTGATACTTTGTTTGACGAGCAATTATATATGCATGCGAGGCGAAGCGCAGCGAAGCCGAACAAAAGCAAAGATTGCGAGTCAAACAAAGTCACTTTTAATCCGAATAACACATACTATTTTTCTCCAACGAAGAGTTCATGTCGTGTCGGTTGTATATTACTAATTATACGAGTAAGTACAAATTATGTAATTAAAACTTCAAAATTTAAACTAATTTTGTTAAAATATTTTTTGAAACTAAGGAGACCATGACTTTTGTTTGGTTTGACTATTGCATTGTATTTGACGCGTACAATAGTCAAACCAAACAAAAGTCATGATCTCCTTAGTTTCACAAAATATTTTAACAAAATTAGTTTAAATTTTGAAGTTTTAATTACATAATTTGTACTTACTCGTATAATTAGTAATATACAACCGACACGACATGAACTCTTCGTTGGAGAAAAAATAGTAAGTGTTATTCGGATTAAAAGTGACTTTGTTTGACTCGCAATCTTTGCTTTTGCTCGGCTACGCATAATATTTTTCTCCTAGTATTAAAAGTACCTACTTTTACACCAAGGATTAAAAGTGTAGCTTAGCAACACACACATTTTGTAAAATAGTAAGAAAAAGGCCAACTTTAATACCCAAAAACAGTATTAAAACAATAGGCTTTTAAGACGTTGGGAGAAAAAACAATTTTTATGTAAATAAAATATAATTTAATTTCAAATTCAGTCTTTCATTTTTAAATATAAAAGTACATTATTTATTTCAAATAAATGTTAGTAAGTGTTTATGTGGTTAATTGATTATAAATAATAAAAATAGCAGGTAATTCCAATATCACAGTAAATTCAGTTAATTTTAGTTAAAACATTCCTTTTACATTTTTTCTTATAAATAATTGGTAATAATAATAAATATACAAAATATACAGCCTTAAGATTAGGATTAAGATTATTTAAATAATCTATATTTACTGAAATATGTAGTTATAATGCGACAGTAATTTGATTTTTTAAAACAAACAACCAAATCACAGTTTTTACAAACCATTATGGCCATTTCAATTTACATTTGGGTATGGATCTTTGGTTTTTAAAAGAAAATCTTTATCTAAACATTTAATAATTTTAATTGCCATTTCCTAATCAATATTCTCCCCTGCAATAGCGCACTTTATTTCGATAGTTTTGTTTTGAGCCTCTAGGTATCCATATGGACTATATTCCAACTATGGTGCATTCGGATGTACGATTAAACCCAATCTTCTTATTTTTAAGCCGACAAAATTTTCATATTCCCTAATGGCGACTGGCTCATTGTCGACACCATACTGCATACAGACGTGCTACGAAAAAAAGTCATAAGGGTCAAAAGTCGGAATATGCGATAAGGGCATATTTGAATTCTTCAAACATACCTATATTTCTGATTTTTTTAAAAGTCAAATATCGTTCATCAAATGCCATAAAATCACGTTATTTATTAGTTAAGATTCATATAACGACATGGCAAACAAAAATAGAAAAATTGAAATTACTCAAAACTACAAAAAGGCAGATGTGACTTTTTTTCTTAGCAGTGCAGTGTAATACCTTTTAGTTTTGGGTTGAACTTATTGCAGTGCTTTCTTCCCCAGTTTGGAGATTTATTCTTTATATACGTATGTAACGAATAGGCACTAGGCAGAACTAGCACTTATTCGCAATGCACGCTCAAACAGCCATATAGTATTTGTGTCTCCTCATCAAGATAGACGAATTGATAAAATATCAATAATTCAACTGGTATATAGTAATATAAAGCTTTCTGCTAGAATTTGAGATAAATTAATCTCGGTGGTGATAACAGTCGCTTTGGCTCATATAGATTCATTTTGAACAATAACTCGGGTTTTTGCATTCAAGCAAACTTCACAGCTTAAAACAGCATGTAAGCGCTATAATGTTTGGCTTACAATTACTTCGCCATCGGTCAATACTTAGAGAAACTATTTTAAGTATTTAGTAATTTAAAATGTATACTTCTAGGGAAATCGTTAGAAAGGATTTCTTCAAATAGTAACGGGTGCGCCGTCTTTTATGTCGGTATGTAAACATTGAATAATTTTGAAAAAAACAACCGATTCCTGTATATGTGCTATTTTTATTCAATTAGGTCATTTGCAATTTATTTGGACTAGTTTTTGAATTTAACATCAATTAATTGGCCTCCTTTATTGGCCAAAACAAAATGTGCCCTTTTTGCTGCGTTTTCCATTACCTTTTCGAGCATCTCGGGCGGTATAGCGATGATTTCGGCACAAATGTTTGCCTTTAGCTCGTCAATGGTCTGAGGCTTGCTGGCGTACACTTTGGTCTTCAATTAACCCCACAAAAATAAGATCGGAGGGGCAAATCTGGAGATCTGGGTGACCAATCAATGTCACCTCTTTTTGACATCAGATGTCCAGGGAATTTTCGTTGCAGAAACTGAATTGTTTGATTTGAAGTGTGGCATGGCGCACCGTCTTGTTGAAACCAGTAACCGTCAAGGCCCCATATTTTCGACGATATGCACGTTTTCGACGATATACAGCGTCACTATATCGGCATGTTGTTTCGGTGTGAAGCGGTTCAGGGTTAAAATTGTACTGAATTGACGTTTCAAAAACATGTTTAATCAAGTCAATCGGTTGACAAATGTCAAAGTTATTCAATGTTTACATACCGACATAAAAGATGGAACACCCTATACGATGCAGACATGGCATCACCCAGCTTTAAGGAAAGATGAGAATCTACAAAAATATAAAACCAAAGCTGATTGATCCTAAAATCGTATAGCTCGAATAAAAAGAAAGGACAAGACAACACCAGCAGCCTACAAAATCTATTTGTTAATCATAAGCAAATCACAAAAAGCTTATTTTCAAGACCACCATGATGAGGAGTACTACACCCGTTTATTTTGCAAACAATATATGTACTACAAGTGGAATTAACTTTTATGAGAAATTTTGATAACACACTGGTACTTCGAAATATACCTACCTATTGTATAATTTATAAACCTAAAGAAGTGATCATTTTTGAATTCTTGTTTATGTACATAATTTTACGAAGAGGAGAAATTGTTAAGAGTTTTGCAACTCAGTTTCCATCTGACGAGGATTGTGAAAATTAAATCACGTGTCATGTGGCTTTTTCTGGCTCATACGAGGTGCTTTTGTCCTTTCAAAAGACTCTATGGCGTTTATGTATTTTATATAAAATACTTTATTTATTAAAAACGCCACTTTTAATTTTTGTTAGTGACATTTATTTATTTATTTTATATTGATTTTAATACAGTCAAAATCCCGGAAATCCAATATTGCGGAAACTTCACTATGCCGTAAACAATAAACGAATAAAGTCCCTTTCTAACTAATTCCCACGCGTTTTTGACCCTTTATGAAGGAAATACTGAGACAATGGGCGCTTTCAGATCCGCAAACTGTTGGCATCATGTTTAGTGAATTCATTGCTAATTTGATTTGAATTACTAATAAAGTTCTTAAATTTCATAGCGTTGGCTGTGATTTTACTCAACATGTTGCCAACTGTTTGGTGCTCTGAAAGCGCCCATTGACGGATATTTACTTCCAAGTACAAAACAAAAATGGTTAACTTCACTATGCCGGAATTATTGATACCTTCAGGCTAGTTCAAAATAAGAAAATAACAAAAAATAAATGTGATTATTGGCGATCGGATCATTTTTCGACTTCAAAATTGGTAAAAAAATAGAATTGATAAATTTATTGGCGTACATCACGCCAGAAATCCCATTTTAGAAAACCCACGTTTTCTATATATAATTCGCACCATTGGGATTGTGCAATTATGTGCCTGTGATTAGAAAATTTGTGCATAGCGTACTTTAGGAAACAGGGTGGGTTTTCTCACGTGATTATCACACCAGAAATCGCATATATACAGTTTACCTAATAAAACATTTTTTTCGGTTAACAATGATTGTGCAAAATTGTGCGTTACTAAACTTACCTTAAAAAAAAGTTTATATTGGCCAAAATCGGCCATAGAACATCCACAATTTATCAAAATTGTGGTTTTTCAAAGAGGTTGTATTGGCGATTTCCAGAAATCCCACTTTTTATTAGCATTTGAATTAAGACATAGTGTATTTAATAAACTGGCCAAGATTCACGTTTGTGCATATTATACTTTAGCCAAAATCGGCCATAGAACATCCACAATTTATCAAAATTGCGATTTTTCAATGAGGTTGTATCGGGGATTTCCATAAATCCCACCTTTTATTATAATTTGAATTAAAACATAGTGTAGTCAATATTCTGGCCAATAATCACGTTTGTGCATATTATACTTAAGCCAGAATCGGCCATATAACATTCACAATTGATCAAAATCGCGATTTTTCCAAAAGGTTGTATGGGTGATTTCCAGAAATCCCACCTTTTATTACAATTTGAATTAAAACATAGTGTAGTCAATATTCTGGCCAAGATTCACGTTTGTGCATATTATACTTTAGCCAGAATTGGCCATAGATGATTTCCAGAAAGCATATCTTTTATTAGCATTTGAATTAAAACATAGTATGTATAGTCAATATTCTGGCCAATAATCACGTTTGTGCATATTATACTTTAGCCAGAATCGGCCATAGAACATCCACATTTTATCAAAATCGTGGTTTTTCAAAAAGTTGTATGGGTGATGTCCAGAAATCCCACCTTTTATTACAATTTGAATTAAAACATAGTGTAGTCAACATTCTGGCCAATAATCACGTTTGTGCATATTATACTTTAGCCAGAATCGGCCATAGAACAACCACAATTTATCAAAATTGCGATTTTTCAAAGAGGTGTGTGGGTGGTTTCCAGAAATCCCATCTTTTATTAGCATTTGAATTAAAACATAGTATAGTCAATATTCTAGCCAAGATTCACGTTTGTGCATATTATACTTTAGCCAGAATCGGCCATAGAACATCCACAATTTATCAATATCGTGATTTTTCAAAGAGGTTGTATGGGTGATTTCCAGAAATCCCACCTTTTATTAGCATTTAAATTAAAACATAGTGTAGTCAACATTCTGGCCAATAATCACGTGTGTGCATATTATACTCTCGCCAGAATCGGCCATAGAACATCCACAATTTATCCACCATACAACCTCTTTGAAAAATCGCAATTTTGATAAATTGTGAATGTTCTATGGCCGATTCTGGCTAAAGTATAATATGCACAAACGTGATTATTGGCCAGAATATTGACTACACTATGTTTTAATTTAAATTGTGATAAAAGGTGGGATTTCTGGAAATCGCTAATACAACCTCTTTGAAAAACTGCGATTTTGATAAATTGTGGATGTTCTATGGCCGATTTTGGCCAATATAAACTTTTTTTAAGGTAAGTTTAGTAACGCACAATTTTGCACAATCATTGTTAACCGAAAAAAATGTTTTATTAGGTAAACTGTATATATGGGATTTCTGGTGTGATAATCACGTGAGAAAACCCACCCTGTTTCCTAAAGTACGCTATGCTCAAATTTTCTAATCACAGGCACATAATTGCACAATCCCAATGGTGCGAATTATATATAGAAAACGTGGGTTTTCTAAAATGGGATTTCTTGCGTGATGTACGCAATTTATTGCCAGGTATGTCATTAATAAATATGTAACCCAGTAAATTTATAATTTTAGAGATGGGCAAACTACTCATAAATAACCTAACATTAAGCAAGAATACGAAGTTATTAAAATGAAAGCAATCAAGAACACTGTAAAACAGATTTACGATAAATTTAAATACAGAACATCCCAAATTTATAAAATTTTAAAAAATAAATGAAATATCATTGCGATATTTATAAGGGAACGAGAATGGCTTGGTGTGTAAAAAACGTCGAAAAACTGACATTCTCCAAATTGATGACACTATAATGACATGGTTTTCGTCCGCCAGAGCCAGAAATATACATATCTAGGGCCCTATATTGCAGGGAAAAGCCAAAGAAGCAGCTGAAAGAATGGGGTTAACTGATTTTAAAGCGTCAAACGGATGGCTAAAGGGTGACGATGGTAAAGATGGTGACGGAAAACAACACAAACCTTACTTATTTGGGAAAAAATTATAGACGATTAAATTTATCATTTATTTATTTATTAATTTACGAAAATTTTGTCTTAAAGAACATCAGGCTTCCATTCTCGGTTTTAAGCATCTGCTAATTTACAACAGATTGTGGAGCGTGAGATGGCTTCACATTATAATCAGTAAAAATAAAAACTGATATACAAACTGAACCCAAACGTCGCAGCTATTCAGAAATCACCATTTGGAAATCAATCATTTTAACTTAGCGGATTTACCATGGGGCCCGTGGTGGCAGCAATCTGCCATAACATTATATAATTCACAGTGTGCGGTGGAACCGTATGATGAAGTACGGAACGTGATATCGCAGATGAAAAATTACAAGACACCTGGTGAGGATGGTATCTGCAACGAAATGCTCAAATATGGCGGTGATTATCTGTTCTGCCGCATGTTTGAGCTAATATCAACAATTTGGTCTAGAGAAGAAATCCCAGTAGAGTGGAAGACGGCTATTATATGCCCACTTCATAAAAAGGGAGATCGATTGAACTGTAACAACTACCGCGGTATAGCTTTGCTGAACACAGGCTACAAGGTTTTGGCCAACGTAGTCGCAGCAAAGTTATCAACTTATAGCGAGAGGATCTTGGGCGATTATCAATGTGGTTTTCGACCAAATAGATCAACGACCGATCAAACTTTTACGCTGAAGATCTTGCTGGAGAAATGCTATGAAAAGGACATCCCTGTACACAGTCTATTCATAGACTTCCAACAGGCGTACGACATCATTAAGAGGAATACGTTATGGAACGTATTGTCCTACCTGGGCATACCGTCAAAATTGGTTTCAATGTGCCAGCTTTTAATGAATGGCTCAATATGTAAGGTGCTAATAGAAGGCAAAATTTCGGATGCCTTCGAGATAACATCTGGAGTGCGGCAAGGAGACCTAATAGCTCAAACTCTATTCAATCTATCATTAGAGTATGTCATTCGTCAGCTTAATATAGCGGAGCGTAGCTGCCTGTATTATAAATCAACCCAGATATTAGCATACGCTGACGATATTTGCATTCTGGGTCGCAACATTATCTCTCTGAAAGAGGTCCTCCTCCCATTGGAATTAACAGCCCAACAAATAGGCCTTCAGATCAATGAAGCGAAGACCAAATACATGGTGAACGCGAGAAGGCAGACTCGTGGGGACTTCATTTCAGGAGATACTCAATATGAAAAGGTGAATGAGTTTAAATACCTAGGATCACTGATCACTGAGCAAAACTCCGTTTCTGTAGACATTTCATCGAGGATCGCAGCAGGCTACCGAGCATTTTACGCCAATATCAAAATTTTAAAGTCTCCTCATATATCGCGCAAAATAAAATTGGACATCTACAAGGTGCTGATAATACCAGTTGTCACCTTTGGTTGCGAGTCTTGGACACTAACAGCGCAAAACATCCAGAAAATCGCTGTAACTGAGCGTAAGATGATAAGAAGAATTCTCGGTCCCATTAAAGAGGGAGCCACGTACAGAATGCGAATGAATCACGAGATCAGAAATGATCTCGATAAAGTCGACATCATAGGATTCATAAAATCGTCAAGGCTGAGATGGCTTGGGCACGTACTACGTTCACAAAATCGGACCACTAAACAGGCCTTGGAGTCGGCACCAGCGAAAGTAGGACCTCGTGGGAGACCACCTACCCGATGGATGGACGACGTTGAGAGGGACCTGTACACACTCGGTCACCGTGTCTGGCGTTCTCTTGTGGCGGATCGAAATATTTGGAGGAGCATCGTTGAGGCGGCCAAATCCCTTCATGGGATGTAGCGCCAACGGAAGAAGAAGGCGGAACGCTATGTATTTTCTTATATTTTCAATTTCGATGATTACGTTTTATAACTGAGTAGTCTGAGTGATAAAGGTGTTGACTAGTTAACAAAAAAATTCGAATAGAAAATATTTCGGGTTCGATTCTCACCGAAGTACTTATTGTTTTTAATATTATTTTTCCCATAACTGAATTTAATTTTTTCAATACAAATTGTAAAACATAAAATTTTGTATTGTAAAACATTGGGCGCATCTAGCACACCAATGCCTTCTAGAATATACAAGCCATACTACTGCAAGCAAAAATTATTATTTTTTTATTTCATCGACATAAAACAGATGGCGATGCACGTTCGAAAAATGAAAGAGTAGAGAGAAATAGAGAATAAAATATTTGAAATATAAAAAAATAATTCAGTATTATCTCATGCGTGCGAAAGGAAGGTTGTACATAATTTTATTTCCGGTAATTTTCTGCAAAATTCAAAACTAATAAAATTTTTAATAAAATAATCATTTAAATATAAATAAATATTAACTAAAAATGGAAAATAAGTTAGAAAAATATATCTAAACTATAATCCCATTAATAATTTCAAATTATAAAAAAAAACACACGACGTACATCCTCCCTTTCTTGCGCTTGGTTTAATACTAATTTGTTTCCTATACCTATCAGGGATGAAAAAGTTGGTCCTATAGGACTTTTATCGGTCCTTTAGAAAATGAAAAGTCCTTCGATACTTTTGAGCAAAATTTCAGTCCTTTCGAAAATATATTTTTATTTTCGGTCCTTTCGAAAAAATATTTATATTTGAGTTTTCTCTGTAAACGTCAGGCAGCACTTTTCGAAGATCGAATAATTTTTCGTTGGCCAACTCTTCTAATTTTGACAAAATTTTAAAAGATGAGACGACTGAATACTGATGACGGCAAACGAACGTAACAACGCTTTTTCTTTATTCTTTGTTGATTTATTGTTATTTTCATTTTCATTGTAATATTGGTGGCGTGCGAGAGTGCAAGTTAGGGTTCCCAACCGTCCTTTTTTGAGAATTCCAACATTCTCTTGTGAAATTTGTCCTTTCCGCTTTTTGTAAGCTAATATGTCCTTTATTTTGTGGAAATTTCCTTTTTATGTTTAATTATATTCTTTGCTATTTAGTTTTGTGTGTTTGTTTTTTAATCTTGCCATGCGAAATATGTAATAGAGTTGTATTTTCAAAATATAATACGGATCCCTCAATAATTTTAACCAAAGATAGCTATTGGCATATTTAGCATAATGGACAAATTGCGAGATGATAATCTAAATAGATTTTATGGTTCCAAAGTAAACAAAAAGTTTAAAATCCAAGACACTGGCAGAACACTGTACTCAAAGGAATTCAATAATATTTGTAACAGAAATCTCTATAAAATCTTGAAAAAAGATTTGATTTCGTTAATTTTGAGTTGATTTTCGTTTTGTTTTATCAATTTATCATAATGTAATATCTTTCCGAAATTTCGAACTACCTAGTTTTATCAAGACTAATTATGTAATTCCAATTTAAATAAAAGGGGATAAAAAAATAAAAAATACCGAAATTTTAAAATCCAGAATAATTGAAAAGTCAAAACTCAGAAAAATATCCCAAAAAAATCTAGAAATTACCAAAAAATAAATCTAAAAAAATTATTTTGTTTAAAATAAATGAAAAAATTCAATTTTAGTGGAAGCGATACAATTCCTTTGATCTGTTTCTGCAAGGCTGATGAAGCATTAACCAATTTAACACAAATCCGCATTCGCTCCAATACATTCATCGATACCATACTAACCCAACGAATTAAGTCAACCACAACACAACCTGAAACATTTATGGTAGAACTATCAGTGGAAGTGATATTCGCGACACAACTCCTTTGAACCCAAATACTGCCCAAATATTTATGAGTTAATGACCAATTATTCGATGATCAGAAAGGCACTCTTGAGAAGTTTTCGGTTGATAGTCAACAAAAAAGGTTTACAAATTTGTCTACTAAGCATCGGGCCCAAAATCTGAGAGTAGCATTTAATTTCCAAGGAAAAGTCCTATTGGATACCATAGTAAGCTTAGTGCCAGAGTTATCACCTTCCAAATTATCTAACCGATCTTATTCCAATACCTTGCATAAGAAAAATACAGATTAGCATTCAAGCACCCGTAACTCAAAAAGTAAGGCATTTGGAGCAATCTGCCCGTGAATATCTTTAATTGGAACCCCAAGCCATACAAAATCCTTCAATATGAACAAATTTGGGCGAAACTCAATTTCCATATGATTAGTGTGGGGTTCTTTGATATTCGATTCTTATTGAATTAGATTTAGTTTATATTTGAAAAATATATTAAATTGGAAATATACTAATATGTTGTCATGCGAATGCTAAAGTGTTCTATATCCATTTTTGATTTTATTTGACTTTGGAGGAGAAAATTGCGTTTCCGGGTCTAATTGAAAGGAAATTTATTTATTTATTTATTTATTTATTTTTTATTATAATACAATCTGTGGATTTTTTAAAATCCAGTGTCGACTGATAACAATTTAATATGATATATTTACAACATTAATACATATTGATATTTAAAGGAAAAAAGAAAAACTAACATTAATAAAACAGAAAATTACAAGATAAATGTAATATATGTACATAATTACATGCTACACTTGAAAATGCAACAAATCATTCACACTCGAGGACTTGAACAAAAACGATTTCAGTCCTAGCTTAAATATATTGAATTTATGAGTGCCTTTTAAATCATCTGGTAGGCTATTGAAAATTTTTGGAGCCAATATTTGAAACGAGTTTTGGTAGTTTGTTGTTGTAAATTTTTCTAGCCGTATGTACTGCTTATTTCTCAAGTTGTACTTGACTGTAACATGAGACTGAGTGTCCTTAATAGAAAAAAATGATTTCATTACTTTGTACACAAATAGATGTCTAATGGGGAAAATTTCCAAAAACTCAAATAAAGGCCACGAAGCCGATAGCCTTGTTGAATTGAGCATAATCCGAATAACATGTTTCTGAGCAATAACAAGTGGGTAAATTCTAGTATTATAAGTTCCTCCCCAGCATATTAAACCATAGGACAATCTTGATTCAACTAGCGCAAAATAAATAATTCTTAGGACTGCTAAAGGACAGGCTGAACGTAAAATATAAAATTTTCGAATTACAGCATACAAATAGATACGCAACGAATCAATATGAGGCAGCCAACGCATGGAAGCATCCATAGTCAGGCCAAGGTACTTGAATTTTGATACGAATTCAATATTAAAACAACCCGCGCAACAAGTTATGTTATCACACTTTATATCATGGTAAATGATATCTGGTTGAACAACAATTTCATTATTAAGTTTAAAAAACATACCCTTAGTTTTTGTGCTCAGAAACATGGTATGAGCAAGACACCATTTTCTAAGACTACATAGGTCAGAGTTCATAGACTGAATGTTCGTACTTTCCAAACGATTATTATACAGAAACAGTAGATCATCCGCAAAAGCTATCAACTTTGCAGAAAGCTTCAAATAAAAAATTGAGTTTAAGTAGATCAAAAAAAGCATGGGGCCTAAAACAGAACCTTGTGGAACACCATCATTGATAATTTTACATTCACTCAAAACATCACCAATCTTAACCACTTGAGTTCTATTACATAAATATGAGCTAAACCATTGCCAAGTTACTCCACGAAAACCAGCATGTAGTAATTTTTGTAATAATACCTTGTGGTTAACCATATCAAAGGCTTTAGTTAAATCCACAAAAATTGATGCAACCGATCTTTTCTTATCAAGACCTTCATACAGGAAATTAGTGAATTCCAATAGGGCTCCCTCAGTACTTTTAGATCTCCTAAACCCGAACTGCATGGTATGCAAAAAATGTGTTTTATTCAAAAAACTAGTTATTCGTTGGTGAGCTACCTTTTCAATAATTTTAGAAAAAACCGATAATAAAGAAATCGGCCTGTAATTTACAATATTATTTTTATTCCTTTTTTAAAAATGGGAATAACCTGACTCTCTTTTAGTTTAGTTGGAAAAATACCCGAATCAAAACTAAAATTTATAATATATGAAAACACATTAACAATACAATGAGAAATTTGTTTGACAAGAATATTGCTGCAGTTATCAATGCCAGTAGAAAAATTAGGTTTCAGATTCGATATGACTTTTAGCAGTTCATCTGGATACGTTTCAAAGAAAACACATGACTGTACAGCGGAATTGCTATAAATTAGGTCAGAAAAATCATCTTCATTGCTACTTACAGTCAGTTTTAAATCTTGGACCGCATTTACAAAATAACTATTAAACAATTCAGCCAGTTCACGTCTATCAGTTATACAACTATTTGCATCAATATCAATTTTTTGAATTTGCACATTTTTCCTGTCTTTATTTAAAACGCCATTAACTAGTTTCCAGCATTCTGAGATATTACCATTCGCAGATTCAAATTTATTTTTGTAAAAGTTGACCTTAGCAAGAGTCACGTCGTGCTTAACAACTCTATTTATCACATCAAAGCGCCGTTTAAGCTCTAAATCATTCACCCTTCGAATTAACTTCTTGGCTATTTTATTCTTCAGCCTAATTTTAATAAGTAGTGAAGGTGTAATCCAAGGCTTAATAAGTCTATCCTTTGATTTAATTTTAATAATCGAGGTATTTTTATTTATATAAAATTTTAACCTGCACATAAAATTGTCAAATGCTAGAGACACATTTCCTGGCGAATAGACGACCGACCAGTTTTCATTAGACAGATCATCTGTTAAACTTAAATAATTAATAATAGATTTGGTTAAATAATTATTTGGTAATGGTTTAGTAGAAGCACAACTTGGCAAAAATAATATGGATGTCATACAATGATCAGTTATATTCAGATTATGTACATTCGCAGAAAAACTGAACTTTAAGTTTAATGAACATCTGAAGAATAAATGATCCTGATTATGGAATATGTAGACGTATGAATTTACAGATGAATTTTCCGATGATAGCAAAATTCCCACGATTGAACTGCTTGTGTAATGAGGTATTGTAATTAAAAAACCTTTGTAGCCAAACTGTTAATTGAATTATTTTTATTTCGTTTTTCAAATTGAATAACACACTGTATTATTATATAATAGCTGTTTATTGTGATCTTTTTTCTTCGCCAGATTATAAGTGAATAGCAAATGATTTTACAATTTTTTGTTTTACATCATGGCTATCATATTTTATGGTAAATCATTTGGTAAGCTCTACGGCAAACTTCATGAGTTCGCAAAATATTAAAGCGTCTAAAAATTATAGCGCTTTGCATATTGTTTTGTGAATTAACCGATCGGAACCGCTTGATTGTGAATTTACAGAAAATATGATAGCATGATTTGACAGTATTTGTTTACAAATAGTGAATATTGAATTGGCACAGTAAGTAATTAAATTAATTAATTAATTTTAACTTTAACTTTAATAAATATTGAATAATGCTAATGATGTTAAATTATAATGATACAGATATTAATAAGATTCTATTTTTCTATTTTAGATTACAATTACAAATAGGATTTCTTAAATTGACTGGTAAGTACGTAAATATTAATTTATTGCATTTTTTTTGTAATTTTAGGTTGACAGGAGACAAATGGAAATTACAAAGTGCCAGCAATAAAAAAAATGTAGAAAACTTATGTGAAATATATATATAGTGTTTTTAAAAGTAATCCTGTGAGTTTTATTTGGGAAACGTTCATCAACATACTCCACCACCTTAAGGAATTTTATTGCTTAACAAGTAATTTAACCAGTTTATGTACTGGACGTTTTATTTCGTTTTTTGATGTCTTAAGTGTTACTACTCGTGTAACACCATCGCTACCCGGGTGAAGTGCTGTGATTTTGCCAAGAACCCATTGGCTCGGATATAAATTGTCCTCTTTTATTAGCACCACATCGTTGATTTCAAGTTGAGTAGTTCTTGACTTCCACTTGTGCCTTTGCTGGAGTGATGTAAGGTAGTCTCTGTGCCACCGCTTCCAGAACCCTTGCAGCAGCTGTTGCAAATTCTGCCATCTTGATAACTTGTTTAGTGGAATATGG
The DNA here is from genome assembly GCA_963556165.1 of Tipula helvola. NCBI lineage: Eukaryota > Metazoa > Arthropoda > Insecta > Diptera > Tipulidae > Tipula > Tipula helvola. Next base: position 180,190,884 of record OY744481.1, on the reverse strand, counting down.
GCTAAGCTTGGTTCCGGGATGACGGTCAACGATTCTCCAACTAGGAAATGCGCAGGAGTTAGAATTTGTACATCGGTAGCGTCGTCGTTGATGGTGCATAGCGGTCTTGAATTAAGTAGAGATTCAATTTGTGATATCAACGTTGTCAATTCCTCAAAATTCATCTTGTGTTGTATCATCTGTACTCATAGTCTCGGTCATTACGTGAAAATATTTTGATCGTGCTTCTGCATTTGCGTTGGCACCGTCCATTTTTGTGACAATTGATGATTTTGGCCAGTTGCATTCAGATTCGTTTAGCCATGTTGGCCCGTGCCACCAGAGATCTAGTTTAGATAACGCTTGGGGTTTGACTCCTCTAGATATTACGTCAGCAGGATTGGATTTCGAATCAACATGATGCCAGTTGTTTCGAGGAATGGTTTCGAGAATTGTTGCTGTTCGGTTACCCACAAAAGTTTTCCATCTTCGTGGAACATCTGACAGCCAATGCAGGACGATCATGGAGTCAGTCCATGCAAAAATTTCCATATTATCGTAGGTTAGAGATTGGCTACAAAATTTCACTAGCTTGCACAATAACGCCGCTCCGCACAGTTCTAATCTTGGTAGTGAAATTTGCTTGAGTGGCGCGACTTTACTTTTAGCGTAGATAATATTTACTGTGATATCCCCACTCTCATTAATCGCTCGTAGATAAACAACACTGCCATATGCTGCTTCAGACGCATCACAAAATGCGTGCAATTGAAGTTGTGTTGGGTTTATTAATGCTGTCAATCGTCTCGGAATGCGGATGGTTTCTAGTTCTGGTAGAGAATTGTAAATACTTATCCATGATTTGATTATGTTGTTTGGTAAACTGGCGTCCCACTCTAACTTTAGCAGCCATAATTTTTGAAACAACAGCTTAAAAAGTACAATTGATGGTGCAAGCCATCCCAATGGATCATATGCTCTAGATGCTGTCGACAGAATCTTTCTCTTGGTCCAAACCGTGTCATTGTCTTCTCTATGAACCTTGAAAGAGAACTCGTCCGTTTCTGCATTCCAAATGATTCCTAGGGTTTTAACTGTTGTATCCTCTTCGATCAGTTTTGGAACATTTTGAACTTCCAATTGAGAGAATGAATCCAGAAACTCGCGCCTGTTGGACTTCCATTTGCGTAAGCTAAATCCGCTCTCACGTAAAATCATGCTTATTTGGTCCTTTAATGCTATGGCGTCTTGAACGCTGTCACTCCCGGTTAGCAGATCATCTATATAAAAGTTATTTTGGATCACTTGGGCTGCTTTCGGATATATTTGGTGAAAAACTTCAGCTGACTCTTTTAACGATTTGATCGCGAGGTACGGTGCACAAGCTGTTCCATAGGTGACTGTGTTTAGCTTGTACGTTTTTATCGGCTCATTTGGATGTTCACGCCACAAAATCATTTGAAACCTTGTATCTTCAGGACTTACGAGAATCTGCCTATACATTTTCTCTATATCTGCGACCAGAGCAATTGCGTGTTTTCTAAATTGCAAGACGATTGTGGAAAGATCAGTTTGAATATTTGGCCCAGTTTGTAGTATATCATTCAGCGATATTTGAGTAGTGGTCTTACTTGATGCGTCAAAGACGACTCTTAATTTGGTGGTACTACTCGTTGGTTTTACTACTGCCTGGTGCGGTAAATAGTATTTTTCCTTGTTGTCTTCGGGAATCAGATTTGATGATAACTGTGTCATATGTCCTAATGCAATATATTCATTTATGAACGCTTTGTACTCTGCACAGAATTCTGGTGACCTCAAAAACTTCCTTTCCATGGCAAATAATCGTTGTCGTGCTGCTTCAAATGAACTGCCTAACTCTGGTCTGGATTTCTTAAACGGAAGTTTAACAATAAATTGACCACTGGCATTTCTCGATGTTGTTTGCTGATAGAAAGTTTCGCATTCGGTTGCGGGAACTTGCAGATTAGTTTCTGGCACGGTTTCTTCCATTTCCCAAAATCTCTTTAGCTCGTGATGCAAATCATCATGAATTGAATGAATACATTGATCAGTGGACGTGTGCAGATTGATGACATTTGAACATTGATTTTCGATTGTGCCTGCAATTAACCATCCGAATTTTGATGATTGTAGTGGTGGAAGTCCTTTGATTATTTGTTTCTCTGGATTGAGTATTTCAAAGAATACGTCGGCTCCAAGCAGCACATCGATTTTATTTGGCTGAAAGAATTTTGAGTCGGCTAGTTCCAATCCTTCAATTGGCGCAGAAAATATTACTGGCTGTGTTGGCAATAAACTGGCTATTTTACTGATGATATGAGCCGTGACGGTGAGCTTATAATTTGTGTCTAAGCGTGAATGGATGGTCATATCGATTTTGCCTTTGGTTTCTCCAGCTGGGCAAGATGCTAGGCCGTAAACGGTTATGGATGCATGGTTTCGGTGTAGACCTAGGCGTTGTGCGCAAGATTCAGTGACAAAGGATATTTGGGATCCTGAATCTAGTAACGCTCTGAATGGCTGGAGTTCACCGGTACGTACCTTAATGTAAATAATTGCAGTTGGTAGTACCGTGGATGTCGATGAATAGTGTGTGTGTAGTACGGTGTTAGTTTGGCTATTACTTGATAGTTTTGGTTCAATGGTGGTTTGGTTATTCGATTGTGATGGTTTATCAACTGAGTGTTGGTTAATGGAAACATGATGACTTGCTGTTTGTTGACTGGAATCTAGTTGACGCTCGCTCTGACTTTGATGAAGTAACGTGTGATGACGCTTATTACATATTTGACATGAGGCCTTGTTGAAACACGATGCACTTAAATTTCCTTTCTTCAAACAGTTATGGCATAAATTCTTTTCCGTTGCTACTTTTAATCTAGCTTCTACATGTTTATTTTTGAACTCTGGACATCTAAATAATGGATGTGGTTGTCTACAGAGTACGCATTCAAAGGTGAAATTTGAATGTGCGGCTAGAAAAGATTTGGTAATGGATTTTGTAGTACCCTTCCTGTTCGTTGCGTCACAAATTTCAAGTGCGTCGCACCGCTTATTCAAATAATTAATAATTCAATTCTTATTGCTAAAGACATTGGCGCACTTTTCTGTTCCATAAAAATAGGTAATACAATATTGTTTTCTTTCTTCTTGATGTGCACTTGGACGAGAAAAGACGAGAAATATTTCAAGATATCAAAATTAGTACGATTTCAGTTAGTTTCGCCGGTTCGATATTTAACAGTCAATTAGTAAAACTCCGACATAGTTATAAGTAGGGCTCGTATTACGCGGGTATCGGGTACCCGGGTATTTAAAAAAACAAAATTTAATTACCCGGGTAATAGGTTCGGGTAATAGATAAAATTATTAAAAATGTGTAACGAGACCGACACCAGTACAGGGATTTTGGTCGCAAAATGAGGATTGAGGATTGAGAATTTTGTATATGTACACGGTGTATAATATACATTTTGCTATTGTGTGCCGTCAAATATTTGTATTGTATTAGTGTATTTTCTCATGCGTTTTCTCATGGGGTAAGTATCAAAAACAAGCCAAGCGGGTGAATCGGTTCAAATTTTTGGTGCTTACGCTCGCCTTGAGTTATTTTTCCCTTTCTTCTTACTAGTGGAATTCATTCGTTAATAAAAAACCAAAACAAAATACATAAACGTAACCAAAACAATTTCTCGCAAATAAAAAAAAACAAAAAGCAACATAAATGAAAACAAAAAAAATTAAACATTTTAATTTTTAAATTTTGAACAAAGGAACCAAAACAGAAAGTAAGAAAATAAAATGATTTTTTTTATTTTTTTAGTATTGTGTTGCCTTGCAATGCAGCTCGTGAGGGTTGTTCCTTTACGATGTTATGTCGAAGTGTGCGGAAATTTTATTCTAAACAAAAAAAAAATTGTATATAAAAAAAGGTTACGCAAGTTAAAAAGGGAAGTAATAAAATAAACCATCTCGCTTTTTTATTTGCTGTGTATATGCTAGAATAAAATTTCTCCAACCTCGGACATAACATCGTATAGGAGCAACCGACCATCATGAGTTGCAACACATTACTAAACAAAATAAACAAAATCGTTTTGTTTTCTAGGTTTTTTGTTTTTTTTTTGGTTAATATTTTTTATTTTGAGTCTCGCTTCGTAATATTTTTAATTTTTTTTCTTCGGAATTTGTTGTTCTGTCTCAGTTTCTCTTAATACATCCGATATAATCGTTCTCTTCTGAGCTTATTCCTCTTATTTGTATCATGTTATCCCTATTACTTGGCGTCATTTTATCTCTTTTATTTGCATCATATTAAACGAAAAACTGAAAGAAAAAATGCACATTCAACACCAATACAATTTACCAATACTATTGCCTTCCGGTAATCCTCAAATCAATCCTCATTTTGCGACCAAAATCGCTGTCCAGGTATCGGCCTGTTAACAGAAATTTTGTTTCCTCACTCAGAGGCTTTGGACGGTCATCTTGGGCCGGCTAAGCTCAGTGGATTGGGGTGGGGTTTCCCAAAGCTTGAGTGAGTCTTGCTAGACCGTTTGGAAAAGGATTAAGGAAAAATTAAAGGAATAACAAAATAAAAAGATAAGGAACGGAAACAAGGCATGGACCTACTCACCTTGGAATGCTACGACTGCACTTACCAATTCATCTTTAAAAAAAATTTAAACTCTCATTCTGAAATGCGAAAAAAATGAAGCGAACAATAGAAAAATGTAAAACCGAAAAAAAACATAATAATGAAACCAGAATATTGTATGATAATTATTTCTCAATAAGTAATTGCATAAAGTTTATTAAAGAAAACTGATAATAAAAACAATTAAAATAATAAAAGAAAAGAAAGAAAACGTAAAAATACAAACTACAAAAATTTTTTAAATTGATTTTCAAAATAAGAAAACTTAATACTAGTACTACCTAACCCCAAGACGTCATAAACTTAAATTAAAGAATATAATAGAAAATAATTATAATAATATTAAATAAAAAAAAACCTGATTATATTAGTTGGTATGGCCATACATGTTGCATATTATATTGTGCACCATTTTGAAACACAAATAATTTTTATAGTTTTTGGTTTTTGTTTGGAAAAGCACAAAAATAATTTAACCGTTTCAAGAAATTAGTTCTTTGGGTGTTAGTGTTGATAATTTCCGGAGATTAAATATCCAAATTACTAACACAAACGGTCCACTTTATCACTTTTATCACCTTTATAATTAATAGTTTTTTTTTTCTACACTAAATTAGGTTTAATTTTCAGTTAATTTTTATTTTTTTTATTCACGTTCAATATTTCACAATTTTTCACAGTACATTCAATTTAAATCATATAACTTTAGCCAACGCCTAAATACACGTCACAATTCACAATGTCTGATCCGTAAAATCATTTAACGGACCAGTCATTCATAACTTACATAGATATATCTCTAAAATGTCTAATGAATTTCATATTTTCTGCTTTAAGCACAATATATACATATAAGAGTTTTATCGGCTCTTTTTAGGCGACCAGATACACCTTTTGAAATACTTCACTAGCACAGTATTTTTATATATTTTTGTTTATTATTTTTTTTTATAGTTTTGAGTTATAGGTTATTATTTTAAGTTTTATGATTTATTTATGTACTTATTTTTATTTAGTTTTTTTTTTTTTTTTTTTTTTTTTGTTTGTGAATTTGCTTATTATTTTTAACTAATTATATTTACATATATTAGATAAACTTATTACTGCTACTATTTACATTATCTAAAACATTATACAATTAGATACACTTCTAATTTCATTAGTTTTTTTTTTTTTTCACAATCTAGAATGGTGATTTCTAGAAAAAAACTAAACAGCCTTTACACACAAAAAACTGATTCTAGTTTTATTAAAAAAAACTATATATAAAAAAAACACTTTAGACAATTCAGAATAATAATTTTAATCTGTTCGAGTTTATGTAACAAAACAAATATGTTGTACCTCGACAAAATTTAGCAACCGACTATCCCGATCTTTCTAAAAAACGTGATATTTATAAACAGAACAAACAAAAAAAAAAATCCAGATAAATCACGCCACCCAATAAAATAAATTTTATTTTATTTTTCGGACAACGGGTCAATCCAACCGCATCTCTCTTAACAACAAAATTTCTCCCGCGTTTTATTTTTTTCTTGTTTGTTCCGTTTGGTGGCATACGTAATAGCTGATAACCAAAACAACCATGTCAGAAGTATCAAACCCACACAACCTTGGAACGACAAGCAAATGCGTGCCGTTACAAATGTTCTGCCTTTTTATCGTTTATAAACCATTCTTATAATACAGTTTCTACATATTGTTGGTGAAATACCCGGGTACCCGGGTACAAACTGTCATAGTACAATAATTTAATTATATTATTGAATAACAAATACTTATACATTATTGATATACACTACCTACGACTAGTTTAAATTGAAACCTGAAAATTTTCTTGATTTCCATGTCGTCGGCAGCTGCTGCAGATAAAATATGTTGAGCTGATATTGCAACATTTACACGAAAAGAAAATATTATAATTTGTAACAAATTTAATTTCGACAAAAATGTTTTTGGAAGTGATATTTTTAAACATAATAAATATAATTGTCTCTTGGAATGCTACTAAATTGTGGTATAAAAATAAAAATAATAAAATGACAGCTGGGACAAGATTTTCAAAACTTTTAATGTACATTTTAAATGCTGTAATATTGTACAATTTATTATCGATAAAAGTTTTGTATATTTACATATCTTATTCTTGTACACAAAACACAACTGTGTGTAAGGACTCAAAATACTGTATATAAAAATCGTAAATTAATTTTGCAGTTTTTTCTTTGCACAACAAATACTCTTTCTGAAACAATAATAATTGTTGGCGATTAATGGTTTCATTACAAAAATCCATTTTAATATTAAACAGCCGTTCTTTTGGTGTGCCTAAAAGTTTAATAATTTCATTCTTTGTTGTGAAGTTTCGTAAAAGTTTAAAATATTTTGTTAAATTTCCATTTTGCAACAAGGGCGGAAATTCGAACTTTTCGATTCGGAAAACTTTTTTTTTCTTGTTTACACAAAATTTGTTTTCAACTTTTCCTTTGATTTTAGAATTTCCTGTTTAGTCGGAGAATTTTTTTGTTTTGTTTTTATGAAGGTGGCAGGATAGCGTTTTCACAAAAAAAAAAAAATATTTACTACAGATAATTAAAATTTGTTACCGTTAGATGGTAATACTAATAACTCATCAAAGAGCTAAAATATCTTTCCACTATTTTAGCCGATTTACAATTAATGGTTATTGAAGACAAAGCGAAAAAAATTCATATTACCAATTTTTAAGAAAAATTGAGGAAAAGTTAATAAGTTTAGAATTTTGAGAAAGCAGCTGCCTTCTATTTTATCCTTTTCTACTAAATTTATTTTGTTATTTTGATTATTTAAACTGTCCAGAAATCTGTTTTCTACTTCATCAGTGCTATTGCTCGCCTTTTTGTTGGTGGCTGTGTTGGCGGAAGTGGTGTGGATGATGCACTGGTGTTTTCCGTGTTTTCAGACTCAAGTTCATCAAGCTGAAAACAGTTGGTGGAATCGTCAAGTTCTTCAAAGAAGCTATTTTCTTATTTTCTATTATGCTAAAATAAATTATGAAAAGTTGCAACTAAAAATATTTAAAACATAATATTTGGAACTTATTTATTAAAATTGGTTGAAACCAACCGAGGTTCCGCACTCAATGCTACGAAGGGCCTATGGTCCAAATAAGTGATTCTATCCTAACTCGCGACGCGTGCTGCAGCCTTAATAAACTTAAGTAGTTTAGGCCAAGGCAAGGAAGACAGCTGATCTTCAGGAAAATACCTAGAGTCAAATAATTGCTACCTAACTCTGTTGAAAGCAGGACAACTGCACGCGAAGTGAAAGCAATCATAATTGTCTTCAAGACAATCCTCGCATACAGCATCGTGAGATAGTCCAAGGCGCTGAAGTTGTACTTTAAAATGGCCATGCCTAGTAAGAGTCGGGATCACGGCTTTCAACTGTTTCTTGGTGAGCGATAAAACAAACCTAAAGCTAGGTCCACTAATAAAATGTTTCGCAATGCGGCAGCTACAAGTAGTTCACTTATAGTATAATTTTTGATCGCCTTCTTAACATAATTAAATGGTAAGGATGCAACCGGTTCGGGACTGATAAATTTCAACCCAGCTTTTTCTAGAGAATCAGTGACATCATTGCCCTCAATGATACAATATGTATAAAGTATTTATACTCCTTAACAAATGTTGATACAGTCAAGGGATTATCCAAAAAATACAACACTGATATTAAGCTGTCTGTACAGAAAACAAAATTTTTATTTGTAACAGCGAGATTCAATGCCTCAATTACACAGAGCGTAAGAGCAATTGCTTCCACTTGAAAAACTGTGCCGTACTAACCCAGGCAGCCTAAAAAATTCAAATCAAACGTAGGGCAGTACATTCCATAACCAGAACTAATATCGGTACGAAAGCTATCAGAAAAGAAGACTATCATCTCATACAACTTCTCAAGAAAATCCAGTGGTCTCCACTGATCTCTCGAAGGTCGCACCACCGAATATAATTTTGTGAAATTGAATTCAGACATCAGTCTATTCATTAACCATATTAATTTCAGGTACTAATGATGCGTAATCATTTAAAATTGTTCTACGGCCCACGAATGATCCAAGAGTGTTCCACATCTCTCGCCGAAACACAGCAGAACATGCTGTGCTAAGAATGAAATAATGTAGCTATGGAAAGAATAGAATTGATCCCATGGCAAGAACGGAAGTCGAGGCATTAGCTCATGGAATGGCAGCATTTTGGGAGTTAACCCGATATTTTACCAAAGGCTTGTCTATACTGCCAAAAGATGGCAGTTGATTTTTGAAGTTTATACTGCAGGTGAAATTTCGAGGAAAGTTTACTGTCCAAGAAGACTCTTAAATGCTTAACGTGGTCGGATCTGTTAGTCGGCCTCCCCCAAAAAAAAGGGCACAGTTAGACCACCAATTTTTCGATGCCTGGTAAATATAACCACAACAGTTTTAGAAGAATTGACGTGTAAATCCTCTCTACGACACTATGACTCCAAAATACGTAAGGCATTCTGCGTTAAGTCGGATAACACATTCAGGTGCTTTCTAGCAACTGTAATAACAAGATCGTCAGTGTAGCTTTAAGCAACAAAGCATCGCTGCTAAAATTTCAAAAGTAGATCGTCAATCACCAAAAGCCATAACAGGGGTGACAGCTGGTGTTTCGTAGCAGGCTCGTTATAAATGTGGTACAAACGACCGAGACAGCTTATGTCGTGGAATAAGTGGAAATTCACATTCAGCGGTGCAAGATGTCCCATATAGATTTCCTGCCACAATTGTTATTATACTCACGAGTAGAAGGGGTGTTGCAGGAACAATTATTCCGCTCAATGTTTCATCTGCTAACAGGTCGCCTCGCGGCGAATTGATTCGCAGAAAAATACCAAAAGTGACATTCGCTTCTTACATAATCAATATGGAGATGCTTTTCCAATGTGTTTACCCTCCGATTACAATACAAGAGAAATTATACATCGTTCGGTGCAATATGCTCCCGCATTATACGATTTAATTGGCTATAGTGGAAATAGTGTCTCTAAATCAACTTAAAAGATTGTGTAAACAGGTTGATGAATCAAAAGGCATGGAGGCACGAAGAGCGGTAACACAGCAGCAAATGGGTTTGGCATTTGAACCTACGTTCGGAATGCCAAAAGACAGAAGCAGATGCTGTTATGAGGTAAATAAATCAGAGGCACAAGCAGTCCCTACAAATAATAGGCAAAATCGTCCAACAACCGCCTGGTTTTATTTGCTGGAATTATAATCGGTACAAAACCATTTTGTTGGTGCTGCGGCCGGACGCCGCAATGGGTAAAACTGTCAGAGGGGGGCCGAATGAATCTAAGCTCACCAGTCGCTAACAATCATACTCAAGTGCAGGAGATTAACGAAATTCAGAATCAAGTATCCAAACAAGTTTTGATTAATAGTGCGTCGATTAGAAATAGTCCTACGGAAAATGCCTTTTTACCCCATTAATCGAATCGGTCATAGCGCTGGATAGACCATACAAAATTATAGGTTTATTAGATTCGGGTGCAGGATGCATACATTATTGAGGAGGATGATATGGGCAACCTAGAACCAGCGGACAATGGCTAGATTAAAAATGATTTGAATGAGAGACAGAATTAGCAGTTTAATGAGGAAAGCCACCTTGGAACTTTCAAAAAAATCAAAAAATATTTTTTTTTTGTTTTGTTATAGTTTAATATAATCATATGCAATTAGTTTGGAAGCCAAATTCGACTTATTTAAAACAAAATAATTTTCTGATTTTAATCTTCTATATACAAATTTTTAGAACTTAAAACTTTAAAAGCGTTTTTCTCGAAATGACATTTTTGAACCTGGCATTGCGAGGATCTCCAGATCTACTAGGTTAAATGACTTGAAATTTGGAGAGAATGTTCAGCACACTTGATTCTTTGGAAGTACCTGTGATTTTTTTGATATTTTTAAAATTCGATTTTTTAGATCGTTTTAATCTCAAAATTTTTACCGAAATACGAGATTTTTTTTTTAAATATGTGCCATTCGTTGTAAACTGTATATATCGAAAAATCCCTAGGTACTTCCACAGTTTATAGGTAATAGAATAATACACTACTTTTTTCTTTGTTCCAGGATGCACCTTCTGAGATCAGCACAACGCCGATTTTGTTTCTTTTTTAATTAACTCATTTTTAACGATGGTCACGCCACTATTATGATGAAAAATAAAAAAATAAAAATTTGTTTGTAATCTTGAATGATTAATTAATAAAAGTGTTATAAACAATTTTTTTGTAAAATTCATTATTTCTAGAAAAAAAAATATGAAATCAACCTAGAATTTCGGACTTCAAGGTGGATCCCCCCTTAATGAAATCAAGGGCCATTTCTTGGTGACAGAGTCCAATAAGTTAGGGTGTACAGTTTAATTCAACAAAGCACCAGAAACACGCACCAGACGCACAAGGCGCACCAGAAACAAAGACAAGAGCTAGACCGATATCACCGTATTATGCAGGACGAAATGGATAGAGAAATAAACAGGATGTTCAAACTAACTGGGAGTTATAGAAAAAGCATTGCCGACAGAGTGGGTTCATCCTGTTGTATGTGTTCATCCTGTTGTATGTGCCTCTTGGCAAATTGAATTACATCCCGAATCTAGGTCGAAAACTTCTTTCATTGTTCCTGGCCGTGGACTGTTTCAATATCGACGTATGCCATTTGGGTTGTGTAATGCGCTTCGCGTCAACATAATTGTTGTGTCCCAAACCTAAGACAACTAACAGATATAGCGAAGGAAGTTGAGGTAAACGTGAGGAATTGCGAGGCTTGTCACGTCAATAAGTACATAAGCTATAGTTTTCGACTGCCTATGGGATCAGCGAAAACTCATACGCATCCTTGGCAGATGGTTGCCATAGATCATATGGGACCTTTCCGCGTTCAGAACAGGCTAACCAGCATTTGTTAGTTGTCATAGATATTTTTTCAAAATTTGTCATGTTACGTCCGGTACACCGGGGCGAATCTCAGTCCTTGATAAATTATTTGGATGATTCGTTATTTCTTGTTTTTGGAGTGCCGGAGGTGGTGGTGACAACGGTAAGCAGTTTATCTTGCGTAATTTTTGGAACAGTCTGGAGTCAAACATTGGACTAATGCATTTTACCATCTCCAAAATAATCCGGCCGAGCAGGTTAACCGGAGTGTACTTTCTGCCTGGAGATGGTGGTGACAACGGTAAGCAGTTTATCTTGCGTAATTTTTGGAACAGTCTGGAGTCAAACATTGGACTAATGCATTTTACCATCTCCAAAATAATCCGGCCGAGCAGGTTAACCGGAGTGTACTTTCTGCCTGGAGGTGGTGGTGACAACGGTAAGCAGTTTATCTTGCGTAATTTTTGGAACAGTCTGGAGTCAAACATTGGACTAATGCATTTTACCATCTCCAAAATAATCCGGCCGAGCAGGTTAGCCGGAGTGTACTTTCTGCCGTACGGAGTTATTTTGATGATGATCAAAGAAATTGAGATGACAATATAAGTAAGATTGCATGTGCTCTGTGGACATCCATTGATGACTCATCGAAATTCTCTTCGTAATCCGTTTACAGGCATTTTAACTATGTGCCGCATCAGGATGTTGATGACAAAGAGGGTGAGAATGAAACCGCACAACATCATGGTAAAATGTATCGCATTTTTGACAAGGTTTAAGAAAATCTGACTGATGCCTATAAAAAGTATTCCCACAGCTACAATCTTAGGTCCAAGAATAGAAATTTTCAGGTGGGAGAGGTGGTTTTGAAAAGAAACTTCAAACAGTCGAAGGCCAGAGACGCATATAACTCCAAGTTAGATCACATATTTATTAAATGTGTCATTTCGAAAAAGGTAGGATCCAATACTTATGAGTTGGAAGATACAGACGGGAAAATGTTTGGCAAATTTCATGCCAATGGTTTATTAAAATTTGAGGGATAACTTTAGGAAGTTAGATTTGAATTTGGGTTATTGTGCATTTTCGTTATAGGTAGAATCGAAAAGGAATGTTCATTTTTGGTTTTGATTATTTTTGGCTACATTTGGATCAAATGTAATCCCGGTAGTTTCTTTTGTTATTTATTAATTTGTTAGATAATTAAGCATTGAAAATTTGAAAATGGTGTGATATACCGAAATATCGACAATAAATCAAAATATTGTAATCTTTAAATTAAAACAATTCTAATGAGCAAATCCAGAACAAACATTGTCAAAAATCATTAGCAGGAAATCCCACTTATTAATTGTAGTTCATTTGATGAACATTTTACATTGTAGTTTCCTAGTTTTGTTACACCAATTATCCGCCTCCTTCCCTATAAAATTAAGCAATCAATAAATGAAACAACTGTTATTTCTGGGGTGTAAAAAACCACAAAATCCTCTAACTAATTTTACATTATTGCTTTAATATATTTTGCATAGATCTTTGCAATTGACACAATATAATCTTAAGAAAAAAAATAAAAAAAAAAAAAACTTTAAATACATTTTACATCTTCTATACTCCAATAACATTGGAAGCATTCTAAACGGCTAAATTATTCCTAAACGGAAAAACTTTATGCAAATTTAATTTTGTCAACTTAGGATAAATTTAAATTCAGGAACAACACAACTGTACCATATAAATACGCACGCACACATTACAGAATATTTCTCGTCCTTATTATAAATCACTTAACAAAATCGAAACGGATAGTTAGTTTCAATCTACGATATAACACAAAACCATCTGTTACTTGTTTAAAAGCTTTGGATTCAATCAGTTATTAAAAAATGCTGAAATGCCTACCAATACAAAATATTATTTACCGAGACAAAAATCTTTAGAAAACGACACTCATACACACACGAATATTTTCTTAAATATTCTGTGATTTTCCTTTCTTTGAATAAATTGTTTTTCCTAATCGTATTTTACATAATTTTTGTAGGAAAACTTTTCCCCACAAAAAAAATGAAAAGAAAAGGAAATCTGTTTTCATTATAAAAAATGGTGTATGTTGTATTTTGTGTATACATCGACAAACAAACAAAAAAATCCAAAAGATTTTCCTTTTTTCTTTTTGTGTGCACAGTGCTTTCAAACTTTTGTCATGTGATTTACATGACAAATAAAATTGTACACCGCACATAACAAATAACCAAGGGTTTTCATTCATTGTGTATGGTAAGTACGCATGGCCGGGGTATTATTGTATTATGTAAACTTCTTTATTTAACTTTTAACAGTAGGTAATAAAAATACAATAAGTTTTAAAACCTTTCTTTTAGCTAAATGAATGTTCTAAGCGCAATAAGGACAAAATCGTTTTTTCTAAAAATATAATTCTGTGTGGATAAAAAGGTATATTTGAAAGAAAAATTTATATTTTGTAAAGAAATCCTGTATAGGTAAAAGAAAGGTTTTAATTTTTAAAAAGTTGCTGAATACTTTCTAACTTATAAGTATTATTGTGTGGTTAAAAGGATCGCGTCCCCTTGTAGTACACCTATACAAAATTGTTTTGTAATTTGATTTTCCATAAACAATTGTTTTGGGTGTTTCCATATAGAAGTACTAAAAGTTGTTGGGATAATTGCAATGTCGGGTGTAAACTACAATATTGTTAGCTTACGCTGATATTGTTCGAATGTTTTCCGAAATAAAAATCCCGTTCTTTATCAAATCTTTAGTGTTCAAATTGAAAGTATGTAGCAATAAAAGTTTTCGCCACCAGGATATATATGTATTTGGGTTTGCTCGTCGCGTGAGAAAGAGCAATTGTTTTTCTTCATTGTTAAATATTATTTCGCGCAAAAAACAAAGAAAAAATAATAAAGAACCCTCGAACGACACTTTTCCCACAAAACGCCCACCACACATCACCAAAGCAATCATTTATATTTTACTAAGATTTTCCATTATTTAGAGCAGGGCTCTTAAAATGCGACATGCACTGAAAAAAAAATGGCCTAAATATAACGAAAACTTTCATCACATTAACGAAATTTAAATTATTTTTTTGGTTTTTGTCCAATGAAATGCTTCATTATATTAAAGAAAAATACTTCATTAATATAATAACCTGAAAATAATGAAAATAATTTGGATTTATTGTAATAGTTTTATTGAATTAATGAATTATTTAATGAAATTTTATGAAAATTTATTGCATATAAGTAATTGTCGGAATGAATATTAATTTTTAATCTAATGAAATTCTCACATTGCTTTAATGTAGAGTTCATATTTACCTCAATGTATAGCAGTATTTTATTTAATGTATTATATTCATTGTAAAAAATAAACCATTGTTGTTTTTTTAATAAAAATCTGAAAATTTATTGATCTTTTAAAAATATTTTATAATTTTCTTTATAATTATTTTACAAATCATAAATTAAAAAATTAATTGAATATTGGGAGGTTTCTTTCTAATTTTATAATAAATTATAATAATAATAATTTATAACGCCTGTAGTGGGGCGTCAGATGGGAATTACAACGAAGGGGCTCTATCGTAGAATAAATTCACGCCACGATTTCTGTTTATGGCGGCACACAATAGAGCCTATGTGCCGTATTTATTAGCGCACGTGTTAAACAGGTTAACAATTCACTTAAAATAAGTTCCAACACCACAGCTTAAATACATTATATAACTTAACTTCACGTAATTTAATGATATCGAATTAAATTCGCGTCGCACTTTTTGTATTTATTTAATATTAATATTTATTAATTAATTACTAATTGATTTTTGCATGAAGAAGATGCGTCACGTGCCAAATGTAGACTCAGAGTGTGTGTACGTAAAAATTACGTGTCAAAAATCAAAATTGCGTCTGTGTTTAAGACGTATAATCAAGAAAAATAATGGACTAAAATTTGTATCCAGCAAATGTTAAATGATGGTACCTTCGACGTTGTATTAAATGTATCTAAGATATTTATTTAATACAAAATAGTGAACTGTACTCAAATATAGGGAAATAATATTTATTGAGTTGAGCATAGAAACCTTAGAATATTAGTAAGTTAACTATTCTATTTGAGGTGTCACTATTAGCCGAAAAGAGCTGTTCTCTTGCAATTATATTTGAAAGTTGAAATGCGTTACATTTCAAATAATTGTGGCGATAAACGAATTAAAATTAGCGATTTAAATGAGTGAGTCGCTACAAATTGTTTGTTCATATTTAATTTAACATAGGCACATTATATAATATTTTGCAAGAACTCTTAACTGGAAATTAAAGTTAACATAACAATTAGTATCAATTAAACATATTTTAAAATTTTATTTTATATGCTTTTTGATATATATTTAATTAATATGCATATATAAATAAATCTACATATCTATATACAGTCAGAAACATTCAGATGTATACGGCTCATATTTAGAGGGAAATTTAAAGATAAAGTTAAAAACCAAACAGAAGATATCATATTTAAAATTTTATTTTTTATCAATATTTATGTATTTTTAAAATAAAAAAAGTAAGGAAAAAAAAAAAGTGTTTCGTTGATTTTAATTTGCCGTATACATCTGAATGTTTCTGACTGTATATAAAAATGAATTCCTGTTTGTTTGTCTGTTCCGAATGGGCGCCTCAGCCGCTCAACCGATCGCCATGAAATTTTTACCATGTACAAGTAGCATATCCAGAACCAACCTTACGATATTTTGGAAGGGGCTGGACCCCGGGGTCTAGGGGCTGCGGTACAAATTTTTTCGAAAATTTTAATTTTCTTTAAATTTTTCCACGAAAATGAGTTTATGGGGCTGGTTATATGAAATTACTGACATGTTCGAATCCGAGGGGCCCAGCCCCGGATCAAAAATTAATTTTTACATGTATAGATACAAATATTGGATTATTTCAAAATTACTTCTCAACCGATCGCCATGAAATGTTTACCATGCAAATGTTGCATGTTCAGGACCAATCTTACGATTTTGTGAAAGGGACTGGACCCCGGGGTCTAGGGGCCATGGTACAAATTTTTTCTCAAATTTAAATTTTTTTACGAGAATTAGTTTTGGAAAGGGGTTATATGAAATAAGAGACATATTCGAATTCGGGGGGTCCGCCCCTGGATCAAAAATTCATTTTTACATGTAAAGATACAATTATTTAATTGTTCTGAAATAACGCCTTAGCCGCTTTACCGATCGCCATGAAATTTTTACCATGTATATGTTGCATGTTCAGGACCAAGCCCACGATACTTTTAAAGAGGCTGGACCCCGGGGTCTAGGGGCTGTGGTACAAATTTTTTCTCAAATTTCAATTTTTTTAAGATTTTAAGGGGTTATATCAAATTAGTGACATGCTCCAATCCGGAAGTCTGCCCTGGATCAAGAATTCATTTTTACATGTACATATAGATACAATTATTTAAATGTTCCGAAATAGCGCCTTAGCCGCAAATTTATACACCAAAAATGATATCTAGCGTGCGATTGTTATACACAAATCATACCTCTACTATAATTGATTTAACTATTCAAATTAATTTTATTAATTTAAATTTAAGACAATCTTTCATCACTTTAACTGAAGGCAAATCTCTGAACACTTATTTTATCCATACTAATAATCCATTTTTACTGGTTTGACATGTACTGTTTAGTGATATCCTATTTATCATATCCTGTTTTGAAATGTACCATAGTCAGCGAGTTCTAATTTCCACATAACTTCAGAAATAATTAACATTCTATTTTAATCCACTGTTGCAACCGGCGGCTTTTAATGAAAATAGTAGTTTCATACTAAACGCCAATAGTTTATTACTTTATTTAGTTTATTACTTAAATAATCAATGATTGTTTCATAAAATCAATTCTAGGAAAGGTACTAAAAAATATTGTACGTATAAACTGATTTACTTTGAAAACTACTAGCGTTTTATATTTGAAAATAGCATCTTCTACAAGAAACATCCTTGGATTCAAATTATTGTACGTGTAAAATTGCCTTAGTTTGAAAAAACTTCTTTTGTTTTTCGAAATGTCATTTTCAACCACAGTTCGCGGTAAAACGTATCGAAGTGGACGTAGTTTTAATCGTTTTGAATAAATTAATATTAATTTGTGTTTCGGATGCCGCTGTTCTCGATTAGTTAGCTATATTGCAATAAAATAATTGTTGGTGATTATTTTCCAGGTATTAATTATTATTTCAAGTGAATATACATTCTTATTAGATTTAAATTATCAGTTTATAAACGTGTTAATCTATGATTATTTTTTGATTGTAGATAATATTTGATTTTGCTTAAAAAAAATTCCGTAAAGACATTTTCAAACACAGTTCGCGGTGAAACGGATCGAAGGGAACATTAAAATCGTTTTGATAAATTAATACTGATTTCTGTTTTGAATGCCCGTCATTCCTGATTAATTAGCTACACGTTTCATTTTTGCTTAAAAATGCCACCGAAAAAAAGATCAATTGGGCAGGAAACTGCAAAGTAGAAGAAGATTAGAGCCGCAAGGGTGGCTGAATCAAGCGAACATAGTGAAGCAAGACTTGAAAATGATCGAAGCAGTACGTCTTCTTCTAGAGCTAATGAAACAACTAAACAGCGCGAAACACGACTTGCAAACGTTCGAAGCAGGATGTCTTCTTCAAGAGCTGATGAAACAACTGAACAGCGTGAAACACGACTTGAAAATGTTCGAAGCAGGATGTCTTCTTCTAGAGCTACTGAAACCATTGAACATCGTGAGGCCAGGCTGGAAGTCGATCGGTTACGATATGGACGATTAATAGAAACTTTTAGAGGTGATTTAAAGTTAGCAGCATTCAGTTACGAGAAAGACTATGATTACAATGTTTCAATTGGGCAAATGGGAAACATTTGTTTGTATTGTCGCATTCTTTAAAGTTTCACAATGAATCGCATGGAATGTGTTGTTCAAATGGAAAAGTGAATTTGCCTCCTCTGGATGATCCACCTGAACCTCTTCTAGCCTACGTCTCCGGAACTACTGAGTTATCCAGACATTTTCTACAAAATATTCGAAAATACAACTCATGCTTTCAAATGACATCTTTTGGAGCAACCCAAATTGTTAAGGATGGAGGTTTTATGCCCACGTTTAAAGTACAAGGACAAATTTATCATAAAATTGGATCACTTCTTCCTCTCTCTACAACGACTCCAAGTTTTTACAAATTTACTTCATGGGCAACGAGGAGGCGGAGACTTATCAACGTTGTGCTATTAATCCCGGAACAAAACGTGAAATAATATCAAGTTTACAGATTTTATTCCATGAACGCAATCATCTGATAAATTTATTCAAAACTGCATTGGAGCAAATGAAATATCTTTATATTTATTATTCACTTTGATCTGGTTGAAGGTTTGTAAAAATGGAGTATAATTATTTGGCAATTGGTAACAAATACCAAACCAAAATTAATTAACTATCCTCACAAACAGGATGTCCAATAATATCATTACATAATTTCGCCTGGATGCATTGACGGAGGCACCCGTTACTGAATACAGCTACTTATAGTTATAATTTTCTTTTCATATGTGATTGCAACTACAGCGATGTATAGAGAGAATTCTTGCATAACAATTAAGGTATTTGAATTATATGTATACCTCCCGTGCAACGCCGGGTAACTCAGCTAGTATATATATAAAAAAGAAGTGTACATTTTGATTGTCACTCGATAACTCGAGAACGGCTCACCCGATTGCCATAACATTTCTAGGGAAGGTGCAGGGAGGAGTGATGATGGTTAGTTGATTTTGAAATCCAAAATCGGTCCAGCCATTCTCGAGTTATGATTTTTTTCCTGAAATGAACTTGCTCTTTGTAAAACAACAACAAATACACGTATAATCGAAAAATTGCACCCCCCCCCACACCCTACGCACACACTTTGTGGTCGATTGGGTATGGTCCCAGCCCCCCCTCTTGAAAAAATTTTAATTCAACATTTGAAAAAAAAAAGTTTAAATTTCGGTCCGATTACGGCGTGTTTCAGAGCTTCACCGCAGCTATGATGCATTACAATATCCATTATTGCAGTGGAAAGGTGGCGACGGCTATCATATCAATATACGAATGATAGATCCACGAACCGGTAAAATATAATATGAATTCAATTTATTTATTTCAAAACAAGAAGACATGATTTTAATTTTCTGATAATGTATTCATCATAGGTCTTGAGGTGGAAAAAAAAGTTAGTGGGATGAATTATTATTCGTATAGATTCGAGATTCGCCCACAAGAAGACAACTTTATTATGCGATGTGGCAAACTTTTCCACCAATACGCTGTTGACATGTATGCGAAAATTGAAGCAGAACGCCTTAATTACCTTCGATTCAATCAAGCCAAATTGCGATCGAAAAAATACATACACTTGCGAGATGCAATTGTGAATGATGGTAATGTTAATGATATCGGACGTTTAACAATATTACCATCGACATATGTTGGCAGCCGCGCCACATGCACGAATATACGCAAGATGCAATGTCATACGTTCGCAAATATGGTCGTCCCGACCTATTCATAACATTCACAAGCAATCCACAGTGGGCTGACATAAAAAACAATTTTTTTGATGGTCAGAATCCAACAGATCGACACGATATAACAGCACGTGTATTTCGACAGAAAGTAAAAGCACTGATGGATTTGATTATCAAATTGCGAATTTTTGGAGAGGTGCGTTGCTGGATGTATTCGATTGAATGGCAAAAGAGAGGGCTGCCGCACGCGCACACCTTGATATGGCTGGTTCGTAAAATAACACCCGATCAAATTGGTAACATTATATCAGCTGAAATTCCAGATGAAATCAGCGATCCAGAATTATTTGAAGTTGTCACGAAAAATATTATCCATGGCCCTTGCGGTCAAATAAATATGAATTTACCATGCATGATCGATGGAAAATGTACAAAACGGTATCCAAGAGCATTAACTTCGGATACAATTACAGGTGACGACGGATACCCGTTGCATCGACGTCGGTCACCGGAGGATAATGGCCATACAACAACAATTAAAATACGAAATCAAGACATTGAAGTTGATAATCGTTGGATTGTGCCTTATTCTCCACTATTGTCAAAAGTATTTCAGGCTCACATAAATGTTGAGTACTGTAATTCTGTGAAGTCGATTAAATACATTTGAAAATATGTGAATAAAGGCAGTGATATGGCTGTTTTTGGAGTAGCTGATGACAATAGCAATGATGAAATCGCCCAATATCAAATGGGGCGCTACATTAGCACTAATGAAGCTCTTTGGAGAAGTTATTCATTTCCAATTCATGAGCGATATCCTGCTGTTGTTCATTTGGCTGTTCATCTTGAAAATGGCCAGCGTGTGAATTTTACCGATTCAAATGTACAGCAGAGAGCAGCACAGCCACAAGCTACAATATTAACTGCATTCTTTCAATTGTGTGAAAGCGGTTAATTTGCCACAACGTTGCTGTATTCAGATGTAACGCATTATTTCACTTGGACTGCAAAGAAATGGCAACGACGTAAACAAGGAACACCTGTTGATGGCCATCCGGGTGTTTTTTTTTCTGAAGATACCATGGAAAGATTATACACAGTTCATCCAATCAATGCAGAATGTTATTATTTGCGGTTGTTGTTAGTAAATGTTGTTGGACCACGTTCATTTCAACATTTGCGAAGAGTAAATGGTCATTTATGTGTGACGTTTCGTGAAGCATGTGAGCAATTATAGGTTTGCTTGAAAATGATGCGCATTGGGGTTTAACGCTTCATGATGCATCGATTGCTTCTTTTCCACATCAAATACCGGTCAAATATCGGTAGCAATATCGTTATTGTGAAACTAATGGATTACCAGATAAACGTAATTGCAATTTACAGATCAGGCAGAAAAACCTCTACCGATAATCTATTTAGCAAACTCGAAGAAATTCTTGCGCAATATAAGAAGTCTATAATCATTGGAGACTTTAATATCGATCTTTTAAATATCAGTGAAAGAACTACAAGAAATTATACTGAGCTTATCAAATCTCATGGCTTCTTGGTCCTCAATAAACTTGATAAAGACCACGCCACAAGGGTCTGTGAAACCACAGGTACAATAATTGATCATATTGTGACTGACTTATTGAATGTTTCATATGACATCTCTTTGGATGATGTTTCGTATTCGGATCATAAGCTAATTTTAGTCCAAATGTCCAAATCTGTTCCTAGGCAAGTTATACAAACCCAAATTGAAGTACTAAACTATAAAAAAAATAGAAAACGATCCCGTATGGCGTTGCTTAGATTCAATTGAAACAGTTGATGAGTTAGTCAGTAAGTTCCAAAGTATCATAAAGAATAATAAATCGATCATCATTAAAAATCAAACTACAAACATAAAAAAATCATGGGTTACAAGTGAGGTATTGGCCACAATTAGACTACGTGAAAAATTCTTTAAACTTAAAAAAAATATCCTGAATCAGAATACGTGCTTTCTAAGTATAAGTATTATAGACAACTTGTAATCAGTGTCAATAAATCTGCAAAACAACAATATTATTCTGATATGTTTAGTAACTGTGGTCATAGTTCTAAAAAGTATTGGGATTGCATTAAAAACATATTATTCAATAGATCAAAACCAACAAAACCGATATATTTAAAAATAAACAATGTTACATTCACTGATTCGAAAATTGTTGTTAATATTTTTAATGACTCTTTTGTAAATGTTGATATTCAAAAATTCTCTTACGGAAATTTCGCTAATCTAGCTTTGAATAAACTTTGTCTAGCCACAGATTATCCAAGCATTTTCACTGAAACTTCAAGTGAGGAAGTAGAACTCTACATTTCTCAATTAAAAAATAACTGTGCTACAGGAATTGATCAAATTTCCACCAAATTTGTTAAGAAATATTCAACTCGATTAACAAGTATAGTAAAAAAATTCATTAACAGTTCTTTTTCGACCGCCATTTTTCCGAGCAAATTGAAGTTTGGGCGAGTTGTACCAATTTTGAAATCTGGTAGTAGTATGGAAGCGTCTAATTATAGACCAATATCTGTTCTCCCTGTTTTGTCCAAAATTTTCGAAAAGTGCATTTATTCCCGATTACACCAACATATACTAACTAAAAATATATTATCCCCTCAGCAATTTGGGTTTACTAGTGAATCTAACACTACTGCCGCATGTGTTGAATTAACACATTTTATAACAAGTAATTTAGATAAAAAGAAAATAGTCATATGTGTTTTTCTTGACATTAGGAAAGCATTTGATAATGTGGACCATATTCTGCTTCTCAAAAAGCTGAATAATATCAATATATCTAAAAATGACATAAAATTACTTTCAAGTTATTTAAAAGACCGGTTTCAAGTTGTAACATATAATGGAATAGAAAGTAATCAAAAACTTTTAAAAAAGGGGGTCCCTCAGGGTTCCATTTTAGGGCCGATTCTCTTCAATTTATTTATTAATGATATTACTGCAATTAGATTAAATGGTGAAATTCAACTATATGCGGATGATGCTGTGTTGAAATACACTGGAGAGGAGTTTATTTCATTAAGAAAATTAATTCAAAATGACCTTGATCATATTCATAATTGGTTCATTCTAAATAAAATGATTTTAAATGTCAATAAAACTAAAACTTTATGCTTTCGAAAGCCAACGTTATTACGCCCTATTGTATTTGAACCACTAATATACGATAATATCGCTTTGGAAGAAGTGAACCAGTATAAATATTTAGGACTTATCATAGATTCAGATTTACGTTGGAATTTGCACATTGATTATTTAAAAGAACGTATATTGCCGTATATCTTCACTCTTAGGAAGCTTAGTCAGTTAGTCACAACAAACGTTTCCATTAAATTATATTATTCTTTCATTCACTCGCGACTTACTTACTTAAATCCAATTTGGAATTCGGCCTCTCAATCAAAATTAGATGAGCTCTTCGTGCTTCAAAAACGAGCTCTTAAATATATATACAAATTACCTCGTATCACGGAAAAAAATAAACCATTATACATATATCACAAAAAATAAGGATGATAATCACTAAAATCGGCTCCACTCGATTTGACAATGATTAAGACAGAAGCGGTTTAGTAATTTATTTGTTTTTTGAATAGCACAAAATAGTCCATGATATTTATAGAATATTATAGTAAAAAACCTGTGACGTCATGTCTGTTTTATTATGGAAATCATTAAAGGTTTTGTGAAAATCATGAGCCATGCATATGAATAATCATTAAAGATTTGGTGAACTACAAAAAATTAGTAATGAAATTCAGTATACTGTTTTGTGAATTTAACTAAATGTTTCTTGTTATACAGCAAAGAGATTTCTGAATTTAGGTGAAAGTTAATGATAATCATTCCAGAAACTGATGAAAATCACAACTAGCTCACTGCTAATCAGGAACTATTATATGAATATGATTAAGCCCTATAATGTTATTCAAAAGTTCCACTGTGAAAAGTACTCGGTAAAATAGTGTTTATGAGAATTATTTATTAAATTAATTACAATAAAGCCTTATTTATTTATTATGTCATATATTTCAATCAATTTTTTATTACAATCAATGCATTCGTGCATATAAAAACTTAAAATTATTTTATAGGTAACTATAAAACAACTTAAAATAAATGGCCCCTGTTATACACACAGCATCTAATCGCTTTCTTAAATTTCTTGCTGCGCAATGAATGGAATCGCTCACGTCGAAGGCACTCTTTCTCCTGGTTTATTTTGCAGATTTCTGTATAGTAGTTGCCCTTCGTGGCTTTCGTTTAGAATATCTAATATATTATAATTATAACTAGTTGCCTCTGCACCGGTAGACGAGGTAGATGTCCATGATGTGGATGCGCTGCCGTATGACGTGAATTCGCTCGCAGGTGATGTGGATGCGTCCACAGATGTGCTGGATATACTGGCGGTTGGTGTGAATGCGCTGGCAGATGATGCGAATTAGCTGGCAGGTGATGTGGATGCGCCCACAGATGTTGTGGATAATTTGTTTAGCTACGCTATTCCTAAACTAAACATCAATATTTTTTTACTGAAATCGGCACAAAAAAACACTGTTTGAATTAAAACCATATAATGATTATTAAACCTGTGAAGTTGGACACCTCTATAATGTGAACAACTTCACAAATTTAACATACACAATAACAAATAAAAAATCTAAAAATGAAGGCATCAAACCTTTTCAAATATACTAAGCACAAACCAGCAAAAAATTATAAACATTAAACAAATTAAGAATTTTAACCAAACCAATTTGAACTTTCGTTGGTTTTTTTAAGAAAACTTTCTTTAGATTAAAACACAGATACAACATTTATCACATTTTTAATTAAGTTTATAGTTTTTGGCTGGTGCCAATTTTGATAGATTTTACAATACTATACATTAATAGTTATATTGTACTTACATGATTATTTATTTACTTTGAACGTTTGATTTTTGATACAAAACAATGAAAATGATTTAAAAACACTTGAACACTTACTTAATTAATTAAAGACAATTTTTTTTTCAAATACTTTCTTTTCTAATCAAACGCGTAGACGTCTACTGTTTGCGAATATACCTTATACAATGAAAAGACAATGGGCAAAATGAAATGAAATAAAATGCTTAGAAATAACGACAATTTAAAGAGAGAATTTGTGGTATTCACAAAACAAATAATGAAATTCACTAAAGATTCTTTGATAATCACTAAAACCATAATATTCATTAATGCTGATCACTAATATATTTTGTGAATATGACAATTTTTTTCTGAATATCACAATTTTTTGTGAATTTGATTTTCGAGAGTTTTAGTTAAAATCAACATAACACTTGAGATTAATTATTATCTTAAGCTACCAAGTGATTAACTTTTATCCAATAATTAGATGTTAAATTGATGCCAATGCATTATCCAACTATTTCTTATACAAACTGATTCTGGAATAAGTTTGGACTTCTCATGAATCAGTTATGATTCAGTTTATTAACAAAATAAACATAAAGTAATGCAAACAATTATTTTAGTACTTATTTCTAACAGTTGGAAGGGCGAATTGTGTGCCATGTATATACTGCTATTTATCTGTACTCCGGCATAAAAATTTGTTCTAACGCCAATTTTAAAGATTATACCGATAAAAACTACCGGTGAACGAATTAATCTAGTTAATTTTGCAGAAATATTAATTCAGGCAATTACATCGCCATATAGGAGTGTGATTGGCGTTGCTACCATTATATCACACTAATTTTTAACTTAAGATATAACCTTCCTTATCAAGTTTACCAAACGTTTGTTTTTAGTAATTATTGAAATTTAAACTTGGTAATTTAAAAAATCCTTAGGGTTGTAACCAAATGAATATATTTAAGTAAAAAATGAATCTAGGTGATATAATTTTCATATTTAATAATTTTATCAAAATTGCGATTGCTTAACTAATTATATCAATTTTTCATGAACAATATTTCTTAATACTAAAGATAATTTTTTGGTTTAAGTCACATACATTTTAGGTAATTTACACCAATTTTGGGGAAATTTCTACTGTGATTTTCAAAAAACACACTTTAATGATAATCACAATCACAGAAAAATCAGTAAATTCAGTTTTGTGCATATCACATAAAAAATCATTTGGATCATTAAAATTTTAATGAATATAATAATAAATGACTTACAAAAGTGGCATAATGATTTTAATAGCATTTTTTTTTCCGTGAGATTTAGTACTGAAGAGTTATTCTTAAGTTATAAACAAATACCGAGCTTTATTAAAGTTTGTGAAAGAGAAGACCTTTATTTGATACACAAAATATTGTTTAATGAGATAAAGCATAATTTTTCTATAAATTCAGTTTATGACAAACACAGGTATCCAACTAGCAGAAGCTCACATTTTGAATATGACTTGTTTACTACAGCTATAGGTGACAAGAATGTTTTATATCGAGGTATCAAAAAATATAATTGTTTACCATTGAATATGAAGCAAGAACGAGATTTTATGAAATTTAAAAAATTGGTAATCAACCAATTTCAATCTAATGTATAATGTAATGTGCACTAAGTAGGCTTTTTTTGGTAATTCTTCTTTTCTTTTTTTTTTTTTTTTTTTTTTTTTTTGATTCGGTATAAAATTTGGGAAATATTGGTAACAGTGAATAAAATTGTGTTAATAAAGTAATTAATTTAATAGAAGAAGATTGTGAAGAAAATAAATGAAATGGGAAAAAAAGGGAAAAAGGGAGGAAAAGAGAAAAAGGAAAGGAAAAAAAAAAAAAAACGGAAAAATTTGTGAAAAGGGTTAATAGATGTAAAAATATTACCAATAAAATTGTCTAATTTTCAAAAAAGAAATAAATATTTAAAATATGTAAGTTTTAAATAACTCGTCACTGCATGTGTTAGAGATAGATATTTAATTTTTTATTTTTTTATATATGATTATTATAATTAATTATTAGATTATATTTAATAGAGCAAAAAACCATTGTTATTGTCAATTTAGCTTGGTTTCTATATGCCAATTAATGTCTTTGTAAAACTATGTTGCATACTGCCTCTGGCAAGAGCAACAAAAATGTACACTTTTGTATGTAATTCAATAAAGAAAAAAAAAAAAAAAAAAAAAATACGTATGTTATATGCCATAATCATATCAACATGTTTTCCCTCAAATCCACTTGAATTGTGGAATAAATACAAAGATTTTATGGTAGAAGACTATTTGATTGGAATGCGTCATCACACAAGAAACGCTGATTTGCTGATTTCATTGGAAATGTATAATGAGGCATTGATAGCGATTGAAGATATGTGCCTAACGATTGCAAATAAAGCATTAGGGCAATTAGGTTTGTCACCACCCAATCGTCCAATGCATGATTTATTTGATCGAGAATTGCAACGTGAACAACAGTATGATCCCAATGAATTGCAAACATTTGGGAATTTGAATGTTCCCAAATTAAATGACCATCAAAAACATGTCCATCATGCAAGCTGTACAAAATGAAGTCGGTGGATTATATTTTTTGGATGCGCCTGGTGGTACGGGAAAAACAGTGGTGATATCAATGATTTTGGCAGCCATTCGATCGCAACGAAAAATTGCATTGGCACTTGCTTCGTCGGGAATCGCTGCTACTCTATTGGATGGTGGACGAACAGCGCACTCTGCATTAAAATTGCCGTTGAATGTGCAGGTGTGCTTATATTTATTGATTGATCACTTTAAAATTTAATCGATATTATTGTAAAATATAATTAACAGGTGATTGAACATCCCACGTGCAATATTTCAAGAAATTCTGCGATGGCAAAAGTTTTGCAACAAGCAGCAATTATTCTTTTGGATGAATGTACAATGACGCATAAAAAATCGCTGGAAGCATTACACCGTACAATGCAAGATCTACGTCAGAATCAAGAAATGTTTGGTGGTGCATTGATATTATTGTCAGGCAATTTTCGTCAAATATTGCCTGTGGTTCCACGATCATCACCGGCGGATGAGATCAATGCATGCTTACAGTCTTCTCTTCTATGGCGACATGTGCAAAAATTGACATTAAACATAGATATGCGCGTTCAATTGCACAACGACCAATCTGCAGATCGGTTCTCGAAGCAATTGTTAGATATTGGAAATGGCAAAGTTCGAGTCGATAATACAAATGGATTGATTACATTGCCGAACAATTTTTGTACCATTCTCCAATTAACAGAAGAGTTGATTGAAAGTGTGTTCCCAAATATTATTCAAAATTACAGGAATCACAATTGGTTGAGAGAGCGCGCAATACTGGCACCAAAAAATGTACATGTCAATGCAATCAATTATCAGATTCAAGAAAAATTACCAGGTGCAGTGACATCATATAAATCTGTTGATAGCGCAATGAATGCAGATGATGCAGTGAATTATCCAATTGAATTTTTGAATTCATTGGAACCATCTGGTATGCCACCGCATTGTTTAAATTTAAAGGTTGGCTCATCAATTATTTTACTGCGGAATTTAAATGCACCAAAACTGTGCAATGGCACAAGATTGGCCGAATTTAATTGAAGCCACAATATTGACCGGAACAGCGAAAGGTGAAATTGTGCTCATACCACGTATTCCACTGATTCCAACAGATATGCCATTTGAATTTAAGCGTTTGCAGTTTCCAGTGCTATCATTTGCCATGTCCATCAATAAGGCGCAATGACAAACGCTTCAAATATGCGGATTAAATTTGGAGGAGCCATGCTTTTCACATGGACAGCTATACGTGGCCTGCTCAAGAGTTGGAACTCCAAATTGTTTGTTTGTGCTCGCTTCAAATAGGCAAACGAAAAATATTGTATATCCAAATGTTTTGGATTGACATTAATTATTTTGAAATACATGCATTCATTTCATAAAAAAAATCTAGAATATTTCATTTCTTTTTTTGGTTGGTTGCAACGAAGTGCATCGGGGTTCGCTATATAATATAATTTTTATCAATTAACATTTTACTAATTTAATTACCAAATTTTAAACCAAACAAATTTTCAAATAAAGAACGTTACAATAAATTTATACGAATTTCATTTCACATAAAATATTTATTACATTTTTTAATAATATTCTTCCATCAGGTATCACTGTGCGGCATATAATACGAATCATCTACATTTATCTTTCCATTGTCATCATTTAACAGCAGTTTGCATTCCAATAGCTCATTAACAATATTGCCAAATCAATTTCCCGTTATAATGTTTATACTCTAATACAATATACTTATTGTACAGATATACGAAAAATGAATTTTCAATAACTAAATGCTGTGACATCTATTTAAATCGAGAGACAATACAAAAGAAAAGGTTTACTTTGGGCCAGCAAGGCGGATTATACAGGTAGTATAATATAATACCTGATTTCTGTTCATAAATTTATATTAATTATTTATATTAAAAATTAACAAATTATTATTCAATTGGAAAAGTATTAAATTTAATACAAAAAAATAAAGTTGGTTCTTTATTAAAAATTTTATTGGAATTCTTTTAAGATTCGTTTAGGTTTGTAATCAACATTTCAACTTTAGAAACCTTTTTTTGTAGCACTATTTAAATTATAGAAATATTTTTCAATAAAATGCCAAAAACAGGTGCAGGACTTTGGGTACTCAATATTAAAAAGAATAAAAATTTAAGCATATGTCAACGGATCTTATGAAACTAGAAAATTTATACATATTTCCATCAGAGAATACATAAAATTCTGACAGGGATAATACATTTTCCCCAATAGACTTACATACATTTACCCCAATAGAATGGTTGGATCGTTTCACTATTTTCTGTAAGAAATCGCCTTCGTTCTGCTAACTCTTGATGACTATTTCCAGCAAATACAAAACGAATCCTGGGAATCTTTTATTGCATAGTTAGTTATACATTTTGATCCGTGTGCGTTATTAGCACAGATAAATAATAACCAGATGAATTAATAAAACGAATTTATTGATTTTTTCAAAATAGATTGATAAAAGCGCCATTTAGCAGGTGGCATAATAAATAAACGCAAACCGGCACCCCATGAATAGTCTAGGCTATTATAGCAACGGCGCAAAATGTTTTGTGCCACGTGTACATTTCATAAAAAGCCATCTATTGTATGTTATTGTAAATATTTACAAAAATATTGGTCGTATCCATGTGTGTTTGTATACTATGTATGGATAGGATGTTTTTTCCTTGACTTTTTGTTTGAATTATTATTATTTACGAGAAGGCTACATATTTGATTCAGTCAAAAAAATGTATAACATGTTTCATACAAAATTTCTAAAATTTTAAATAGATAAATCATAAAAGTATTCGAAATAAAATGGAAATGCATAGAAACAAATTTTGGGAGATCTATTACCTACATAATTTAGGTTATTTACAAATTTTCTCAGAAAGTAGCAGACATACGTAAATGGTTAAAATAAGAGTTTTGTTTCGACTCACATGGAGAATTTAGGATATTTTTGCTTTAACGAATCGTCTGACAATGGAGACGCTGGATAATGGTCCAATTTTTCAATTGCGGCATGGATCTTATAATACATCAAACTAAAGGTATTTTTAATTGTTATTGGAAAGCTTGATTTGATCTTCTGGCTTCAGTTCGTCACAACAATACTATGGTAAGAGAAGACAGTTTACACGTTACAAAAACATATAATAAAAAAAATATTTTATTTGGGTATTACTTGACCGCTGTTGTTTAAAAATTTGATCCATTACATTACCTATAGCACCCTGCGCCAGATGATCAATTAAATTTGACAAAAATCAAAAACCTCGATAATAAAATGGAATTGCAATACACCAAACCCCGTTTTAAATGTTTAACAAAATATTCTAACCATAAAAAGAAAATATTTCAACAAACTACATACAACAATAGCCCTGGGGCTATTTTTGAATAAGATATACTAATTCGTAAGTGTAAGATTCTTGTTTGATTTGAATAATCAGATTCGTTCGTTTCTTATTTAATTCAAATACGAATCTTAAATTTTCTAATTCGTATTGTATTGAAAAAGGGCGCTGCAGAAGTGCTTTCTTCTGGTCTAAGCTGGTCTAAGTCTTAGCTGATTATGATGAAATTTGAAGCGGGATTATAAATGATTTTTGGAAAAGTTCTGGAATACGATCAACGGAAACGCTCATGAAGTTTATCCTAAGTTAGAACTAAACCAACAAAAACAATAGAATATGTATATGTATTTGTAAACAAAAAACCTGATGACATTTAGGCGAATATTTATCAATAAATAGTTTAACAACATTGAATTATTGTTTGATTTAATTATGTTTTATTATATTTAACTCAAAATGCCGTAATTAACTAAATAATAGCAATAAGCTAGAATAGGAACCCATATAAAAATACATATTTGGAAAATAAATTATTTAAAAAAGTGTGTAGGTATCTGTTAAACCATTTCAAAATCTAATGCCTTTCATATGATAAAATTGTTCAATTTCTAAACATACAGTTTAGTATTTTATTAAGAACGTCAATACTTTAAGATTTTCCATAGTTAGCAAGAACCACACGATGGTTTTTGATAGACCTATAATAGGACTACATACTAAACTGCCAAACCATTTAAAAAGCTAATGGCTTACACATATTTAAAATTACAAATATCTGTAGAGACATATTAGAATTTTCTTAAGAAAGTCAATATCTTAAGATTTTCGACAGATAGCAAGAACCCCACTGTGGTTTTTTGATAGGCCTATAATAGGACGACTATCAAAATTACCAATATCACTGTAGACATGTTATAATTTTTTTTAGAAAATTGACGAATTAAAACAAGTTAATCCAAAAATGTCTAGAAAAATAAATAAAACTTTTTACAATATGTTAATTAACATTTTATTTTTTACAAAATATACAAATTTCATTGCTGATTACAATATGAATATTGCAGTTTTGATGAACTCGCCTTTCACAATCATTGCATTTCTCACTTAATGAATTATTTGCTAAGTTTTCAAAGCTAACCAGACAATGTTCCTTCATACATAGTGAGCTTTCTGCAATTTTATTTTGTAAAACTCTTCTATACGTTTGCAGATCCCTTAAGTATTCGTTCTCATTATCTAGATGAATTTTTGGCCGGTGCTTGTTGGTAGATAAAAAATCCATGGCATATATGATTAATACTCCACAATTATAGCTATCTCGTTGTAAATTTTTTTTGATTGATTGATACGGATGTACGACCAAGCCTTAGCAAGATTCCCGGATACGCCGGATCCACCGTACACCCTTTACATAAAACAAAACCGAGGGATAGGAAAGGAATGTTAGTATTAGAGACTCGACCCGGTTTCAGCCACCTATGCAGTCGATAGTTAGTAAATTATTAGTAATAAATATAATAAAATAGTTAGCACAAGACATCACAATTTCTAACTACAAGCTTATTAACTTCTTGTTGACCCTGGAGAGTTGAATCAGGCTGTCACTTTATTCTGAAAAACGGGATTCGGTTTGATCCTTATAAAATGATTAATTCTGGAACTATGTTATATTCTGAAAATTAAGTTATTAGTCATATTCTTCACACTTATATTAATAAATAGGGTGCTGCACCTGTTTCTTCATCCTGGAATCCCAATGTAGCCAATCCAATCCTAAAACTACCGTTTAACTCAAAACTATTATTTAAATGAAGCATTTTTGTGAACCCACCACTTAAATCACTTAAAGTATAGAAGTTTGATCTATGATGACTGTTCTGTAATAAATTACAATTAATATCACCAGTACCCAAAATTAAAATTGTAAGACACCAATTATTATCTAAAGTATGAATTCAGAACTGAAGTTCTGAAATTTACGAGGATCAAAATCAAAACAACAGAATTTCTAAAGCTTTCTAAAGCATTCTTGGAATCTGTGTTGGGTTTCCACGAATACTTCTGAAAATTAAGATCGAAATTAGTTAATTATCATTAAATACTACTTTTAGAATTTAAATTAACATTATTAAATCAGAGCTTAAAACCCTACTATTTAGCTTGTGAATCTACTATAGTACAAATAAATAATTAAATTCATCACCATGGTCACCAATATTTCTGAAAATTCAAATCAAATATTAAATCGTGTAGTTGGAGCTCGTGAACATAAGTATAATTCTACAAAGAATTGTTGTAATTTGATAATTATTATGGAAACATAATTATATTAGATGAACCCGACATGATCCAAGGAGTTCTGGAAATACTAAACTAAATGGATATCCCCCGACCATCAAATACCTCATCTGCACATTTTTGCAATTTTCATCAACCACAAGCTGCAAAATCAACTCATCTCATCATGGCAGAAACATCACGCAACATCGGAAGATTGATTGATTTTGATTAGAATGTACAGCCAAGCATTATAGCAGGGACTCCCAGATTACGATTAAATAATATTATCGTGTATGTGTAAGAACCACCTAAATTCCATAAAATCGATTAAGTTCAATGTATTTAGCATCACGCACTTCACTTATTTATATAATTAACATCATTCCCATTCCTAGGGTCCAAAATAATGCATCTTCAAATACTTCCTTCTCAGTTCAATCAGAATATAATATTTATATTAGTTTTTTTTATTTATAAATTTATTGAAATTTTAACATTTTAATTTATGTAATTGAAATTAATTTATTACAATTTATAATTTAAAAAAAAATGTAATGCTACTTATAATACCCCGTATTAAAAAATAATCATGCTTAACCCATTTGTGCCCACTGTTGCGTTAGCGCAACAACAGATGCAGTTTTATTTATTTCTCTTTTGTAGAAAACAAAATTGATTTTACCTTTTAAATTATTTAGGTTATGCTAAATGATATATAAAGCAACGTACAAAAAAGGTTTAGGATCATTTTACGTTTTATTTATCAAGTGGTGTGACTACAAAATAGTGTATGGTTTTTATAGTTAAAAAATTATGGACTCCGAAGCTGCAAAATATTGGTAAATGTATATTAAAAGTAGTGATTTATTAATTTGTAGTAATTTTGATGTGAAATATATCAAAGTATATAATTGTAATAAAATAATGTCAAAAAAAATTTTGTTTTACCGTTATTGATGTCGTTGTTTTTATATGTTGCGCTATCGCAACATTGGGCACATACTAACATTCTTTTTATTATAGGAAAAACCCCTTGAAAACCGTTGCTCAAATTTTAGAGGCTTTTGAAAGCATATCCGATAATGTGGAGCTGCCTACAGATATTTTTCTGAAGCCAGCCGAATTTTGTGTTGAGACTGATGAAGATTCAGGCGATGAAGATGATCGCGACCTCAATCCAATAAATGTCACAAACACATTTAACGTCAAAATCAAGCAAAATTGAATACAGGGCGTTGAGGAGGATTTGAAATTATCGGCAATGATGTAAAGAATCAAAACATGGGATGAAAACCGTGTATATCCTGCAACTTTATCAAACGAGTCACATGCCATTGACTTTCTTCAATTATATTTCCATGTTTCTTTTATTGAGTTGGTAGTAAAAGAGACTAAGGACTACGCTTCAAAAAAACGCAACAAATCAATAAATATCGAAGCCGATGATGTGTATGCATTTTTTGGAGTCATGGTATTGTCAGGATATAACGAACTACCTAGAAGGCGACTGTATTGGGCGAATGACGATGATACCACAAATTTGCTAGTTTCAAAATGGATGAGGCGGAACCTTTTCGAGGATATTTTCACCAACATACATTTTTGCGATGTCGATTTTATTACGGATAAAACAGACCGATTTGTCAAAATACGTCCACTTATTTCCCATTTGAATCAGGTATTTTTGGAATATGCTCCTGTGGAAATGAATGTATCAGTGGATGAATCATATGGACCGGATGTTGGACTTAGCATAGTAAGCAATGCCTGGACTTTAGCCAAATTATATAATTTAAAAATAGACCAACTAGCGTTTAGGCGACAATTAGCAACATCCCTTCTTACTCGGTATGGCAAATTAGCCTCCAAAGGGAGAACAATAAAAAAAAAACGATTTTCTGGCTAAAGGAGCACACACGTGTGTTAAAACTGCAAAAAGGTTAAGATGTCGACATTGCAAATCTCAAACTATTTACAAATGATCAACATGCGATTTACCATTACACAACAATTGTTCCGCAGACTATCATCTTCAATTAGCCTAGTTTAGTAATTATTTTGTTCAATAACTTCGTTGGTTGTGAATTCGTGAAATATCATATTGTTTTGTTTTAATGATGGTAATTTTCATTTTTCATGGATAATTAAAGAAATAAAAAAAAAAATTATAAAAAAATAAAAAATTGCAAATTGTTGTTGTATGCCCAATGTTGCGTTGACGCAACACCCCATATCTGGACCCCTAGCTAATTTCCACCCATTTTTATTTTGTTTTAGGTTTATTATGAACGTTGTCAATTGAAATAAACTAAAATTACAAAAATATTTCGAAAAAAAAACTTCTGTCACAAATGGGTTAAATAAACAAAAATTTTATATGAACAGTGAAATCTCGAAACAACGCATCCAAAGGGACCGGAGAAATGTATTTAATTATTTAATAATTTAATTTAGTCGTGTATTTACATATGCAAAGTTTTATTGTTTTATTTCCTTATTAACCATATATTTTCACACAAACACTTATCACTTTGGCGAATAAAATTTCCTTGCGAAATTACAATTTCCTTAAATCAGTATTCACTATAACGAGGCCTCACTGTATTACATACGATAGTTTCTGGTTCAACTCAAATTTACTCGATAATACAAAGTAAACAAATCCCATTAGAATCGAACACAAGAAACTTTTAATTCTAATTAAATTTCCAATTCAACTCAAAATTACTCGATTATACGTAGTATAAGAATCTTATTTGAATTGAATACATGAAAATTTTGCGTTGTGTAGTTCATTGTATATAAAGAGCACTATAAACACAAAGAATACAACAACGCCAAGTAAAAATAATAAAATCGTATTACAGTACAAAACTAAAACCACCAACGCACATAGAGAAAACAAACGTTTTCATAATCCTTCACGTGCGCAGCAGGGAAAGTATCGATGGGTACAGTGTGTTTTGGTACATGCCTTCTCTATATTATATACATACATATGCCACGTTTACACCATAGGTACTTTAATAGTTAAATACTTATTTGCTAATATACTATAATTCTCTTTCAGTTTACACCACAAAATATTATTTTGATATTTGCGGTGTAACCCCATATTATATTTTATATGTTTTGACCTTTGACAGATAATGTACAACTACATTGTTTATTTGATGTATAAATAATTTTGAGATTTTTAGAAGTCAAATTTTGGACAAATTGGTAGTCATTTATATTTCTTTGTTCTTATTTTGTTCTGTTTACACGAAAAATCTCGAAAAAATTAAAAGAAACGACATTTCAGGTTTTTATTGTTTTTTTTGTTTTGTTTCACGTGTCATACTTTTTTGATACCTATTATAATGAAATAGCAAAAAAATATTCAATAAAGTATTAAAGTATTATACTTTACGTTCACATCATGATATTTTTTTTGCTACATACTTTTATACTACTGGTGTAAACGTGGTAATAATAGGCTTCACTATATTATATATTACTGTATATATTTCCGAAAATAACATCGCACACTACACATACACGACTGTGAATACAACTCAGAAACAAATACATATAAACAATCGAACACTATAGAACCAATGTTGTCTTGATAGAAATTATATAATAGAAATTATATTCTTTTTATGTATATAAATAAAGAATACATGGGTTTGTGTCGTTTGCACATAAAACAAAAAATACAACACATACATAATCTCGTAAGAGGAAAGAGAGAAACCGAAAACTTGTATATTCATGTACAGAAACAGAAATTTAATGCGTAAATTTATTTATTCGATTTTAATTAAATTTAAATACGAGATAATGTATTTGACCATTCGAATTTTATGCACCAACTACACAAATTTAAGACATGCATTATTAAGCGAGAAAGCCAAAATTTGACTTGTTTCGCTATAAATATGAAAATAAAAATAAAAAATATAAAACAATGCCTGTTGAATGCATCCCGATGGATTGCATTCTATCCATATTTAAATTTTCACTATTCTTATGCACACACTTTTACTTAAATAAATTAAATTAAAATAAATTATATATAAATTATATATTTAAACACTTTACACTACATTAGAAAATAAAATAAACTAAAAATTAATTAAATTAAAATTGTCTCGAAGAAGACGACAAAAAACACGTCCTTCTTCTTCGAGCGTCAACGACCGACCACAATTATAGCTATCTCGTTGTAAAGGTAACAAATACGCTGCTTCTGTTTTAAAAATTTCTAGTGGCTCGTTCCAAGCTTGCTTTAGCTGGTTCAAAATTTGCTGTCCTTTTTTATTTAAATGATGAATATTCTTCTCCGGTGTTATGGGGTCATAAGTTATAATTTTTTTGTCTGTCATATCAATTATAAGTAAGACCCAATGGTTGTTTATGCACCATGGTAAGTAAATTCGGCCTTTACCCCTACAAATTAACTGAATAAATGATGATGACGATATATAAGTATTTTCTTTGTCTTGAAAAATTTTTATACCTATAATAGGATCAATACAGATGTCATTTGTTGATTGAAGAATTATATTTCCAGAAACATAAATAATGTCTGATATTAAATGGTTTGTGCCATTTAGAGAAGCAAAACAAATGTTATTAAGTGGAAAATCCCTATTATTGAAACTAAATTTAAAAACATATAAACAATATTCACTAGATGCTTTTGAAATTTTCCTGCAGTAGTCTTCATTCATGAATTTTATTAATTTTGGTCGTATATATTTATGTAGAGCACTTCGTCCTGCATAATTATTTGTTCGTGTCTTAGTTTTTCTCCAATATTCTTCTAAATGTACCTCAGTTGGCTCCAGTTCATCTTGTAGAATTTTTGGTGTTGATATCGGAGTTGTTATATAACGTATTTCCTTGATTGTCCTAGATTTCGAACGAGCAACCAAGTGTGGAGCTAATTCGACAGAATTGTTTAGCAACCGAGTTTTTTCTTGGAGAGTGTCAATAAATCGGCCTAGTTTTTGGTTACGTTCCTTTATCAAATTATTTTTAATTATATTGAAACAATTTTCACATATTGCGTTTGACACTCTTTTTTATTCTTTAAAATATTGAAGGAAAATTGTACTCCATAAAGGTAAATAAGTGAAGTACTTTTTAGTACAAAATATAATAAAATCGTAACAATATAAATTGTTTTCATTTTTATTGTCAATCTGTGCAAGATCCTCACTGCTGTCGATTTCTTTAAGAGATATATTCAAAATTTTCGAAAACCTTTTAAAATATGGTGTATCATTAATGTAATGAATGCAGTCATTCTCCGACTCATCTTCATATTGTTCTTCGCTATGTTCTAAATTCTCCAGCCTTGCCAGATTATTTGACAAATTGATCATTGATATATTTAAAAATTCGGAGTAGGCTTTATTGTATACATCGTTTTGATATCTCGAGCAACAAACTATAAAACAATTCTAAATAATTTGTCAATATCATTTATTGACTTACAATCGACAATTGAAAAAAAAATTATCATTATAAATTCTCTGATTTGTTTTCTATGTTGCATTATTTTCTGTTTCATTTGACGAATGAGTATCGCTGCAAAATGCCAACAATGTTTTCTTCAAGTTTTTGTCCGTTGATTATTTTGTAAGAGATATTTAAATATTGTTTGATTGAGATTCCCTCGTTAATTTGTTTTAAAACTGAGTTGATGAACACCCATGACCAATCACTTACGAACAATTTCGGGAGCAATATCTTTGGTTTTGAATTTACGATTTCGTGCTAGAAATACTGTAAGAAGGATCCGATAGCAGCCGTGTCATGCTTACTTGAAATTAATTCTGCTACCGGGATGATTGTATCTTCTACCTTTATGACGCATGCTTAATAGTAGATGCGGGAGAAATTGTGATGTAAGCAACATTTAGGATTACGGACGACCCCCCCTGTTGCATCGATGTAAACAATTCTGTTTGATTTTCCTAGAAGTTGCAAAGTACTAAGGCGCATTAATATTATGTCTAGAGGATCGGATGCCATATATATGTATTTATCATTCGGAGGTTGACATTTGAGTCTATTAATTGCATCATGTATCTCGCATTCCTTTACCAAGTCATTTATATGTAGTCTTTCAGATTTGGCTTTTCTTAAAACATCATTTCTAATGATTTTTTGAGTATTTCCGGCACTTAAAAGGTTTGAATCTATATTATCCAATTGTTCCAAATTATAAACGTTAGCACATCTGTTCACCAATTGGTTTTGTACATTAAATCGTCTAGTTCCACGTAACTGAAGAAACTCCTTTATATCTTTTATGTCATCACCGATTGTGTACATATCAACAAATATTCTTGCTGTGACCTTAAATTTGAATTTTTGTTGGTGATGTGAATATTTGCATACGGCGTACAACACATACATGTTTGTACTTTTGTTCTAATTTGCTGTTTTGAAAGTAAGTACACAATTATTTTTCGCAGCCGTTAGTGCATCCCTTATGCCTTCTCGAAGGGTTTGAGGAGTGTATTCTTCAGTACCAATATCGATTTTAAATATACCTCGATGTAGCCATTCCTTGGCATTATCTTGTTTAAAAGTGATGGGAAGATCGTCAATAATAATTTTTGTTGCGCTTGGTAAATCCATCTCTGAAAAATTCGAAATGTTACTTTTATTTATTTGATCTCTCATAGTGTGGTGGACAATTGTTGATGGATAAACTGTATTGTGATCCAAAATATCAGTTTCGTTATAGTTTATATTTGACGAAGAATTTGAAAAGTCCGTTGTTGTAGCTGGTTCATAATGTTTTACACTGTGACAGCTGAACTTTAGCTTTCGATCCCATAAGTGATATATTTTCTTGCGATTTTTAACCGAATTTTCGATTTTTAAAATAGAGCAAACTTTCCTTGTTCTGTCGAAATTTCCACGAAGGTCCTTAATTAATGATAAATCACTATATACACTAAGCAATGCCTTCAACAAATTATCGGAACTGAGTTTTTCCACATTCCGCTTCGATTGAAATCGAATTAACTTCGTTTTATTAACACGCATTGTTTAATTTTCGAGTAACAGTTTATTCACATTCACTAAACACTTTAAAAAATCCTTCACTAATAACTTTTCACATAAAACTATTCACTTCTATTGCAGTATTTTACTGTATTCCGTATTCACATATACATATGTATGTATGTATATTCTGCTACTTTATTTTAACGTACATTTTTTCCTATACATCCATATATATAACTATTTTTGCGGGAATTGTAAAAACCAGTAAAAATTATATTAATTTATATAAATATGTAGCAAGAAAATAAGCCGATTTTTTGTAAATTTTCAGAAATTTGTAATTTTAACGTTTGTGTCAACACGAGTATAAAACACTTCTCATCAAAACGGCACACCCGGGTGTATAGGCAGTTTTAACATAGTTTTTTTATGAATACGATAAAAATTACGATAATGTTTTGATCAAATCAATTATCGGACAAGTGAAGGCTTTCGTTATTTTTCAGTTTTTTTAAATTTCTTTTTGATAGAATATATATAAACCTAACAAAAAACCATAGTGCTTGATATCTGTCGAAAATCTTAAGATATTGAATTTCTTAAGAAAATTCTAATATGTCTATACAGATATTTGTAATTTTAAATATGTGTAAGCCATTAGCTTTTTAAATGGTTTGGAAGTTTAGTAGTCCTATTATAGACCTTTCAACAAACCATAGTGGGGTTCCTGCTAACTAATAAATATTTTAAGATATTGAGTTTCTTAAGAATATATATGAAAACTTTTCAAATTTTACTCTAGCTTAAGCGATGTGGTCATTTTACTTACAAGAATTTTTATATTAGTATTCAAATATTTATTTGTACACCTTTCAGCAATCATTCATTTTTCATAATAGCATCTTTACTCTTATATAGGGTTTTCCAATAGGAATGATACTATTTAAAATGATTATATTGGCAAATCTGCGTATTATATTTTGACATTTCTTATGTCATTTGTGTTCAACAGGTTATGCCATTTAATCATGAAAAGATACACGCTTCAACAACGTTTAGAAATTTTTAAATTGTTTTATCAAAATCAGTGAATCAAAATGATGCACATTTTTATCGACAAATTTTATTCAATGATGAAGCTCATTTTTGTTAAATGGTTATGTAAACAAACAGAATTGCAGAATTTGGAGTGATGAAAATCCACACGAAACTGTTCAGACACCATTACATCCAGATAAAGTCACTATGTGGTGTGCAATTCATGCTGGTGGAGTTATTGGTCCATATCTCTTTGAAGAAAATGGTCGAAGAGTAACAGTCAATGGAGAACGATACAGAACAATGTTAGATGATTTTTTTTCCTGCTGTTGTTGAGAATAATCTGGAAGATATGTGGTTTCAACAAGACGGTGCCTCCTGCCACACAGCCACCTTAACAATCGATTTATTGAAAACAAAATTTGGTAATGAAATTATCTCAAGATTTGGTCCAGTTAATTATCCTCCCAGGTCGTGTGATTTAACACCTTGTGATTTCTTTCTTTGGTGATATGTTAAGTCACTTGTTTATGTTGATAATCCAACAACAATTGAGCAATTAAAAGTCAACATTGATGAAATACAGCCAAACTTATGTGAAAAAGTGATGATAAATTGGGCTGACAGAATGCAGTGCGTACGGAGAAGTCGTGGTGTTCATTTGTATGATGTTATTTTCCATACATAATGGCATAGTGTAACCTTTAAAATAAAAAAAAATGTTGGGCTTACTGAATAATTTATGTGTTTTTTTTTAATTTTTAAATAGTATCATTCCTATTGGAAAACCCATATAATTGATAAATCTAATATGCCAAAAAGTTTTAAAATAAAATTATAATATTTTTATTCTGAATATAAAATTATGTTTGCCTAAATGACGACCCACTAACTATAATACACTACCTTTTTACTAATACATTTACAAATATTTAGGTTTAGTATAAACTTCACAAAACATATATGACGTGTGAAGTTTGTTCTAAGTTGGGCCTAAATTTTTAATTTTTTTTTTAGTTCTAATTTAGTTCCAACTTCACACGCATCAACGGAATGGATCTTGTTTTCGGAAATTTTAAGTGCGGTATCAAAATTGATTGCGATTATTTCATTATTCATTATTTTAACAAATTTCCATAATTCAAATGGAGTTACAAGTTCGGATTGA
Organism: Tipula helvola; assembly: GCA_963556165.1. Lineage (NCBI taxonomy): Eukaryota > Metazoa > Arthropoda > Insecta > Diptera > Tipulidae > Tipula > Tipula helvola. The sequence goes on along the minus strand of OY744481.1, from coordinate 180,148,183 downwards.
TGTGCAATTTACAACACAAACTCGATGAAGCTGGTTATTGTTCCAAATAGCTGAAGTTTATTCTTTGATAGTTCATAGCTTTATTATTTTTTATAATTTCACAAAATAAAGATAACTCAAAAATTCTAAATAATAAATACAATACTTCATGTATAAATATATATATATATATATATATATATATATATTGCAGTAAATATAGATTTCAGATTTTACTTTCCCTGCATAGTTTTGCGTCAATTGGAGATTTCATAGGTTTTCATAATTTTGATTAATCTATTTTTCGGCCAACCAACTGCAATATTTTCTTATTAACACCAAAATCATAAAATTTAAAGTAGATTTATTTTCGCAGCAAGGGTTTTGATGATTATAAAAATCTGGAAGCATAGTTTAACAATATGCTCTTATTGACGATTGGAGCATCACGGATTCCACCTAGTGGAAAATTTTTAAACTGAGGTGCCTGATAATTTGACGTTCGAAATTATTGTAAACAATTCCAATTTTGATCTGTAAACACAATTTTTACTTACCGGATTGCTAATAATTGTAAATTATTCTAATTTCGGACTATAAAAACAATTTTTAATTACCGCATTGCTAAATTTTCTTTCGTCGCATTTGTGACAAATGTCATTTTATCAGGTGCATCATTTTAACTATTGTCCTCGAGAGGCGCTTTCTCTACTTTTACAATCGTCAATAAATGTTTATTTGAGATTTTTCATATCATATAAATTCATACTACATATATATGTTTTCACTAAACACATAAATTCGGTTTTTGCATATTTCAAAAAAGCAATCCGTTGGTGCCTTAAGCCTTCCTAGGGCACTTTCATCTTTGTAATGATTTTTGTGATGAATAAGATATTCCGATGGTACTTCCATTATATCATTAGTTTTTAAATAATTATGCTCACATCCAACACAATTTAAATTTTTTACCATATCCAACATAATATCTCATTAAAGCATCTGATATTGGCAGGTATATCATCCATATCTAAATTTATAAAATTGTCACTTATATCGGAGACGGATGTCAAACAAGTATTCGTTAGTTCCAGGTACCTCTGGAATATGCCAATGGGGACACAATTAATTTCCTCCTCAATAGCTCCGCAGCATCAGTTGGGGAATTCTTAAAAATTTGTCTGAATCTTTCTCGCAATTGGTACAATTAGAAAATTGGATTAAAATTTTGACGGTGGTTAGCTTTGCTATAATTATGATAAAATTCATGGACTGAAGGGTTCTTATGTCCATTAGCCGCCCTAATTTCAAAAAACAAGTTTTCGATAGGATTTAATCTTGCAGTTAGTGACTGCTCAATTGCAATATTTTCTGACTTAATTTGCAGCGCTAATTCGTTAATCCCATTAATTGTTTGAATTAATCCATCAAAACAGAAGTCGCGCCGTTGTTTTTTTATGATTTTAATTTTTGATATGTAATCAGCCATATACTTTAAAAATTCCATAATTTATTTATCTAACATTAGAGCACTCGCGAATTTATTTTTGCTAACTTTAATTTTGAATTTAAGCAGAGCCTTCTAGAGTATAGAGCCATAATCAGTATGACGTATTTTATAGAAGCTTTTTTAGTGGTATAACTTTTCACCGATTTCCATAGGAATCCATAGTAAAAATGGTGTTTTTTAGCTTCAAGTTTTTCAATGAGAAAAGCAAAAATATTATAAAACGATTACATAAAAATTTTCTACATATATCTATTTAACAACAATAAACAAGAAGGCTACATTGGTATTAAGTAAATATTAACTGCAGAAATATTAAAATTAAATTATTTCTAAAATATTTTTTTCGAACTTTCATTTTGAAAAATACATCAAAGTTGGCTCTGACGAATTAAAATAATACTTGCTAAATTTATCTTTAATTTTACTAGTGTACGTTAGATGTCTAAGATTTGTACAGAAAAATACGGAAAAAAATTATTTAATCAAAAAATTATGTCACGTTCTTAATATTTTGTGAATTTGTTTTGCTTTTCCTACAATTTTTGAACTTGAAATTTCCTCAGGTGGCAATTTTTGGTACGATTTTACAAAATGTGTACTGCCATCACTGCCATCTATGTAATATATATTGAATTAATGCACACGATTTGTAGTAAGCTTTTCTTTTTAAGTTGACCAGAATGCTGTTGTTATGAACTTTTTTATATATTTTGGTTTAAATAAATCAATTATTACAAAAAAATGAAAACTATTTACTTAAACGAGATTTATACATATGTTGAAGTTCAAACATTTATGAAAATATTTCAGAAATCATAATTAAGAATTTGCAACGTTTTCATTTACAAATTTGCCTTTTACTATGGAAATTTAGATTTTTTTCTCGTTTCTAATTCCCTTACAAAATCTTCGTTTTTTAGATTATGGCTTGTATAATCAAGGTTGCTTTGATTTAAGCCATCGAAGAGTTTGTCAAATTTTTCGATAAACTTAAAGTAACAATAGCGACTGATTCATCGTGATTACCGAATTTTTCCGAGTTGAACCGCAGTTTTAATTCCAGCTGCTACACTTCTGCTTAACACATGTACAGATAGCTTAACCCTCATTTTTTCAAACGTGTTAGGACATTTTTGGGCAACAGTTGGTTACAGAATCCTTTTCTAAATTGTATAATTCTTTTACGACGCGATGTTCTAACTGATTATTCCATCAGGGCATTTTAAATCGGACTTCATTAGGGTATTCCATACTGATTTTATTAGATGTCTGATGTTATGGATTCATTTGATACGAACTAAGTAATGACAAATTTCCAGTTCGAAATAATACTTCTAATCATAAAACAACAAATTATTTTTCCGATCTTGTCTTGTCTCGCGGTACCAAAATCCACAGAATATATTTAATACTTGAAAAAATATTTAGATTAAATTCGGGAGTTAAATGTTTAATAGGTTGCCATTGCCACCTATTAAACTACTAATGATGTTTTCGACGGTAGATTTAAATTTAGATGTTCTTGTAAAGATTTATAAGTAGTAGACGATCTATAATAATTAATTTGAGCCAGGAGCTTTTGGTCGGTAGGCCATTTCTTGTTTTTCGATCTGTAATTTGTTAACATTTTACAGAAGGTTTTGGAATTTTCGTGAATGGTTAACTGATCAATAATTTTATGCATTTGCTCTTTGACATATTTCGTTTTGCCTACAAGTATGAGTGATACCTTATGTCTAAATCTATTTATTCGTTGTGCGTAATTTAGTGATGGACTAAGTCGGTTATTTTTTTGTTAAAAACGTAAGAGCAAATAAGCGAAACAGAACAAAAAGAACAGATTTGGTACATCACTAGCGTAATTATTAAATTATTACGATTTCGTTTTAAAATTTACATATCGTCACTTGAATAATTAATTCTTGTAAGTGTTGCACACAAGATTTCTGGTTTATTGATGATTAAGAATCACCATTCCTAAATCTATGTACAAACAATTTTCCATGGCGCTATGAAGCAATTCTGGGGGTTAAAATTCAAACTAAAATTTCATTGTATTTTGTAAGTGGTAATTATCTCAATGATGAAATATACTACAAGCATATAACGTATTTCATAATTATGTTATGACTTTTTTGTAAAAGTTAAATAATTGTATGCCGCTCATTGCAATAATTTTTGAAAATTTTTCTAAAACCTTAGAACTTTGAAAAATTGTATGTACTTTATAAATCAAAATTTTATGATTCTTTTATACAATATAAAAAAAAACAACGAGCGAGTTCACCTTCAACTCGCAAAAGATTTATGTGAAAACTTTTGTGTATAAATGTCTCAAAAAGTCAATAAGTTATTCTATTTTGGATTTGGAGGACGAACTTTACTGACGTTAATTGAGCATGAGCAAAGTACAGCTCTGTTAAGTTAATCACCAAAATCTGGCTTATACGCTTTAAAATATACCATTACTCATACACAGCAATCTTGTTCAAAATTCCATAGTAGTAACTGGTCACAGCAAACTCGCTGAACAAAGTAAAATCGCATCGCTTTATCACTGATCAGTTTAAAATAAATTAAATAGATCGGTTCTATTTGGGCGCAATGTTGCCCGCAAAATCATTGCAATTGGAAAAACAGTAGCGCGAGTCTCTCCATAACCAAACTCACCAACGGCATGAGCAATATTACATTACTAATAAGAAAGCATACCGATTAAACAATTTTAAAATTATTATTCTATTATGTACCAATGCATATGTGCAATTTTCACAGCTCGCTATTTCCATATTTAATTTTTTTAAGCTACCCAAGTATTTGTGGTCCTTTTGCTCGTATATGTAATTTCGATTTTCAAAAACACTTGCTGCTGTAGCCTTAATATAGCAGATATTAGGTTGTTCAGAAATTAATGCAGGTTTTATGATTTTATTTGTTTCAAAAATTTTTCAATAATAAAGAATTACGCAAAGACTTTAACATTATAAGCCATTTTAAAGCTTATTTTATGCTCTTTCTTATCACATAATCTATTTGTAATCTAAATTGTAGTTTTGTCTATTTTTAGACCTTTGAAGTTAAGATATCAAAACAAGAATTTCGCCAAATTTACTTGTATGAATTTAAACTCGGCCGCAGTGCAGCACAAACGACTCGAAACATCAATGAAGTTTAGGGCCAAGGAAGTGTTAACGAATGCACAATACAACGTTGGTTTCAAAAGTTTCGTCGTGGTGAACTCAGTCTTGAAGATGAGAAAGGTCGCGGACGTCCATCTGCCATTGGCGACGATGAATTGAAGGCTTTGGTGGAAGCAAACCCATGCACGACTAGTTTGATAGCTTGCAGGGGACCTAGGCGTAAGTATTGGATTCGAAGCTCAACAAATGGGTGCCACACGAATTGAACGAAAACCAAGAAAATCGCCGTTATGAAGTTTGCTCTTCACTTCTTTTGCGCAACAAAAACGAACCATTTCTCGATCGCATTGTGACGTGCGATGAAAAGTGGATTCTATACGATAACCGACGATGTTCAGCGCAGTGGTTGGACCGTGGCAAAGCCCCTAAACACTTCTCCAAACCTGAGCTGCATCAAAAAAGACTATGGTGACTGTTTGGTGGTCGTCAGCCGGAATTATCCACTACAGCTTCTTGAATCCTGGCGAAAATATCACAGCAGAGAAATATTGTCAACAAATTGACAAAATGCACAAAGAACTAAAACGTCTGCGTCCAGCATTAGTCAATAGGAAGGGCCCAATTCTTCTGCGCGATAATGCTCGCCACATGTTGGACAACCGACGCTGCAGAAGTTGAACCAACTTGGCTATGAAGCTCTGCCTCATCCACCATACTCACCAGACCTCTCACCAACCGACTACCACTTTTTCAAGTATCTCGACCACTTCTTACAAGGAAAAGTATTCAACAGCCTCAAAAAATGCCTTCGAAGAATTCGTCGCTTCCAGAACTTCAGAATTCTAAGCAACTGGAATTAATAAACTTGTATCTTGTTGGCAACAATGTGTAGATTCTAATGGTTCTTATTTCGATTAATAAAATTTATTCTAAACTGAGATATTATGTCGTTTTAAATAAAATGGTTGAAAACCTGCATTAATTTCTGAACAACCTAATATTTTCACAACAAAATAAATTAAAGTAGGCGGTTTTTTTTTAATTTTTTTGTATTCGGCTCACGATGTTTTTGAAATTCCGGATGATGTTTTATATTGCATGTGTATGCGTAGATTTTGCATTGATTTTACGTTTTATTTATTTTTTGTTCTTGTCGATATTCACACATACCAGCAATATTTTTTGTTCGGTAATTTTGTTTCCGTTACCCGATTTCTATACAAATTTTTACTTACTCCTGCCGCTAAAGATGTTTTCCCATCAATAATAAAAACTTGTAATATAGGATTACAATTATTTGTTATTCATCGAAAAAATTGTATAACTCTAATTAAATATTGTATACGACATTGCCCTATGCAATAATTGAATTGAAATATGTATTACAGGTACATGGTCCTGTTTGTACTCCCTTTTCGATCTGACAATATGCACATTCTGAGTCATTATTTTACAAACATTTCGTCATCATAGTGTAGAAGTCGATAGCAAAATTTCATTTAATAGGCTTTATCCGTTTTTAAGTTAACGCTCTGTGAAAATCGTAAAAGTATTGCCACATGACATACTTAACTACAGACGTTTTTCTAGAAACAGATTTTCCATTTATGATTAAATTGCTCCATATTTTGTGGTTAAAATAATGACAAATGATATAAAATAACTCAGATTATTAATTAATATTAGGAATTTTTAATAATTTAACAATTTTAATTCAAAAAAATATCATTTTTCGTTTCTGCCGTTCCCCGGAAACGGATTTTGACTTAAATGTTTATTTTTAAATTAAAATTGTAAAGTTATTAAAAATTCCTAATATTAATTAATAATCTGAGTTATTTTATATCATTTGTCATTATTTTAACCACAAAATATGGAGCAATTTAATCATAAATGGAAAATCTGTTCTTAGAAAAACGTCTGTAGTTATGTCATGTGGCAATGCTTTAAGGGAGAGAAACTTTAAACACAAATATGACAAACTATGGTTTTGTATATACATACATACAATACTTCATTATTCAAGTGACGATGACGATATATTAGTATTAGTGTCCGCAAGGCCTGTTGTGTTTGGTTAGGTATAATAATGGATATATATAAAAATTTTGTATTTGTCAAATGAAGGAAATAAATAATCTATTTTAAATTTTGCTTTTCATTTCGTAGCTAAATACATTTATTTCCCTCACTGTGCTGAACCAAATTTTATGATTATTTTATTTTACGTTAGATGGAACTTGCGAATAAACTGTATAAAAACAATTTGTAAGGGTTTATTTCTTCGATTGGGGTTACGGTTGAAGCTTACTCAAAATAATTCACACCGTAAAATGGAGCCACTGTTTTTTTTTACAAAACTTTGTTCCTATTGATTCATCTGAATCCATTTGTTCCTATTGATTCATCTGAATTTTCAAAACTTTGTTCCTATCGAAATGGCCATGCAAACTCCAAAAAATTGCGGCAAATTTTGAATCTGCAAAATATAATTTTAAGCATCGGTTAATGGTAGTTTGCTTGTTTAACTATTAAATGAGGAATACTAACTTTCTGTTAAATTATCCTGGGGGTCAATTCTCGTTCTATGAAAAAATGGAATGAAAAAAATCTTTCCATTTGGTTTCCATCATGCCTTTCTCATTAGTATCTTTTCACGCAACAGCAATATGCGATTCTCGTTGTCCAAATGAAAAAGAACGATGAAAATACGCTGAATACTACACAGCAAAACATATTTTATCAAGTTTCATATATATTTCCGCTAGGTGCGCTAGGTAAATGGTGCAAATAGTAGCTAAATAAATGATTAAAGAGATTATAATATGTAATTAGATTAATTCACTCTCTCAAAGAGAGTTAAACCAGTTTTCGTCATTGCTTGTCAAAATATAAAATAAATTATTAAAATGGCCAAATTTTATTTAAATTAAACGAAACTAATTATTTAGGGATTTTTCTTAAATGAATTGAAATTTGTTTAATAAATTTGCTTATAAATTAGTTTTAAAGTGACTATACGTAGTATTATAGTTTGGTTGCACATTTAACATTAACATTGTAAATTTAGGTGTTATAAAACTGAATTTCCATATTCATTTATATACCCACGACCAAAATACTCGGTGAGAAAGTTTTTTTCATATGAGAAGATTTTGACGTCATTTTTTTCCTTCTCATGAAACATGAATCGGAAATCTGTATTTCTCACTGAAAATACTTTTCATTGTACTTTTCACAGAACAAGAATTGACCCCCTGGTCCTGTTCAGGCGTGAACTTCGAATATTGGACGATGTCCTCCATGATAATAGAACTGTTGGGTCTCTTACTAATTATGAATCTCAGGTTGTACCCCCTATCTTAATAACCTGAAAAGTAAATGTATGGACGCCCAAGAGTGACATGAAAAATCACACGATGTCCGAAAGGAACAGCATGATCATTCACGACGTCGAAACCGATTGTATAAAATTGGTGATTTGGTTCTAGTGGCTACTCATTCTCACAGCAATTCCGATAAGGGGTATACTAAAAAGTGTGCTCCACGTCGAACCGGCCCTTATCAGATCTCGAACGTGATATTGTCACATACTTTTGAAGTGTCCACAAATAATAAGAATAAATCACTTTTGGGGCGTTATCATGTGCCGCAGATATTTCCCTACAAGGAGAAGCAAGAGTCAGAATTCGCATCGGGACGATTAGGAAATTCTGAGGGAGAGACTGTAGCGAAATAAATATTAACAGCAACACCAATTTCCTCATCAGAGAGAGACAACCTGATAACACCAATTTCTTCATCACAGAGAGAGACAACCATATAACGCCGATTACGACGTTATAATTTTTATTCGTATTTTTACATTTCAACGATATAGCAGTAAAACAAAAACAAAAACCGCTTCTCGGACTAATTCTTGGTATCTGGAGTTCTCAAGTTGTTCTAATTAATATTTTCATTTATTTTTATTATAACTAATAATTCTTGTGAAGTAATAAAATGTATATTAAAAGATATAATTTGAGTTAAGATTTATTTTTTGGTCATGTCATGACATAAAACAAAAAAGGATCCTCGCTACAACCTGTCGATCTTATGTAGAAATTTCCATCGAGAATTCCTGTCTCGAGAATTCTTGAGACTATAAGAATTTTTAAATCCTGTTTTTCGAGAAATTTCATTTTACTAATTTCGAGAATTCTTGTTTCTCGAGAAATAGTGTGAATAGTGAATTTTAAAAACACTAATTTTGTTTGTAACGCAATAAAACGTTTTTCTAGAAAAAAAAAAAATGAAATACAAACTTTATTCAGGATGTCCGGCACTGAAGATATTATATTGAAGGGGTGATAAAAGATAACATTTTGGGGCGACACCGGTATCTAATTAAAAAATGGTGTTTTCAACAAACCAATGTGGTTATACATTATTTATTCGGCACGAAATAAAAAGCACGTCCAGTTGGGGGTGAATTAACAATATCTAAATTAACGAATCAATAGAAGTGAATAGATTATTCACACCCCTTCATTCCAGTTAAACATTGAACTGCTGAGTTATCTACATATTTGCTCGTGTACTTAATTCAGGTGGGTTGTTTTTGTTGTTATTTGATATTTATTGATTGTTTTTCAGGATTTCCTGTGATTAAATAATTTTTTAAGCGATACAATATCGAAAAATAAATCATTTTATACGAAAGAGAAATTTTACATAAAAAAAAATAATTATTTCAATTATGTATTTATAAACAGCCCTATTCCCATAGTCGCATCACTTCAGGTGATGTGACAACTATCACATCACTTCAAGTGATGATTGGTATTCTCTTAGTCGATTCATGTGATGTGATACGACAAATGACAGAAACTACCTATTTTCAATATTAACGTAACTGAAAATTAAAAACTTACGTTTTTTTTCATTTTGATCTGTCACTTACAATTTTCAGGTGATGAATGTATCATTTCAAGTGATGTTTAACTTTTTATACGACTAAGAGAATATGGCTTCAAGTGATAGTTGTCACTTCAAACGATAAACGTCACTTCAATCGACTAAGAGAATACCAAAATTGAAGTGATGTGATAGTTATCACATCACATGAAGTGATGCGACTATGGGAATAGGGGTGAAAATGGATATGTGATGTTTTGATTCCATCACCCAGGACAACATAATAAAATGTATAATTTGAATCTTCATAAATTACTCAATTATTAGCTGGGATAAAGGATCAATCTATTTTAAATCGTGAAAAACTCCAAAAATATGGTAAAAACGCGTTAAATTTCTCTTATATCTTATGTAAGCATAAATTAAATTTATAATTTTTTTAACAGGTAAATTCTGAAATGAAGTGTCAACCGGGCACCCAAATCACTTTAGTAGTACGATTATCTGAATAGTACCGCGGTGTAAAGCTTTAACCACATTCTTTGGACACATTTTATTTAACATAATTTTTCAAACATTTTATGCAAGTGTTTAACAGTGAAATTCAAGAGAAAAACTATATGCGAGGAACAAGATCCTACCCTAAGATAAATAACACGATTCTCAGAGGCTAGCCCGCGTAGAAACTATATAGAATTTAAAGGAGCACAATAGGATTTTCAATTCCGTATGTAGTATTCCATAATTTAAGGTTGGGCTCTGATGAATAATTTTTAAATATTTACAAAACCATCGAATTTGTGGAAATACATGATCCTACACTTTGCTAAATAACACGAATCTCATAGATTGGTATGCGTAGCCATCATATAGAATGTAAAGAGGACTCACAGTATTCCATATCCTCTTCGGCTCCTCTTTACATTCGGTAAGGTAGACACTTTATGCGGGTGTCTATTTCCAAATACATATTACCAAAATGATCGAACATGGAAAACATGACACTAAACTTTCCTAAACAACATTAATTTCAGAGATTACACCGTATCACTTAAATAACGATAGGCAGTATTCATTTTCTTCAAACTTTAAATAATATAATGATGGATCTCAATGAGTATTGAGAAGATGGTTGAGATATCGCTAATAAATTAACACGACATAGTAAACTGTTGGATTCGCGGACTTTTGGTCTAAAACAATTCAACTAAACCAATTTGTCAAAAGCAATTTACAATAAATAATTTTATCTAAAAACAATTCGTCTAAAGCAATTTTGTCGGCCTCCCCCATCCAGCCTTAGTTCAATCTTTCTTTTGGCTAAAAATCAATGACAAAACGAATGAATGGACATTTATTTTGAAACCAATTAAGAAGACATCACAGTAATTTTAAAAAGCTGATTTGTGATCGCAGTTATTCTAATGATTACCAAATACTCAAATATCAGAATCAGAACCGCTTCTATGTTTACGCGGGAGTTCTTGTACTGTTAGACCTTGTTCACGACATGCGTAAAGATATAATAATTTTTAATATTTTAATTTGTTTTATTTTGTTTTATTTTGTTTTATTTTTCGTTTACTTATTTTAAATTAATTTCACAATCACCTCACAATATGACACCGTATTACAATTAATAAAAAAATGAGACGCTCAGCTCGATGGTTACAACAACAATCATTTATTTTTATTTTTATATAAATCAAAAGCAAATGAGTGCGAGTAATCTATTACATCCTTTTCTCTGTATTTGGAATATTAACATAATTGTACTTAATTTCTGTGTTTAGAATGAGAATTAACATCGTAAGTATAAAGTTGAATTAACATTTAGGAAAGTATACAGTTTTAAGAATCAATTTAAATAAATTAAATATTTGTTTACATTTTTAGGATATTTTAGTTTACATTAAAGACAAGCACAATTAAATGTTTTAAGAAAGATTTAATATAGATTAAATTTTTGTTTTCAGAACAATTAGTAATTCTATCTCTAACATAGTCCCTCGCGTTAAGGGAATTATTTGAATAATTTACCTAACTAAAATAATCTTAATTAATTTAAACTAATATTACAAACTAACATACAATAACTGATAATATAAATTACGCTGTCTTAGTTTCTCCATCTGTTGATTCATCTTTAAGTGGTAACCTTATTAATTTATTTACTGGACGAGTGATTTCTGTATTTGCCGTTTTGATCTTGACAACTCTGCAAATTCCATCAGTACCAGGAAATGTTTGTGTAACTCGACCTAGTAACCAGCGATTGGGAGGTAAACCGCTTTCTCGTAATAACACAACATCGTCAACTTGAAGGTTTACACTGCCTATTTGCCATTTGTTCTTCTCTTGCAGGGTTGTAAGGTAGTCGTGATGCCAACATTTCCAGAAACCTTGGATTATTTTCTGAATATTCTGCCATTTATTAAGTTTTCCATTGATTTTCGTTAAATCTGGCTCTGGAATTGCTACAAGTGGTTCACCGATGAGAAAGTGGCTGGGAGTTAGCATTTGTAATTCATCAACCGTGTCATTTAATCGGCATAGTGGTCGAGAATTAAGGATGGATTCGATTTGAACAACCAGAGTACAGAGTTCCTCATATGTAAAATGGGAACGCACCATCACTCGCTTTAAATGGAATTTGGTAGATTTAACAACGGCCTCCCATAGTCCTCCGAAATTTGGACCGCTAGGTGGAATAAATTTGAATTGAATTGACTTCTGTAAGCAGAAATTTAAAATATCATTAGATTTACATTGGTTAAGAAATTGTTTATGTAAACTTTTTAATTCGCGATTGCCCCCAATAAAATTCGACCCATTATCACACCAAATTTGGTCTGGCAGTCCTCGTCTTGCTAGAAATCTCTTAAGTGCAGCTAGGAATGAATCTGTGTTCATACTGGTAACTACTTCTAGGTGTGTTGCTTTAACCGATAGACATACGAAAATTGCCAAATAGGCCTTTTCGAGTGGAGCATTTCGTCGATTACTTGTTTTTATTAGCAGTGGACCAGCATAATCGATACCACAATTTTGAAATGGACGTGTTTGCAGGACTCTCTCTATTGGTAGATTTCCCATTTTTGGTCCTAATGTAGCGCCACGATGTCTAATACAAATAATGCAATGATTGATAAACCGTTTAATGGCACGACGCGCATCAAGCATCCAATATCGTTGTCGGATTGTGTTTAATACCAATGTCAAGCCTCCGTGTATAATAGTGAAGATATACATCTTTGATAATTAGTTCATTAATGCGGTGGCTCTTCGGCAATATAATTGGATGTTTGGCTGCATAACGTAATTCTGAATGTCGTAATCGACCGCCAACACGAAGTACACCTTTTTCATCAATAAATCAATCTCGGTAAACTTATTTGTTTGACTGGTGCAACTTTTCCCTTTGCACATATTAAATTGGTGGTAACTTTTCCGTGTGAATCACTCACTCGTAAGAATACTGCACATCCGTAAGCCTTTTCTGAGGCATCACAAAAGGCATGTAATTGAATAGATTTAGTATCAGGGGATTTGTGGTAGCATCGTGGTATTTCAATCCGGTTTAAATGGGTAAGTTGAGAATATGTGGCTTCAAATTCATTTTGTATAGTACTTGGTAGTGGCAAATCCCAATCTAATTTTAGCACCCAGAAACTTTGCAGTATAATTTTGAACACCATGATAGTAGGAGTTATCCATCCCAACGGATCATATACACGTGAAATTTCAGATAATACCTTACGTTTAGTCCATACGGAGGTTTGCTTGAGTTGGACCTTGAATGAAAAGGTGTCTGTTCGTGAATTCCACAAAATGCCGAGGGTTTTAGCATTGCTCTCTTCTTCAATTAATTTTGGATTTAACTCGATATCATTTTCATCAAATGAATTGAGTACGGTTTGTGAATTGGATCGCCATTTCCGCAGATGAAGCCCTCTTTTCTCCAGTATTAAAGTGATTTCTGCCTTTAACCGTAGTGCTTCCTCGTCTGAATCTGCTCCTGACAGCAAATCATCCATATAGAAGTCGTGTAATATTGCTTTCGATGCTGATGGAAACTCATTTGAATGCTCCTCCGCGATTCGTTTCAATGTACGAATAGCGAGATATGGTGAACAATTCATACCATATGTAACCGTTTGAAGCTGATATACCTGGATACTTTGATCGACATTATCTCGCCATAGTACCAGTTGGTAGTTTGCGTCGTCCTTGTGTACAATTATTTGCCGGTAATTATTTACCGCCATCTACGTCGGCGACGAATACAATTTGATGTTTTCGAAAGCGTAACAGGATGGTGACTAAATCATTTTGTAGTTTTGCTCCGGTATACATCACGTCATTCAAGGAAATAGCCGTACTTGTTTTGCATGATGCATCAAATACTACGCGCAGTCGAGTCGTTGTACTTTCCTTGTAGATCGCATGGTGTGGTATGAAATATCGTTTGTTGTTAGCATCAGGAATAGTAGACCATTCTAGCTGTTTCATATGATTCAGGGTTATATATTCATTCATGAACTCAGTATATCCTTTTTTCAATTCAGGATCCTGTTGAAACTTACGCTGAAACTTAGCTGTTCACGTTCTTCTTTGAATGGAATTCTCACCTGAATGCGACCGCTAGTTATTGTTAAAGTGGTATTGTTATAATATGTCTCACAAAACTGTTCCTCTATGGTTGGTTGAATGCGACTTGGTAAATCCTCGATTTCCCAAAATCGTCTTAATAAATTGTTTAATTCATCATAATTAATTTCTCTTTGTGATTCATTTGTAGATATATTATAACTGTTGGTTTGTGGAATGTTTGAAGTAACGCTACCAGCTACTAACCACCCGAATTGTGACTCTTGAAGCGGTGGTAGGTGTGGTACGTGTAACTGTTTGTGACCAATGATATCAAAGAAAAATTCTATTCCAATTAAGATATCGATCGTTCCTGGTTGAAAAAACTGTGGATCCGCTAGGCCAAGTGTTTCGTAACTATTGTGTGTTGAAACAGCTAGCAAACTATTTGGTAACTTGGCGCCGATTGATTTTACAATTAAGGCATGAACAACTATAGTGTAAAGAGGATGTACACGTGATTGTATACAAAGTGTCGTTGTGCCCTTCGTGATACCCGCGGATACTGCTGCTAAGCCGTAAACTTGAACATTAGATTTTTCACGCTTTAGGCCTAGGCGTTGTACGAATGTTTCGGATATAAAAGATGACTGGGATCCGGAATCCAGTAAAACTCGAGCTGGTATGTATTCTCCACTGCGTGACTGTACTCGAATGATAGCAGTAGGTAATATTGTTTGAGCAATCGATTGTTGCTGCATGTATAACTGGGATGCTGCATTTTGATTATTTGTTGCGTTTGATGAGCTTTTCGGTGTCTGATTAAGCGGTGTTTGTTGTGTGGCAATGTGTTTTGTCTGTGAAGTAGATGATTGATCGCTGGTTTCTAGACAATTCGACTTTGATTGATCGATGAATGTTGAGTTAACCATTGTTTGTTGAGGTGAAGCTGAATCTACGTGTCGGTGTAACAGAGAATGATGTCGTCGTCTACAAATTAAGCAGGAAGTTTTAGATAAACATTGTGTAACAAAATGTCCTTTCCTGAAGCAATTATAGCATAAATGCTGTTCATTCGCTAATTTAATTCGTTCTTCTAAACTAAAGTTGCGAAATGATGGACACTTGTACAGTAGATGATCACCCTTACATGCATAGCAAATGGTTCTTGATGTTGATTGTGGTTGCGAAGTTTGTTCAACTAGAAATGACTTGGTTAATTGTATTGGCATAGTTTTCTTCTCTTGTATGTTGCAGGATTCAAGGGTATCACATCTTATGTTTAAAAATTCGATAAATGTGGGATGAGGTTTTTCAACAGAATCTCGTGCCCATAGCTGCTTCGTATCATTATCCACCTTTTGCAATAACAAATGTATCAACAAAGGATCTCGCAATTCTTCTTCTGGTCCAATGCTTCTAAGAGCACGTACGATTTCATCCGACTGATCGTATAGCCGACGTAGGTCTTTGAAGTTTGCTGTTTTACATACCTTTTGATCTAGAAACGATTGGATAAGTGTAGATACAATTGGCTTTGGCTTGTTGTATCGAGCTTCCAACTTTTGCCATGCTTCTGCATAATTATCATCCGTAGTGGTGATGTGCCGAATCAATCCAGCCGCTTCACCGCGTAATAATGTTTTAAGTTGCTGCAATTTTTGAGCACCCTTTAGCTGTGGATGGTTGTGGATTGCGGTTACATAAAGGTCTCTGAAGGACGGCCACATTTTATAATCACCACTAAAAGGTTCCACATTAATTTTTGGTAATTTAATGGTTGAAGTTGTATTCAGACTTTCATAGAAGGTTTTCTGTTGTGTCACAAATATTTCTAACGTTTCATTCAAATCATCCGTTAATTTACTGTTGGATGGCTTCACACCTGTAAGTTTTACCAACACATCTTCCAATAACGTTCTCGCTTCATAATATTGAGCATCAACTTTAGGTGTGACGGACTCATAATCCTTATATTCCGCCAGGGTATCTTCTAACTCATAGAAATGTTCATAATGTTTTTCCAAATGCGTCAATCGTGAACGAACAGCATTCTCGCTAGTTTTACCATCCATTTGCTTCGCGAAAGTCAAAATGGCTTCTATTTGACTTGTTATTCGGTTTCTTATTCTGATCGAACGATCCACCGCCGTTATAATTTTCACTGTACTGTTAATCACGCTGGTTATTGCTAATGTGCCGCGGCTTAGATTTTAACGATACTCTTTATTGTTATTACACTTCTCACTTATCACTGTTATAATTTAAATTGTACTGTTAATCACGTTTTCTATTACAAATCTACGCCTGAGATTTTAACGATACACCATGTGGTACTGATATATGTATGTACACTTCGCACGTATTCCCGTTATAATTTAAACAATTTATGTTTCAATAATGTCCAATTTTTATGAAAAGGTGATAAGATAATAAAAATAAATTAAATGGCTACTTATCTTAATTTGCTGATGCGGTATTATAGCTGGATATTAATTGAGCCGGATCATTCTCAATCCGCATTTCCGTTAAATTGTTTTAGTGGTTCCGTTAAACGTTTTCCAGAATTATTGTGGCCGTTATACGTTAATAACTGTTCGAGTTGCGTATTTAAGCAGTGTTTTATAATCACTATTCACACACGAAATACTATATTGTTCCGTTTTAATTAATACGCACAATGCACATACAAATTTTCTAAATTGTCCCGGGTTTCGGCACCAAAGATATGTTCACGACATGCGTAAACATATAATAAATTTTAATATTTTAATTTGTTTTATTTTGTTTTATTTTTCGTTTATTTATTTTAAATTAATTTCACAATCACCTCACAATATGACACCGTATTACAATTAATAAAAAAATGAGACGCTCAGCTCGATGGTTACAACAACAATCATTTATTTTTATTTTTATATAAATCAAAAGCAAATGAGTGCGAGTAATCTATTACATCCTTTTCTCTGTATTTGGAATATTAACATAATTGTACTTAATTACTGTATTTAGAATGAGAATTAACATCGTAAGTATAAAGTTGAATTAACATTTAGGAAAGTATACAGTTTTAAGAATCAATTTAAATAAATTAAATATTTGTTTACA
Source organism: Tipula helvola (assembly GCA_963556165.1). Taxonomy (NCBI): domain Eukaryota; kingdom Metazoa; phylum Arthropoda; class Insecta; order Diptera; family Tipulidae; genus Tipula; species Tipula helvola. The sequence continues at coordinate 180,130,957 of OY744481.1, read as the reverse complement.
TTTTTAGGATATTTTAGTTTACATTAAAGACAAGCACAATTAAATGTTTTAAGAAAGATTTAATATAGATTAAATTTTTGTTTTCAGAACAATTAGTAATTCTATCTCTAACAGACCTCGAGGCTGCCATTTGTTTTGGCCTGCTTCAGGATCGGTTGCATATTTAGTTCATTACCCGAATTAAATAATTAATTCAAATTAGAGTAAATAAAAGATAAATTGTTGTTTGGTATATGTACTTTTCTGGACTCTTCTTTTGTGTAATCAAAATTGCCCAGGTCACCTCCCAGCTAACTCACTCAAAATAAATATTTCTGGAATTAAAATGACCTACGTTTACCATAGATTCCGACTCCATTCGACTGACAATATAAACATACATCTAAACTTTTTGTCTATCGTCTGAAAACGTTAATATGTCTTAAATATGTTTAGTATTTGCCCTCCTTCTTTCCAAATGCCAAGTACTGCTATTTCAAATTCGATTAAACAGTTTAATAGTCTGTATAAAATCGAATCTGAGAAATTTTGTTTACAACAGTTTTCAAATGGCGAATAGGATACCATTAAATATTATGAACTTCAATATAACATAAAATAGGAACAAGACAATCAAATGTCCTTTAAATAAAAATTTAATTGGTTGTAAATAAACGACACGTTATTGTTTAGCAGGTCAAACGTTGAAACGGTTTTATTCCAAATATATATAATTAATTAGGGTCAATTTTCCGCCATTTAATAATATGTTGAAACCAAAAGAATGTAATTAGTAAATAAAATAAAATCAGTAACATTTTTATTTTAATTTTTTTGTTTATTGTTACGTTTTAGGGATGTTGAGATTATTTCGATTTTTTGTTTTCTTTAAATTTACTTGAACGAAAATGGGCAAATGATACAAAATGGGTGCAGAAGAACTAGTATGTACGATTGTACGAGTACATGTATCAGAAAATAATTTCGGGCATACACAATTTTTGGGAAGATAAGCTGATGGTGTTCCAATTTTTATAGTGGTATAGCGCTCGTAAATACACATACAGATAGTGTATTTACGAGCGCTATACTGTTTTATTTTACCAGATGACCAAACTTAAAATTTGGCAAACAAAAATTCGTCTGGCGGTTGCAGGCATTTTCTCCGTCCACTATATAAATAGAAGGAAAACCCAAAAGTAAATAATTAAGTTATGGTTGGTGGATTTATATTATGTATTTCGTAAACACAAATTTATGGGGGAAATTCGTTCACAATATGATTGGCTAACATCAGGGGGATTTATGAATGAATATTATGCATATTATGTAGTTTGCGAAGACTAAATATTTGTTAACTTTTGGGGGTGTTAATTTATTCCGCACAAATAAATATATTTCTAAGAATAATAAACTTTTAATTCGAAAAAGTCAACACTTTTTTGGGATGAGTTTTTATATTTTATAATAGGTAGGACTTTAAAAAGCAAGCCAAATTTAATAATTTAATTAAATCCGAATACAGATTTCAAACTAAGATGGAAAATTGCGTAGAATTTTCAAATAAAGCTTATTGTTGTCATAGATAATACCTTGAGAAACCTTGATTATCTAGTAAATAAAAGGTCATTTCTTATTCACACATCATATACACACACCATGTTTACACATCACTTACCTTGAGAGTATAGACTCACTCTTAATTTCGTTTTAATTGTAAAGCCAAGTCCAGAGACCACATCTAGTGTGTACTTCGGACATTTTTTATATCAAGTGCATACTATGCATATTCAAGAGCAATCATTTGACTTTGGGGCTTTTGATTTTTGTTGAACAAATTTCGTCGGTGGAAAATCGTACAACATTTGATGTAAATATTGTTCGTTATTTATATAACCGACCACAGGAACCGGCCATTTAATAACTTTTACATCAAATACGTACTTCGAATAATCGATAAAAATCATTTGGCTTTATGATTATTATTACTGTAGGCGTATGTGGGCGTTGAAGCCACCTCGCACTGCGACCTAAAAGATCTTTTGTGCATGGACCTTGTTCAATGAGCCGTCCAGTCACTAATCAGGCTCTTACTGAACCTGATAATACTGCCGTCCGGTATCTGATACATACTATCTGGGCTCATTATTCTCCCTCCTAGATGTTGCAGTCTTTAGTGGAAAATGGCTGGGCAATGGCACAGAACATGTTTTGCTTTCAGGTCCCAGAAGCGGCATCCATCCGTCCTACTTAGGCCCATTTTCTTAAGGTTATACCTTATACATATATGTGAGGAAGCTAGTAAGCAGCAGCCTCAACTCAGCTTTTCTAAGTACAAGACTGACAAAGGTGAAATAAATTCCTTCATCTGTCGCAAACCTGGAATTCTACGCCAGTAGGAAAACTCTCCCCATCCAAGCATTTTACCCCTGCCCTAAGTGCCTCTTATAGTGACACCGCAGAAGGGCTCTGGTCATAGAATGTTATTTCCAGTTCAGTTTTTGATCTAGGATGATCCTTAGACATTTAACCTCTTTGGAAAAAGAAACAATAGTACCGTTTAACGAGGGAGCTATTGGGTGTGTGAATTAATTTTTAGACTTTTTTTATAAAAAGAAATGTTTATTAAAAGATAACGATACAGTTTATTTTATCCAATATATTCGCCATCGTTAGCTATGACTTCCTGCCATCTCCTGGGAAGTTTGTGGATTCCTCGTTTGAAGAAGCCTTCAACTTTCCCAGCTATCCAGCCACCGATCCAATTTCGCACTTCTCCAGCGTTTCGTCAAGCGTACGTCAGCCAGGCCTATTTGCATTGATTGATACAAATGGTAGTCGGAAGGTGCAAGGTCTGGAGAATGCGCAGGTTGTTCAAGCCGATCCCAACCGAGTTGCTCTACCTTGTTTTGAGCGTTTTTTGCACGATGTGGTCTGGCATTGTCATCATGAAACAAAACTTTATAGCTTTTGTTCGCTATTGCTGGCCGTTTTTCGTCTAATGCACCTATAACCGTTTCATTTGGATTTAACAGCTCATAATACACCACACCTTTCTGGTCCCACCAAATACTCAGCATAACCTTATCGCAATGATTATCTCGTTTTGGCTGCGATGGTCCTGCTTGGCCTGGACGTAAGCTGCTTTATGTTTGGGGTTGTCGTAATAGACCCACTTTTCATCGCCAGTAACAATTCGATGCACAAAGCTATGTTTTTTGTACTCAGCAAGATTTTTTTTTGCATGCTTCAATTCGTGCTCTCAATTGATTTTCGAACAGTTGATGTGGGACTCATCTTCATATCGCTTTCGAATCTTTCCCATTGCGGCAAACGATGAGAAATGGTTGTTCGGTCATTGTTTAACTGCATTGCAAGTTCTTTTTGCGTTTGACATGCATTTTCATCCAATAATGTTTGTAATTCGGCATCTTCAAACTTTTTTGGCTGACCTGTAGGTCTACTATGTATTCCGATCTGAAAGTAATTTTTCCCGAATTCAGAAATTTTGTATAGAGAAAAAAAAGAAAATCAAATTTATTTCATAGTCAAAATGAACTTTCAAATCGGTTTTACTTTCAGATCGGAATACACAGTAGACCTACTGGCCGCTCTTTGTCTGTCAAGTCAAAATCACCACTTTGGAATCGATGAAACCAATTGAAACAACTTGCTCTCGATGGAGCTTGATTACCATAAGTATCAGAAAGCAATCGGTGAGCTTCAGCGGCAGTTTTCTTGGAATCAAAAAAAGAAAAGAAGAACCCCTCGAAAAAACAACTAATCACGATCCATTTTAAATCGATTACAAAAAAATGACGTAATATGAAAAATAACACTTTCTGCTTTGAATTAGATTGTCAATTGTGACTGCTACAAAATGCAATTGGAATTGCTTGTAAAACTATACGCAATCTCATGTAGCAACATCTAAATGTCGAGTCTAAGAATTAATTCACACACCCAATATAAGCGATAGCTTTTTCCTCTACGTAAATGGAACAATGACAGTTTTGTTTAGATTGACACTGAGTCGTTCCTGGTCACACCACTGCCATATTAAATCGAGTGCATTTTGCATGAGATCAGAGATGAGCCCACCAAACTTGCCTCTAATAATGATGGCCAAGTCATCCGCATAGCCCTGGACATCAAACCCATGGCCACTCAGGAAGACCAGTAGTCTGTCAATAACCAATCACAATAAAATAGGAGACAGTTGAATGGTTTGAAAGAGCCAGTAGCCCATTTTACCTTGCAGGGTGTGAAAATGTTTCCAGAGAGGCTCCAGATCCTACCATGAGGGGCATAAGCTACTTCACTTGAAGGTTCATGCGAGTCCTCTTAGGCTTCTACCACTATTGAATCCGGAAAGTGGGTGCTTAATAGTAGCTCTAATGTTTCCTTCGGGTTTTCAGTGAACTTCCCGATTTGCTTCTGAAGAATCCCTAAACAATTTGAGTGACCCCTGGAAAGGACTTTCTGGTGACGAGCTCCAGGTAGCCCTTTTCGATCTTCTTAATTCGAAGTTATATTCCGTTAAGGCCATTCTATACTCGCCCCATTCCCCGGTGCGTTTTGCCGTATTGCATAACCTTCTCGATTTTTTCCCCTGCTTACCCAGCGTCCCGTTCCACCAAGGGACCAACTTAGTGGACTCTCTTCGGTTAACCGGGCAGCTGTTTTCGTAAGCCAAGTGTATAGAATTATGCAGCTGGTTTGAACAGAATTCCATGCCCTCTGGAGACTCTATGTGCCCCATAACCATGGGCATTTCTGATTCGAGTGAAACTATATACGAGTCCCAGTCGGTCAGTTTTGCATGGTCTCGGATGCCAAATCAAATCTGATATGCCAGTGGTCCGATAAGGAGGCCTGTTCAGACACATGCCAGTTTTAACTAAATTGCTAAAATGCGGAATAGCAAGCGTCAAATCTAAGACCTCTTGCCTAATCGCATTTATAAAAGTAGGTCTTCTTCCACTATGGACAATATCTATATTATTAGTAATTATATACTCAAAAAGGTACTCACCCCTATTATTAATGTCCGTCCTGCCCCACACCGTATGGCGCGCATTTGCATCGCAAAAGGATATTAGGTAAGCCAGCCCATTGCGCTGGTAATGAGCTATGAGCCGCCTAACTTCGAGTGTAGGTGTCATCTCTAAGTTTGTAGGAAAGTAGGCGGAGGCCATTATAGCCTCCTATTTGCCTCTTTCCCCCAGAACCTCCACCATCACTACAACTAAGTCCCTGGAGATGAATTCTGAAATGTGAATAAAATTAATTTGCGAGCTGGCCGAAATGGCTGCTCTTGGACTCTCAGTTCCGGTATAATAAATCAACTTATCCACTTGCTTTGGTATACCTTTAATTTGGTTAAAACCTACGACAAAGGACGCCCGAAGACGCCTTTGCAGACGCCTTCTCTTTCCCGCCTTCTCCTTGCCCGTCTCCTAGAGAGGGCCGCCACTCCAGTAGCCTTACCAACATGTGCCGCCACGGTAGCCTCCACAGGCTTGACCACTTGGGCCCTGCCTACAGAAACTGACTTTTCACCACCCTGGCATCCTTTGAGGTGCATGTGGGCAATCCCAAACCTGAAATTGACTTTAAAGCCAATCCGTTTGAGCTTCTCGACCGACGAGTGATCCATGGAGAAGGTGCAAAAGGCTGAAGAGCCTTTCGCCTCTCTCCTGATCACTCTCCAGTTGATCGCCTGCATGCCCTCGTTCTGGCTTCTGATAAAACCCAGAAACTTATCCGTGGGCAATTCAGCACTATTTGGGAAGGTACCAAACATAATACTAGCTTGGGGCAGGTTCCCACCTCAACCACAATCAGCTCTGCACCCTCCCATGGATTGATGGTGCATATAGTCTCCCTAAGCCACTGTATAGTGGCCCGGACAGCGCAGGTCACTATCAGCCAATCAAGCCGGGGCTGACTTCCAAGCGACTTAGGTTTAAGCTCCCTGGCCTCTTGCTCCAGCACCTTATCTTAGATTCCCTCCTGGACCTTAAGAAAATGGGCCTAAGAAAATGGGCCTAAGTTCGACAGATGGATGCCGCTTCTGCGACCTGGAAGCGGAATCAGCGGAACATGTTCTGTGCCATTGCCCAGCCATTTTCCACCGAAGACTGTAACATCTAGGAGGGAGAATAATGAGCCCAGATAGTGTGTATCACGTACCGGCCGGCAGTATTATCAGGTTCATTAAGAGCCTTAATATTGACTGGACGGATAATAAAGCAGGGCTTGGAGCACAAAAGATCTTTTAGGTCGCACTGCGAGGTGGCTTGAACACCCACATGGCCCTCAAGTAATAATAATAATTTGTCTATTTGATTCTGTTGCCAAATTTTAAAATTGTGTTACAATAGACACGACCTGGTGATCTACCGCAAACAGAATATCTCCGTGATCATCACCTGCAGCTTGTGCCGGTTATCGCGCAGTGTGGGATGGGTAACATTGGTGATGTCCCACGGAAACCTTAGATGCTGCTTACATCAGAAAAAAACAAACGGACATACTTACATCCACAAGTGGCAGTGCGAGGTGGCTAAACGCCCACATGGCCCTACAACACTAATTCTATTCTATTCTAACTAATGTAAATATTGTTTGTGATCTATATGGCGCACCCCAGAGACCGGCCACTCGATAATTTTCTTCAAGTGATTCATACTACGGATATTATCGTAAAATCATTTGACTTTAAGACTTTAGTCTTTGCTGAACAAATTTAGTCGGCGGAAAATCGTACAACATTTTATGATAATTTTGCTTGTTATTTATACGACCGGACCGATCTCAGGGACCCGCCATTTGCTAATTTTTATATCGAGTACGCATTATGGGCATTCGAGAAAAATCATTTGACTTGGAGACTTTTGATTTGAGTTTAACAAATTTCGTCGACAGAACTTCGTACAACAATTGGTGTAAATGTTGTCTTTTATATGGCCGACTCCAGGGACCGGCCATTTGATGATTTTTGCATCAAGTGTATACGAGGGAAAAAAATATGAGTTTAGGATTTTTGTTGAACAAATTTAGTCACCCGTTTGTACTACGAGATAACATTGCGTAAATTTATACAATTTACTTTACTCATACTTCTAACGGTTGGCTTGGGTCTTGCCGACGCCACATGGCACACTGCATATCGAGGATAGCTATCAGTGGGTAGGGAGGGAACTTTCCGCAGAGATAATCAGAATGTCGTCTTAATAGACAAATACTCTATCTCGTAACCGATGGGGGATGACTCGATCCATCAGTCTGCTCATGGCTTGGGGTGCATTGCACAACCCAAACGGCATGATGCAGAACTGATAGAGAGGGCGACCTGGGACTGTGAAAACTGTAATATCTTTTGAGCTTGCGAACAGAGGTATCTGCCAGAAGGCGTCCTTAAGATTGATGCTGGTAATATATTTTGTTTCTTGGAGCCGTCCTAGTAAGCCATCAATAATGGGTAACGGGTAAGCACCCTTTTTAGTGACTTGATTAATTTTCCTGAAATCGAGACACATCCTCACTTTACCTTTCGATTTTCGAACAAGCATTATAGGGCTGCTCCAAGTACTAGAACTTTCCTCGATTACTCCCAGGGAAAGCATTCTATCAATTTCTTTATAAATTAACGATTGTATTGCAGGGGAAACCGAATAATGCCTTTGTTTGATTGAAGTTTCATTACCGACATCTATAAGGTGTTTTACTAAATGAGTCCTACCTAGGCCTCTTGAAGAGATTGATGGGAATTTCGCAATAACTTCGTTTAATTTATGTTGTTGTTTACCAGTTAAGTTGTGCATTTTTTTAAGACTTTCAGAATCGGGCATACTTAATATTTCCGATACGATTTGTGGGGCTATTCCGAACTATCTTTTTTCAAAAATCTATCCCTAATTAAACCTCAGATTGGAGTGAGGGGACGACACAAATGTTAAGGATTCGGTTCTATGCATATAGGTAACCGGAAGTGTTACTAAAACTTTATTCCGTGAACCATCCGCTATTTATATGGTAGAATTTATCTTTTTCAAATAGGATCCAAACTATTTTATCAGCTCCTCACTTTCTTTACCCAAGACACTTAACGTCGCTCCACTATCTAATAATCCGAGCAAAGTTTTGTTCTGAATGCGAATTTTTCAATAAGGTCGAGGGTCACTTTCCTTGAATTTGGTGAGGGTGGATATACAGCAATTGTAATTAACTTCCTTTTTCTTCTTCCAGTACCGAATAATTCTGGCGAGACGTGTATTGAGCGTATTTGATATCATTTCTAGCCCTTGCTCGTAGAGGCTAGATGTTCCTTTTGTACCTGTTGGGAACTTTTGGGGCCTTTGTTGTTCTCCGAACGCATTTCCCCACGATTGACCTTCGGATTGTCATTTTCCGCACGTTTCTTGAGACATCTGTAACAGTCATCATAATTCTTGCCAGCCTTGTCGTGTTCGGAATCCTCGCTTTCGCTACACTTCATATTTTGCTTTGAAATTTTATGTTGGTTCTGGGAAGTAGGTCTCGTTGTTTCTTCCACTGCACGGGTAAGTTTATTACGAGGTTCGATCAGTTTCCGCGGATCGTAACCCGATGTTGACCATAGTTTTTCATAGTTCAAACAAATCTGGCGTAGTTCTTCGATGTCCCCGAAATCCTGGTTCTGGGTAGCTCCTTTTAGTGCCGGATTCATGTTGTCCAACACAATTTCTAAGATGTCATCTTCTGAAAGTGGTCTAGAAAGTCTACAGTTCGACATCACAATTCCTAGAATAAAATCGTTGAACGATTCTCTGGATTCCTGCATTCTACCTCGAATATATAGACGTTGCGCCCGCTCACTCTCGAGTCTGTTGAACCGCTCTACTAGTGCTGACTTGAGTTGACGCCAAGATTCATTTTTATTCTTCCTGATAAACACATAATACCATTTTTCTGCGACACCGGATACAAAATTTCGCATTAGAGTAACTAATTCTCATTTAGGTACATCGTCTTGATGCGCATGTTCCTCCATCCGCATAATAAATTCCTGGATGTTATCACAACCCCTACTATTGTCTTTGCCTGTAAAGGAAAGCTTCCATTTGATGGGATCAGATCGTCGTTTACAATAACATTTCGAAGGATCTTGTTTATTTCGCTGATGATTCTCCGATGACTGATTGTCCACTGAAGAATCCGAATCACTTCCATCTTTGCTCCTGTTGTTACTATTTCGGCTATAATGCTCAGATGTTATTGATTTGAAGTGTGGTGTCGGAGGTTTTGCCAATGATGCCTCTTTCAGAAATGTTGATGTCATTTCTTCTATTTTTTTAGAAAATTTACTCTCAAAAGTTGCGTCAAAGTCAGAATTCTCCTACTCCGATTGGTACCGAGTTCATGACTTCTGTTAGGTCTAGCAAGTCCTGCATCTTTAGATGTGGAAGCTTGATTTGGATTGGCTTGTGCCCTGGGAGATTTTTAAAATCTAATTTCCTCAAATCGCGGCCCAAACTACAGATGGTTCTTTCGAAAGTATTGATAACTAAGGAGATTGAGGCTTGGTTAGTAAAAGAATTCCCCAACCTTATTGCTCTATATTTATTTATTTATTTATTTATTTAAATTATTACCTACAGTACATATTTATACAATCGGTAAGTAAACATACAAAAAACAAAATTTAACAATTACTGGAGAGACATTTAAACAATTCGTTTTTAAACGAACTTCTTGTCATATTAAAGTCGAAAACATCGTAAACTGAATTAAAAAGCCGCGACATTCTCAAGACTGGTTCCGAAAGTGCAAAGTTCGTGGAGACAGGATCAATATGTAGCAAAGGGCGACCGCGCAAACAGCGCATGGGAGCGTAGATATTGAAACGAGCAAGTAATTCGTCACAATCTATTCGGGAAGTCAGAACATCGTGAACGAATATAGCAGATGCAACGTCTCGTCGGTGATCCAAACGTTGTAGTTTTAATAAATTACAACGATCAATATAAGGCGGGAGAATGTATTGATGCGCTCTCTCAGTGGGTAATCCCCGGAGGGCATACAGAACAAATTGCTTCTGAACACTCTCAATTCTATCTTAATGGCACTTATAAAATGGGGACCAGATCTGAGAAGCGTATTCTAGAACTGAACGAACAAAGCATATATATAGAGTTTTCAGTGTGCGTGGGTCGCAAAATTCCTTACAATTGCGCTTAATGAAACCTAGCATAATGTAAGCTTTCGTAATGATACAATCAATGTGTTTAGTAAAAGATAGATCAGGAGAAAACATTATACCTAAGTCGGACATGAACTCAACTCTGTCAACAGCAATATTATATAAAAAATATTGCTGGAATATTGGCGATCGCATCCGAGAGAATGATAAAATCCTGCATTTACCCACATTCAGCAACAATTTGTTATTGATCGACCAACTGCAAAATTTAATCAAGTCAGCTTGCAGTTTCACACAATCAGCAACCTCATTAATTGGAGCAAATATTTTCATATCATCTGCGTAAAGCAGACAATGTGCAAATTCCAAACACTCAACAACATCATTTACAAATAATGAAAATAAAAGCGGACCAATGTGACTTCCTTGAGGAACTCCTGAGGTAACACGAAATGAACGAGAGCTAAAATCGTTAACCTTAACAAATTGGTAACGATTTCCAGTGAATTAATTTAACTAAGACAGACTGTCTATATTCTATGGAAAAGTTATCCCTATTGCTTCTAATAACACTTCTAACTCGTCAAATTAGCATGGAACTTGGCCATTTCTTATCCGTTTTTGATCAAATTCAGAATGTACGATAGAAATGGGATTCTAAAATGATTTTTTGAGAAAGTTCTGGAATATGACCAATTAGCATGGAACTTGGCCATTTCTTATCCGTTTTTGATGAAATTCAGATGGAAATGGTATTCTAAAATGATTTTTTGAGAAAGTTCTGGAATATGGCCAATTAGGATGGAACATGGCTATTATGATGAAATTCGAGATTTGCGATGGTACCAGGAGTCCATAATGTGGTTTTAATTTATAAATTCTGGAAAAGGAAGATTTAGTTTTCAAATATTCTTATTGTGGGCAGTCACAATGATACATAAGCCTGGAAAAAATGAAACGCAGATCTCATCTTATCGCCCAATAAGCATGCTGCCCACAATATCAAAGCTATTTGAAAAAATGTTACTAACAAAATTGAAACCAATATTGGAAGAACGGCGCGTTATACCAGACCATCAATTTGGGTTCCGAAACCAACATGGTACCACAGAGCAAATTCACAGAATTGTAAACGCAATCAAAATCACCTTCGAGGAAAAGAAATATTGTTCTGCTGCTTTCTTGGATATAGCACAAGCATTTGATAAAGTTTGGCACGATGGGCTAATATACAAAATTAAAGAGCTTCTACCGAAGAAATTTCACTCAATTTTGGGAAACTACCTTATTCAAAGGCAATACATTGTCAAACAAAATAGCGCAACTACTTGCTTAAATGATATTTATGCAGGTGTCCCGCAAGGCAGCGTTCTAGGGCCAATATTATACTTGTTGTACACAGCCGATTTACCTGTAACCAACAAAGTAACAATATCAACATTTGCCGATGATACGGCCATCCTGGTGTCACACAATAATCCCGAAATTGCCTCAAAGGAGTTGCAGAATCATTTAAACAAAATCGCGGACTGGCTAACGACATGGCGAATAAAAGTGAACGAAAACAAATCAACTCACATCACATTCACGCTGAACAAACGCACCTGCCCACCAGTGAAATTAAACAATACAAATATTCCTCAACAAACGAAGGTCAAATACTTAGGTTTGCACCTGGATAGAAGGTTAACGTGGAAAACCCATATTGAAACTAAGCGCAACCAAATAAAAATGACATTTTCCAAAATGTATTGGCTAATGGGAAGGAAATCTCAGTTGTCATTAGCCAATAAAGTTTTACTGTACAAAGCGATAATCAAACCCATATGGACATATGGTATTCAGTTATGGGGATCCACCAGCGTTTCAAACAGAGAGCTCCTGCAACGAACTCAAGCGAAAATACTTCGAAGTATTACTAATGCTCCGTGGTACATTCGAAATAGTAATATACATGATGACCTTGGGATTAAAACCATTAAAGAAACAATTAAAGAATTCAGTTCTAAATATTATTCAAAACTAGAAGCGCATCCCAACGAATTGGCCAGGGATATATTAAAACAGCCACGATTTAGGCGACTGAAAAGAACAGATCCACTCGGACTGATGAACCTGTGAACCTGTAAATTTATTAAATGTTGATGTTATACATATGTATGTACATATAAGTATAATCTAAATTAATTAAATTGTGAGCACCAACAATAAGTATTAACATTGGTTAAGACTTAAAATATGTAATAATTTTAGCTTAAGATTTGATTACTTCTTGTTAGTTTCTTATGTAGAAAGATTCAAGAATAAAGCCATTGGCAGCATTTAAAAAAAAAAAAAAAAAAATATTCTTAAAAATGGGGATTTATTTTTAATATTAGACAGGAAATATGCATTCTCTAGAATATATTTTAAACCATTTCAAACGTACTCATAGCACGGACAAACCATAACATTAATTTCACTTTTTACAACAATTTTGCCTGGAATTCCTTTTCAATTGTTTGACTGGATCTCCTTTCCAAAAAGAATTTTTAGCCAAAATCTAAAAAGAATCCCAGTCAAAAAAGATTTGACTTGAATGCCTTTTTAGTTTTTTGATTAAAGTACCCTCTGAAAAGGCATTTTAGACTAAAAATATTTTGATCGAGTTGCCTTTTAATTTTTGACTGAAATAACAGCAAATGGAGTCAACAAAGAAGAAAATGAGGAATATGGAAATCGAAAGCTTATTTTCATGTGTAGAAAAATATAAAAATATAGTGATGTGTAAAAAACCGACGCGGTTTCGAACCAAAAGAAAAGTGAATCTTGGAAGAAAATTGCGTCCGATTATAATTCCCAAAATATAAACAAAAAAACTGAAACGCAACTTCATAACACTTTTAGAAATAAATTAGGTAACTTTCGAAAAAACATAGCAGAAGAAAACGCTGAACGATTTAAAACGGGCGGTGGGCCTTTCTTCATATTAAAATCACGTATGTTGCTTCTGGATATTCTGTGGTATGATCTTGATATAACTTTAAATATTTTATAATAAAAAGTTCGTTACAAAACAGTTCACAAATTTTGAATTACAAGGTTGCTAGTTCTGTTGCCAGCAGCACGTTCCAGGGGTTTGAATTGAAATAAAAATAATTGAATTAACCATTAAGTGGTAAGGCCCGAGTTACGTTCAATTAAATTTTAATCTAGTCTATTACGTTAGTTTTTTGTAAATAAAATATTATGATCAATTGTACATTAGGGCTGCAGTTTATGGCTTATCGCCTCGTCAATTTCGATTTTTATGGTTTATGACACCAATTGTTCGGTGGTGTATGCTAATGTGATAAGATACATGTTTATGGAACATAAATTGAAAGATTGATAGAAAATTACTATATGTACTGAAGAAAATGTAAAGAAATTAGGCCGACCTAAAGCTGTTGGAGCACTACGACTTACGGAAAAATATTTTCCCAATTTTGTCCCGCCATCAGCTACGAAGCCGATGCACCTTTCTACTAAATTTCGCGTGCTTTTGTGCTTCAAATTATAATTTTTTTCATTTTCAGTCACGGGATTGCGCAATGGTGTTAAAAGGTAGCTTTTGTTGGCATAACCACTATCTCCAAACAGGAAACGTTCACCAAACTCGCCATTTTCCAACTTTACTTTTAGTAAAGAAAAGTTAAAAATGGTTTGATCATGTGCTGATCCATGCCATCTAAAATATAAGAATTATTATAATATTTCAACATGTACATATGCATATCGAGTTTATTAAAAAAATCTTAACGAACCGTGCCGTTAAATCAATAATTTTATAGTCTGCATCGCAAACCAACTGACAATTAATTGAGAACCACCCTTTCCTGGCACCACCGGGTGACACTATCGGAATATGTGTTCCGTCAATTAACCCGGCTACTCTCGGCAAACCATACATCGTGTAAAATTTTCGCGCGCGGTGGTTTTCTGCTCGCCCTCGTTCGGAGTTTTTATAAAATCGTGAAATTTCGAGGCCAGAATGTTATTAATTTTTCTTACAGTGCGGCATACTGCAGCTGTGTCAACACCGGATAAATCACCAACAACATTCTGGAAACAATTAGTTGCGTAATATCTCAAAGTGATGAGAAGTAGGTCTTCTACACAAAGAGGAAAGCTCAAGAATTGCTTCTTTCTAAAATATCGGAGTCCGACGAAGATGACTCTTCCATTCTAATTTATTTATTTTTTAAATCACACACTATCTATATGTAAATATAATGTCTTTTATTGCACTTTTATAGCAGTTTTTTATTTCACTTTTATTTAAATAATTTTAATAGGATATATTCGCTCTTTCAATTCTAGTCAAAAGCAGAAAGTTATTTCAGTCAAAGATTACAAGGCAACTCGATCAAAATATTTTTAATCTAAAATGCCTTTTCAGAGGGTACTTTAATCAAAAAACTAAAACGGCATTCAAGTCAAATCTTTTTTGACTGGGATACTTTTTAGATTTTTGGCTAAAAATTCTTTTTGAAAAGGAGATCCAGTCAAACAATTGAAAAGGAATTCCAGGCAAAATTGTTGTAAAAAGTGAAATTAATGTTATGGTTTCTCCGTGCTATGAGCACGTCTGAAATGGTTGTAACAGACAGGCCTCCATTGAGGGACCTCTGCTAACAGAAATTTGTATCGATTCACGTTGTCAACCAGCACGGTTCTTTTTTGCTAGCTGCTCAGCCTGGGGTGGGTCAAAATAAGTTGAACTATGAATCGATCTTACCGAACCGTATGCAATAACTATAGGGAGAGGAAAGGAAAGTAGAAAACAACCAACTTACCTAAAACCATACACTCACCTCAGTCCAAGTTCCCACATTGACTTTTAACACTACTCCATTTTTAAAAATTCTCTAATTCCGATTAAAATGATCAAAAGCCAATAAGTTCATTTTCAAAAAAAAAAAAATGTTAATATAACAAAAATGTATTTAAGGTTTTTATGAATTTAACAAATAAAAAAATTTATGAATTAGTACAAGCAAGAAAAATGTAACAGTATAATGAGATTTTATACAACTAATTCATTGAAAAACAAAATAATTTAAATACTTAATCTACCTATGCGCATTTGTTTATATACATAATATCTAATATAAAAAAAATTAGATAATTTAATGATATAAAAGAAAAACATCTTAAGTATACATTCTCCTAAATATAATTACAATTATAAAATTTAGAATTATTTATATAATTTTAGAAAAAAACAAAAAAATTTAATTTAAACATATGGTTGACTCACACAAATAATTATAACCGGAATGTTGAACGGTGGTAGCCATCACGTTGAATTTTGGATAATGCACTAACGTGCGAATCAGCAAGATTCATGAATGAAATTTTTTTCTTTTTGTGTTCTCGAATAATTTGCATGCGAATTTTATTATTTAATATTTATTTGAGATATATTATTATAACGATTATAATTATCATAACGGTTTTAATTACATTGACGTTTTATTAGCAACATTATTATTTAGATTATTCGATTCTATTTTCTTTTAAGCACTTATAGTTTTCCATTCATTTCTTATATATCACGATCACATAATCCGTTATTACCATGCTAATCATTTTAGTAATAATTTACCAGCACAAAACAATAGTTTCTGTTTGTTATTTTTTCCACCAATTTTACAATTTAGATTTTTATACAAATTTTAATTTTAGTTTTTACAAATTCAGCACTATTCTTAATTTACAAAGTTTACTTTTTTACAAAATTTATTTTTTCCTGTTTGTACTTAAATTTAACATTTACAATATACGGTATACATTACAATTTGCCTGTTTTAATTTGTTATACACTACTCCAAAAAATTAAAGGAACACTAATTTTTTTCAATTTTTTTAGTGTTTTTTGAAGAGCTGTATCTTTGTAAAATACGGTCGTTCAGAGATGAAAAGAAAATCATTTTAAAGCTTCAAATCTCTAGTTTTGAGATTTTTGAGCGGAAAATTTTTATGAGATACCGTTATCACGCAATCATAAGAAAGAGCGCGAGAAAAAAAAATTCGAAATTTCTATTTTTTGTAACGATCCATGGGCTCGGGAAATTTTTTTTAAGTTAAACCAATGCATAGGTCGGTTAGCCTGTTAATTAGGCATAAATTTAATTTCATTCTGGTCTCTCTATGTCAACTTTTTGCTAAGATATTTGACTTTGAATCAAAAAAGATCCTTTTGCCTTTGATCATCGATATCTCAGCAACCAATGATTGCACAGTAAACTTTAGGACAGCCTTAAAAACTTCAGTAAATTTCCTACAAGACCCTTTAATGATTAGTTGAGAGCAAATTTTTTTTCACCCTCAATACTGATTTGAAAAAAATACAAAAAAAACGACTTTTTAGGTTGTCTTAGTAAATCTACCGTTACTTTACAAATATTGATGAAAAGACTAATGTTGCCAGGTTATTTTACAGTTTAATGTACTCCTAATAGCCCTGTATTATTTTCAAATTGATCCATCTAACCGTTTTTTCGGACAGATTGATCAAAGTTTTACAAAACAATTAAAGGAACAAGTGATCATCAAAATAAAAAAAACGACTTTTTTCACATTTTGCGTTAGTTATTTGTTAACCCTTAACGATCGTAAGATTTTTTTGCAATACTCGCCAATAAGAGACGACAGAAAATTAAATAAAGTTCTGCAATATGACCAATTATTATGGAACTTGGCCATTTCTCATCCGATTTTAGTGAAATTTGGTATGCGTTATTGAAATGGGATTCTAAAACGATTCGTGGATGAAGTTCTGGAAAATGGCCAACTAGGAAGGAACTTAGCCATTTCTTATCCGATTTTGATGAAATTCAGTATGTACGATGGAAATGGGATTCTAAAATGATTTTTGGATAAAGTTCTGGAATATGGCCAACTAGGATGGAACTTGGCCATTTCTTATACCATTTGTATGAAATTCGGCATGTACGATGGAAATGGGATTCTAAAACGATTCATGGATGAAGTTCTGGAAAATGGCCAACTAGGAAGGAACTTGGCCATTTCTTATCCGATTTTAGTGAAATTTGGTATGCATTATTGAAATGGAATGCTGAATTTCATCAAAATCGGATAAGAAACGGCCAAGTTCCATCCTAGTTGGCCATATTCCAGAACTTTATCCAAAAATCATTTTAGAATCCCCTTTCCATTGCGCATACCAAATTTCATCAAAATCGGTTTAAAAATGGCCAAGTTCCATCCTAGTTGGCCATATTCTAGAACTTTATCCACAAATCATTTTAGAATCCCATTTCCATCGTACATGGCGAATTTCATCAAAATTAGATAAAAAATGGCCAAGTTCCTTCCTAGTTGGTCATATTCCAGAACTTTATCCAAAAATCATTTTAGAATCCCATTTCCACCGTACATACTGAATTTCATCAAAATCGGATAAGAAATGGCTAAGTTCCTTCCTAGTTGGCCATTTTCTAGAATTTCATCCACGAATCGTTTTAGAATCCCATTTCAATAACGCATACCAAATTTCACTAAAATCGGATTAGAAATGGCCAAGTTCCATAATAATTGGTCATATTGCAGAACTTTATTTAAGGGGGGAACCTCCTCCAGATATTTTTTTTTGCTTTAAAAATTCGTTTAGTATCTGGAGAATATATTAACAAAGTTTCAAGCCCAACAGAAAGTCCTAAAGGTCCCTAGGAAGTCACTGAAGTGATGCGAAGTAATGCGTTCTCTTCAAGAACGTAAACTTTAATCGAGTTTTTCTCAAAAAGTGTTTTTTTGCGCGCCGTGGAATGTAACTCAAAAAGTAATGGACCGATTAACTTGAAATTTTGTACACATATTCTTTAACTTATCGGCCTTTGCAAAAACCTAAAATTTCGTATAAATTGTTTAAACAAATATGGGTTTAAAAGAATTTTTTATAAAGAAACACGTGATTTTTTTTTCTTTTTGTCCTCAAATTTTCAATTTTATTTTTTTTTTGCAACTTTTAGGTTCATGCAAAGCGGAATGAATTATTTTAATAAAAAAAATTTGTTTCGTTGATTTTAGTTAACTACAAGGACCTGGTCGTTCCACGGCGCAGTAGCCTAGTTCGAGCACCTCTAGCGCCGCTTATTAATAGTATTTTGTTTTTTTTTACTCATAAAAATTTTTTTTTTGTATTCATTTGAACGTCAATATTATTATGCAATTTGTTTCATTGCAATAAATGCTCTCAATTTTTTGTAAAAAATTATTGAAAAACCAGTTGTCTGGAGGAGGTTCCCCCCTTAATTTTCTGTCGTCTCTTATTGGCGAGTATTGCAAAAAAATCTTACGATCGTTAAGGGTTAACAAATAACTAACGCAAAATGTGAAAAAAGTCGTTTTTTTTATTTTGATGATCACTTGTTCCTTTAATTGTTTTGTAAAACTTTGATCAATCTGTCCGAAAAAACGGTTAGATGGATCAATTTGAAAATAATACAGGGCTATTAGGAGTACATTAAACTGTAAAATAACCTGGCAACATTAGTCTTTTCATCAATATTTGTAAAGTAACGGTAGATTTACTAAGACAACCTAAAAAGTCGTTTTTTCGTACTTTTTTCAAATCAGTATTGAGGGTGAAAAAAAAAATTTGTTCTCAACTAATCATTAAAGGGTCTTGTAGGAAATTTACTGAAGTTTTTAAGGCTGTCCTAAAGTTTACTGTGCAATCATTGGTTGCTGAGATATCGATGATCAAAGGCAAAAGGATCTTTTTTGATTCAAAGTCAGATATCTTAGCAAAAAGTTGACATAGAGAGACCAGAATGAAATTAAATTTATGCCTAATTAACAGGCTAACCGACCTATGCATTGGTTTAACTTAAAAAAAATTTCCCGAGCCCATGGATCGTTACAAAAAAAAAGAAATTTCGAATTTTTTTTTCTCGCGCTCTTTCTTATGATTGCGTGATAACGGTATCTCATAAAAATTTTCCGCTCAAAAATCTCAAAACTAGAGATTTGAAGCTTTAAAATGATTTTCTTTTCATCTCTGAACGACCGTATTTTACAAAGATACAGCTCTTCAAAAAACACTAAAAAAATTTAAAAAAATTAGTGTTCCTTTAATTTTTTGGAGTAGTGTACATATGTACATAGTTCACGTTTTTTTTTTCTTTATCGAACTGAACGATTGATCACTACATTACAATAAATCCGATTTAATCACATAATAAATCGACAAAATTAACACAGAATTGAAATAGTTAATTTCATATGTAACGTGAAATTAAAGTTTATGAATTTCTGTTATCAATAGATATTTTTTTAAAACGTCACAGCACTATGGACTCACTAACTATCATTATATATCTAGATTCAACTTAGTCCCGATTATTTATATAACATATTGATATATGTATTTACTTTAGAACCCGTAACTTTTATTTCGGTTTATCATGTTAATATCGAACCATAACACATCACAATTTATTTTTAACTTCCACATTTTCAGTTGTGTGCATTTGTTTTTCTAAATATCGACTGCTCAACTTCACAGTTCAATTTCCAATCCTCTTCACCCTCACCAAACGACGTTTTTATCAATTTTAACAACAATAGCTTACGCATACCAAATAACTATCCGAAACTCAAATTTATGCACACAAATAAGTTATACAAGTTAATTACCCCTTGCACATAAAACTTTGGCAACATGTTGGCCACCAGGAATTCAAATGGAGGCCTTACATGGTTTAAAATATATTCTAGAGAATGCATATTTCCTGTCTAATATTAAAAATAAATCCCCATTTTTAAGAATACATATTTGAAAATGAAATTTTCCTTTTCCAGAATTTATAATTAAAAACCACATTATGGACTCCTGTTGCTATCGCAAATCTCGAATTTCATCATAATAGCCATGTTCCATCCTAATTGGCCATATTCCAGAACTTACTCAAAAAATCATTTTAGAATCCCATTTTCATTGTACATGCTGAATTTCATCAGAATCGGACAAGAAATGACCAAGTTCTATCCTAATTGGCCATATTCCAGAATTTTCTCAAAAAATCATGTTTGAATCCCGTTTCCATTGTACATTCTGAATTTCATCAAAATCAGAAAAAGAACACCGCTAAACGAACAAAAATCTAGAGTAATGATTAATTATTACTCGAGGATTTTATTTTTCGTCGATTGTATGAAAGATATTAGACACAAATCTATCCTCTTTTCATGAATCATAAATACTTATAAGTACTTGCGGTGCTCCATTGGAAAGCCACTAATGTAACACTTTTTTATCTGACGTATGTTTCAGTACATTGTTTAAATTGATAATGTTAAAAAAAACAACAAAAAATATATTTCTCTGATTCAGTCACCAAAAAGAGAGCATAAAACGAATGGTAAAAAAAAAATCATAGATTAATTTTCTGATTTAGGGCCGATTGTATGAACACCGCTAAATGAAAAAAAATCCGAGAGTAATGATTAATCACCCCTCAAGCATTTTACTTTTCGTCGATTGTATGAACGTTGCTAAATAAAAATTAAGCTTCTCTTTTATTGCAGTTTTATAGCACTTTTTTGTATGACTATCAATACTTTTTCTATGGCGTTTACTTTGTTGATGTTTATTAAATTTTTTTTTGTTTATATGTAGAGGAAACATTTCAATTTCCGAATTTGACATTTTCTTCCTTGTTGAGAACATTTTTAACAGTTACGATCTTTTATAAAAATGTCTCGTTTGTATAATACACCACATTTGAAATGTCAAAAAAACAAAAATAAACTTTTTAAGTCTCTGATTCAGTCACCAAAAAGAGAGGATAAAACGAATGGTAAAAAGAAAATCATCGATTAATTTTCTGATTTAGCATCGTTCATACAATGCAAGCAATCTACGCTAAATCAGAGGATTAATCATTTATCATCGTTCATACAATCGGGCCTTAGCGTCGTTCATACAATGCAAACTACGATAAATCAGGCGATTAATCATCTACCATCGTTCATACAATCGAGCCTACATATTATTTTAAAATAAATAAATAAATAGTATTTACTTTTTTATACGAAGCAAATAATTTAATTAAATTTCAATAAGAATTAAATTTGTAATCAAAGGAAAAAAAAAGTTTCTTGGATTATTTTGAATTTTTTTAATATACGTATACGTACATGTACCTATAGGATGATGGCTTAGTAGTATCTTGCGTATTCTTTTAAGTCACCAATATTTGTTATATCATCTTACTTTGTGTCATTTCTTTGGTGACTTAGTATAACGTAACCAAAAAAAAAAAGAATTACCATATTGGGGGGGGGGACCAAAGTTGGTAGATTAATCTACCAGCCCCGTAACCTTCGAGTAGGGTGCACATCACGTAAGCTGTTCGAATCATGTATTAGGCAGCTGCGTGATAGGTACAATTGTGCAAGGAGTAACCTGATCACAATTCGCAAGTGTACGTACTGCCTCGTCGCGGCAACCACTGGTAGTTAGACTCTGGATACTAGGCACGCTCCAGTTTTTTAGCCTTCCTGTAGTAAAGCTGGGTAACCTACATGCGATTTTCTATTCCCAGCAACTCGCAAGAGTAAAATGAAAACGGTAGACGGGGCACGGGTAAGAATATACGGGAGTGGGACTGCCTTCTCGAAGTTCTTCAGTCCCAAGGTCACCGCTTTTCTAGCAGAAGTAAATGATATAGTAAACTCAGAGATTTTATTTTATAATGTGGCAAAAAACAAAGTATTTAAAAACAAAACAGAAAACCTTTTTGTAACATAAGGCTCTTTGATTAAATTAGTATTCTAATACCGCCTCTTAATTTAATAGAAGAAAAACTAATTCAAATCACCATGAAATTAAACTAAATTTAAATCTTTGCGATGCTTGATAAACAAGGTTTTTCTAAGTGCCTTTGTCATTATGTCTGCCACTTGGTCTTCGGACGATGTTTGAACCATTTCGTACTTCTTTGCTTGAACATAATCTCGTGTAAACATGTATTTTACATCCAAATGATTCATTCGTTTGTATTCACGTGGCTCCTCAGCAATTGTGATGCACGATGTATTGTCTTCATGTATTGGAATCGGTTCATTGCAATTGATCTTCAGTTCAACCAATAATTTCTTTATCCATTCGCCCTCACTAACAGCTTCAGATACTGCAATGTACTCAGCTTCAGCCGACGATTTACAAACAGGTTGCTGCTTGCGTGATGACCAACTGACTGTGTTTCCAAATAACTTGGTCTGGTAGTCACATGTGCATAAATTAAACACCCAATCAATTCACGATATGGATGATTCGAACATTTTCCATTTTGACCCAAATCAACATGTAAACACTTTTCCATTGGTGTCGATTTAGGTTTACAATTTTGCATTCCAAACTTTTGCAAAACTTTCTCCAGATATCTTGATTGACTCACCGTAATGATGCCCTTTTCAATGTTTTGGTCAATCTGCATTCCCAAAAATGAGTTTGCTTTACCAACATCAGTCATATCAAATTCATTTGATAGTAGTTTCTTCACAGCTCCAATCATTTTGATATCTCGCCAAAATATCAATGTATCATCGACGTACAGAAGCACGTAACATATGATTCCATTTTGCTCCTTCACATATAGACATTGATCTGATTGGCAGCGCTTGAATCCAATTCGAATCATAAAATTATTGAACTTCTCGTTCCATGCACGCGAAGCTTGTTTCAGTCCATAAAGTGCCTTGTTTAATTTACACACTTTATCACCTTGACCAAAATCCTCTGGAAGTCGCATATACATGTCTTTGTTCAAATCACCGTTCAAAAATGCGCACTTAACGTCCATCTGATGAATGTGCATATCATAACGATTGGCAATTGACAGCAAAATTTTCAATGTAGCTAATTTTGCCACTGGTGCATATGTTTCATCATAGTCGAATCCTGGCTTTTGTGTAAAACCACGTGCTACCAATCTTGCTTTGTACTTATCAGTTGAACCATCAGCTTTTCTTTTCAACTTAAAGACCCATTTGTTTGTTAAGGCACTTCTACCTGTTGGTAAATCGCAAATACTCCAAGTTTTGTTGTCGATTAAAGACTGATATTCACTATCGATCGCCTTTTTCCATTCTGATTTCTGACCAATCAATTCGACGTTTTGCTTCAGATATCGATGATGTATCATCTTCAACAAACTGTTCAGCGGATAAAGCAAGATTTTCATCCTCTTGAAATTCTCCAGCAATCAATGTAGTGTGAAAACATTCACTCATAGTTGCCCATTCACCATATCGATTAGGCGCTCGTTGACTTCGTTCACTTTTTCGTGGAATTGTCCTGTCGTTGTTACCAACACAATCCATATTAGTGCTGTGGATTTCTCGATTTTCGTTACCATCTGACTGCATATCATTACGTTTATCGAATGACTGGTCACTTGCCTCACCAAATGAATCGTTCATTGCATCATTCATACTCGATCACCCGAACTGTCATCATTAACTGCCTCTGAATCGATTATCTCAATCAATTCTTTTCTATTTAAAACCGATGACTCGTTGAAAGTTACACTTCGGCCCACTATTTGCTGTTGTTGTTCTATATCCCATAGACGATATGTACCATATGATGAACCATATCCAAGCATAATACATTTCGATGATTTTGGCTGTAATTTTGTACGATTATTCGATGGAATATGATTGTAACATTCACAACCAAAAATACGAAGATGTGACGAATTTGATTTTTGACCAAACTAAATTTCAGCCGGAGTTTTCGCTTCGAACTGCTTTCCAACTGCACTTGTCGGTGATCGATTCTTTAAATAATTTGCAGTGATGATAGCCTCATTCCAAAACTTTCCATCCAGTTCACTTGCCAAAAGCATTGTTCTTGACTTCTCTTCATAAGTGTTCGATTCAATCGCTCGGAAATAGAATTCATTTCTGGATTATACGGAACAGTTAATGACATTTGAATACCTTTTTCATTGCAGTAGCTCTTAAATTCATTTGACGTGTATTCACCACCATTGTCAGCTCTTAGTTTGGCCACCTTTTTATCATGAAGTGCTTCTGCCATTGCCACAAAAAGTTTAAACTTTTCCATCACTTCACTTTTCCGTTGAATGCAATAAACACTGGATGCTCTCGAAAAATCGTCCGTAAATGTTACGAAATATCTGGAACCATCATATGCAGTCGTTTGCATCGGACCACATACGTCACTGTGAATCAACTCCAAAACGCGTGATGATAGAACAGTTTTATTTTTCGGAAATGATGAACGTGTTTGTTTCCCAAACACACATGATTCGCACAGCTTTGTATTGTTATCGACATTTACTTGATTTAATTCATCCGCCATTTTACTTGCCAGTTTCCTCATATCATTTGCATTTAAGTGACCCAATCTAAAATGCCACAAACTTTGAGAAATTTTATGGAAATTCATGTCACCTGTATAACCAGCAAACACATTGTTGTTCACATGAAATGTGACTTTATACAGATTTCCTTTGATTTGTCCAACGATTTTAATTATTCCATTGAATGACACAAATGCTTGGTCACCCTCAAACAGTACTTTGTAGTCCCTTTTAGTCAAAGCACGTATCGACATCAAGTTGCATTTAAAATCTTTCACCAATAAAACATCCTTCATTACAGTAGTCAATGTGCTACCATTATAAAATGTTTTCACTGCAATATCGCCACGTTTATTCGCAAAAATGCTTTGATTTTTCTTTGCGTTCGCTTATTGTACTCATCCATCAAACGCGTTTTGACAAAATCCAAAGTTAACTTGTCTGTGTCGATTGTCTCCAATGCCGTCACCAAGTTATCATAGCTCTTTGGTAATGTGAGTAACAAATGAACAACAATGTCAATCTTTTCCATCTTAGCACCCGCTGAAATTAGCTCACGAATTTTCTTGTCAAACAGCAAAACATGCTCCACGATGCTATCACTTTCATGATATTTCATCATTAAAAGTTGTTTTCGCAATAAAACTTGACTTGCTACACTTTTTCTTTCGAAAATACTGCACAATGCATCATATGTACATGTCTTTTGCACATGATTTCTCTCTTACGTATTCCAATTGATTGTCATGAATTGTTTGTACCAGCATTGACACGCATTTTTTTTCTTCCAATCTAATTTTATCACGTTCCTTTGCTTCCACACCAGCCAAAATTTCATCCAGTCCCTCATTGATGTATTTTCTCAAATCTCTTTATAAATCTCGATATTTCCAATTACTGAAACTTGTCCCATCAAACTGTGTTATTTTGCTGATGCTGTTGGTTGTACTCTCCGAAATTTTTTTTTTTATTTTTTTTTTATTTGTATTTAGTACACTCGTTTCGACGACAATAAAAAAAAAATTCAATTGAAACAAAAAAAAAAAAAATCCAAAATTAATATTTTAATTAATTTTCTTTTACGGCGCTGGGCCCATAACCTCAGAGATTTTATTTTATAATGTGGAAAAAAACAAAGTATTTAAAAACAAAACAGAAAACCTTTTTGTAACATAAGGCTCTTTGATTAAATTAGTATTCTAATATAAACATCTAGGAGGGTGAGCAATGAGCCCAGATAGTATGTATCACGTACCGGCCGGCAGTATTATCAGGCTCATTAAGAGCCTAAATATTGGGATAATTAAGCAGGGCATAGAGCACAAAAGATCTTTTAGGTCGTAGTGCGAGGTGGCTAAACGCCCACATAGCCCTACATCACTAATTCTAATTGTCTAAAGCAGTTCCAAAAATATGTTTAGAGGTAAACGATATCAGAGGGGTGGAACCAAACAAAAAGTATGACTCATACCAACATTGTATTTTTATGTTACTAGTTGTTGTACCCAATGTTTTTCTTTGTATGAGGTTTTTTAGTATGTCTAATAGAACAAATTGGGGAAAAAGAACGTTTCGGTGGCCATTTTGCGGAAGAAGAAGTTAAAGATGGTACCATTTTAATAATTATTTTATAATCCCTATTTATTTATCTTTAAAATGAGCCAAATTTTACAATTTTCGGAAAATTAGTTTTTTCTTCTGTAGCATAAAGACAACACCAAGTGCAAACAATTTTTAAATATTGTACACTCTGTACCTTAAAAAACAACAACAACAACAAAAACCATGTTCCATAAACATTGTTTTTAAATTAGTACTATACATTCAAAACAAGGAAATCATAAAATTAAAAATGGCTTCCAAAAAAATGTTGTTTGATGTATTTTCGCCATACATAAAGAGTATAATTATGCGACCACCTGCATGGAAATAATTGAATATAAAAGGAAAACCATTCGTAAATTAGTTTATTTCAATTCTCTTCTTATAGAAAATATAACCTATATACACCAAGAAATACATACTCATATACCTATTCATAGAAATAGTTAAGAAAGCATCAAACATAAAAAAATGCTTACCTTTTGTCTAAAATCTCCTGAGGCTATACAACACAATCATTTGATATGTTTGTATACAATGTATATTTAAGTTTCCCACATACTGTTGCTGGTTTCACCTGTTCTCCTAAATTCACATTCCCTTCAAATTCTTACGAATCTATGTATATAATGTGCATGCTTTGTGTACCACGATTTATGTTCAGTCGCGTAAAACAGGGGGATACGGAAAGATGAAAATATTTTTACTAACTATATTTAGCCGAGTTATTTTGAAATGATATGAATAATATTATTTATTGGTAAAATGGGAAATATAAAGGTGCAAGACTTTCAATGTATGTTTAGTACGTATACTCACATATAAATTTGGTTATAAGGTACGGTTTTATGTATATTTGTCACCCAGAGGATGGAAAAATGTTATTTTTATTATTATTATCGTTTTTTTTTTTTTGCTGTACTCACCCCGATATAGTTGGGTGGATGTTCATCTCGGCAAATTGTTCTACTGATGATACACGTAAATATGTTCACAAATTTCAAGGTGAAATCAAATAAAAATTTATATGATTTACGAAACAGAAAATTATAACAAACGATAACTCATTCAAGCTCATCGATTTTATACATGTATATGTAGTTAGTTGGTAGAATCAGCACATGCCCGCACAGCAACAACAGCAACATAAAAACGGAAATTAGTGTAAATGAAATGAAAATCAAATTCAATAAGCTTTTTGCCTATAAAAAAAGCAGCAACAAAACATTGAAAAAAAATCCTTTAGGCAATAAATAAGACCTTGTTGTTAAGATTTTTTGTATTTTTTTTTGGTTTTCTGATTTATTCTAATGTTGGGTTTTGTGTATATACATGTTTTCTATTAGCCATTATAATTGAATTCAATATGGATTGGTTGGGTTTTTTATTACTATTATATAAAAACGACTCTCTTTGATTGAGGCTTGTGATGTATTGATTGATTAATTTAGTATGTACGACCAAGCCTAAGGCAAGTATCCCGGATACGCCGCGTTCACCGTACACCCGTTTTACGAATAACAAGATTGAAGGAAAGGAAAGATATGTTAGCATGTAAGACTCGTGACAGTTGCAGACACCTAAGTAGTCGATAGTTAGTAACTTTTTTTTTTTTTTTGACTTTTGTTAATCACAAGACAACACAATTTTTTGTAATACAGTGCCCCCCTGTTGTAAGTGCAAGATCAGAAAAGTCTTAATTTAAATTATTATTAATTATGTTTTTTTTATCTCCACTTTGATTGAAGTTTGCGATATCTGTTACAGAAAAACATTTTCTTAAAATTTTGGCCATCTTAAAATTAGTTAAATGTATAAATTCCTAGAAGTTTATGAAATGCTTAAATAATTTGGTTCATTTGAAATTATTATTTTGAAATCCACACGTTTTCGGAA